>CM062810.1:234497830-234922502 GCA_031772625.1 Pinus tabuliformis | reverse complement strand
CCCCACGAACTTGCGCACGTGATAGCCCGTGGAAAGTTGTTTCCCCGCCATCCCCCATCTGCCATGCAGCACTTTATTACAGGATCGCGCCATCTCATACATAAGCTACCTTTTCCCGTGAGCAGTGCGTGGAAACCTTTTACCGCCTTTTAGTATGGCCCTCCCCCTCATCAACTTGTGTGCATATTTATCGCCCACGACCATTGGATCTGCCCGTTGTGCTATATCTGTCGTCCATCTGCGCAACTCTGATAGTGTATTTGTCGGGGATTCATACTATTCCACCTCCATTTACGTTAATCCATATTTATATGGTTTTTTCGTCTCGATAATGTATTAAACGCATATATGGGCTTTACAAGCCTGATAAGCTTTTGATAGTGTAATTGCTAGCATCCGATAAGCTTTTGTGGCCTATATGGCTCATGATGTCACCTGATAGCATTATCTGTGGTATATTTGTTGCTCTCGTCTCTATCTGCTCCTCGAATATTGCCATATTCACATCAATGACAATCTGTGTCCAATAGGAAAACCATCTTTGATAGCAATGTGATATCCCTTTTTAAATTTATTTTTAATTTTCCCTGAAATTATTTATGAGTATTTCAACTAAAGCACATAATAATTCTTGCTGAGAATTTGATTGATTTAAAATCAATATTTGAAAATTTTGCATAAAATTTCCGATGTAAAACCCCAAATATCTATTTATTTATTATTGAGATGGATATTACATCAAAATTCATAGAACCTGACAAAACAATAAGCTAGAGAAATATTCTCTGGATGGATTCCTTGATACCCAATTGTGTTGCTTCAGCCTTCCAACAACAGTGCCAAAATTTTGATCTTTCTAAGTGCCAATGAAGAACAGTATTTGATCCCTCCTCTTACAGTGGCTAGGGTATATCTCTCAATACTGAAACCCCTCTTGACTAGATCAGGTATGGTGGATCACTGACTGTCGAAAGTAACCTCTACATAATGTGGGGTCTCACACAAACAAGCTCCAAGATCTCAACTCAACAACCACCAAACAATCATCCCAACTACATGCCTAAGAAGTGAGACCTTATCTCCTTTAATATTCAAGAACTATTAGAATACCATGGTTAAATACCATGCGTCATCTGAATACCATGCGTATTTTTCTTGTTTTATTAAAATGACTTGTAATATTTTTTTTTCTTTAGAAAATTTTAATTAGTTAATTTTCCCGTTGCCCATAATTAATTTTCATTTATAACCGAGGCTAATGAGATACTTTTCTTTCCCAATGCCTATAAAAAAGGATATTTCACAAGAATAACCCATTCCTCCATCAATAATGTTGCTACATACATTATTTTAACATATAACAAAAATATTCATTATTTATAGTGCAATTGAAGAAAATACACTTGTTTGATTTGTTTAAATGACTAGCAACTAAGGGAGGGATTCCAACCCTCCACCCAACCATAAGACAACTACACTATAATGTTTCTTTCAGTTGACCACCCCTCAGTTGGATTTAGTTTCTGAGGAGTAAAGTGCTAAAGGGAATTCACACCAATGCCAATCGTTTCGATCACAAAGGAAACCATAGCTCATAGTGTCTACACCCACTTACATGCAATCTAGAGCTCACAAATTCTCCATCTTCTCAACATGTGTTCAGAGAACACAATGCTTCGACCTGAAAACCCCTATAGGTATCTAGATTCACAAGGTCTCCATTATATCAAATACGGATCTAAAGTGCACAATTGCCACTAATGCAGAGGTATCCAGAAAACTAAGTGTCTCCACCTGTATACTTTTCTTTCATCTCTATGTTTCTCCTTCAACTCCTTCCTTCTGCATGTTCACTTGACAAATCTTGTATTTCTATCCCGACATACTCCCATGGGCGAATTTCACTCATCTTCTTAAACCTTTGTCATTGTGTCTATGATTCCTCTTTCTTTCTTCGTGAACACACCCACCATTTCATTCTATTTCATTGTTTTGCATCCACCACTCTCTATCTTCTTTTTATGCCTTCCCTCCACATACCTTGCATTCTATCTCCCCCTTATGTATTTATTTCCATGACACACCATGCAAGTGAGCGACGGTATGGTTTTTTTCATCCTTCACTGCAAACTACGCCATATGTTTCTTCAATGGTTGCACCAAAAATGCAATTAATTCATCAGGGGAATAGGTGGTAAAATAAATGCAATGGCTTGGGTTTAAAAGGAACTCCTCCTATTCATACTACTTAACCCATGTCTACTCCTTAAATATATATTTTTTCCCACATTATTTACATGAATTTACAATTCATTATGACAATTACACCTCGGGTAACAAAATGGTATATCACGGATATCATAAAAATCTCCATATCTCCACCACCTTCCACCACAAGAAAGCCAGTCTCTCTACCTGCAATGAAGATAGAAGGACACTCTTCCCCCATATACACTGAAAAACTCCCCTAACTATCAAACCCATAAGAGTAGAGAGTAATGGGGCAAGTCAAAGTGGAAACAGAACATACGCCCAAACAATAATCCACACCTAACAAGTTTGGGGTCCCCTGACTTCAATGGCGGACACTGGAAAACTTTGGAGGAAAATGAACTTGAGAGGGTTGAGAGAGGTAGAACAAGAGTAAAGAGACCCAAAACCATAGTACCTAGGCAATATGCCTACTTGAATCCTAACATCAATGCCCTTGCAGCTGGATGAGAAATTCTAGAAACGTTACCACTAGAACCAAGTTAGCCACTAGTTGATCCACCAGAGACACCACACACTCTAGTATAGAATAAGGTGGAAAATTAGCTAGCTCAAGAAGAGAAGGTGGCTCTAAATGAGAGGATATAGAGCTCAATCATACCAATTACATCTCATCATCGAATGGAGAGTCTATTTCACATAGAGGAAGATCTCACATAAGATCCATCCCTTTGCATTATAAAACACACATCCAACGCCATCCTTTAGCAATTGGCTTGAATGAATTGCAGAGAAATGATTTGAATCTCCTTCAAAAGTAGAAAGTCACCCCAGAATCCATCATTTCATAGATCCACTGAACAGTGTGAAGGGTCATTGCTTTGTATGGTGCACTAATGAGATTCAATGGGTGATGGTCGCATCTCAACACATGACACCTTTTATCATAATCACTGAGTAGGGAATCTGCACCCCCTTAAAATATTTGAGTTTAGATTATACACTATGTTTAATATTGATGAGAATTGATTAGGGAATGGGAGCATCAATAAGGGATGAATCCACCACTAAATTTCTGAAAGGTAATTGTGTTGTTTGATTCACCATTGAGTTAGAAAGGGATTTGAGTTCTCTATATATGAAAAATGCTATATACTTAGCAAAGAATGAGAGATGATGTTTGATGTTAGAGAGGATTGAACTCAAAGTCATGTTAATGGGAGAGGTGTTCAACACAATATGTCAAAATGTGTTTTCTGAGTCCGTGATTACTGTTCAGGAGCAGACTCTTTTTTCTACAGCTAGAGCTAGCCCCTTATAGATCCCATAAAATTTTGGTTGGTTGCTTGTGGTTATCTCCAATCCCCGAGAGTATACTAAGTTTATCTGTCCTCCAAGGCAAAAGATCACCTCGTGCACCTACCACCATAGTTCAACTATAAGTTTAATACAAGAAAAGTTATATACATTATAAATCTATCGTATAGAAAATCCACAATTTTGAAAAGTATATAACTGATTCTAACAAAAAAATAAAACTTTAGGTGTGTTTCATTTACATTTGGATGTGATAAAGTTAATTGGATTATGAGAGTTGAAGTAGTAAATTCGTCAAAATTAAACTTTAACATGGATATTTTTATATTTAATTAATTTAATATTTTAATAATACATACTTAATTTTTTATCTCAGAATTTTTTGATCCATGATGATTTTTTGAGACAAATTTTTCATTAATCATATAGAATTATTTTATGGTCGGCGTTTCAAACCTACTAATGAGGTTCATCTTCGGGACTATTCTGATCTAGTCAAAATAGAAATTGATAGGAGGGGTGCAAAAAACTGGTTGGTATCGTCTTCTAATGAAAGATCGGTGCTAGGGTACAGAAATATTAGTGTCTTAAAGGCATTGAAATATTAAAATGGTAATTTAGGTACGTCGTTCTTCGTTTTGAGGGTTTGTATTTCACACTGTAACTACTAAAAGCTATTTTACTTTTAAATTTAATCTTTTTCTCGATGGTGTTGAAGTGGGAAATCATTTGTTTATTGATTTATTTTTGTATTAACCTATTGGAAATCATATATTCTCACATGAAAATTATTTATTAAGTATTAAGGGAATTGGACTATTAAAAAACAATTCACGTACATCACCATTGCTTTTCACAGTTTGTATTTCATTTTGTAACTGCTTAAAGCTATTATACTTCAAAAAAATTTAATGTTTTTCTTGATGGTATTGGAGTTGGAAAACATTTTTTTATTGTTTGTTTATCTGATGTTTATGTGAAAGAATTGTTAAATGAAAATTTTTTTGGAGGTTTTAGAAGCTAAAGAGCAGGAAATAGATCATAAAATTGATATAATACCAGTTCAAAACAAGGCTTTAGGAAAAATCAATAAAGTTTTGAAAGAGCAAGTGGTAGTGCTACAAGAAGATCTCTTGATAGGGGGAAAAATGGCAATGTGTGAAGGCGAATGTGAAAAACATGAAGAAATATGTAGTGTAAAGTACAAAGGTCGTGAATGTGAAACCATCCTAGGATAAAAGGAAAGTGGTTTCCCAAATACAAAACCATGAAGAGAAAGCAAGAGAGGAAAGAAAAGGAGATTGCACTAAAGTTTCCAAAACTTGGGCTCAAGTTATTAACAATTCTGCTAACAAGGAAAGAGAAACAAACATTCGGGTTGGCAACATTAAAGACAGAAAAAGAAAGGAAGGACAAGTTAGAGCATCAAACATAATTATTACAGGGGTGAAATATTATGGGAAAAATGAATGTACTCTTGACCTTTCAAGGGACTTCTTGAAAGACAAGCTGATATGGAAAGGACGAATATGCCAAGCATGGAGGGTGGGTAAGTTTAACAGTGAGAGATCGAAGCCCATAAGAGTCATCATGCCTAGCTTGCATGATAAATATACCACTCTAAACAAGAAGCATCTCTTGAGGGGTTCTTACTTTTTTCTAGAAGAAGATTTAACTGTAAGACAACTAGAGGAAAGGAGGGAGGAAATGCCAAAGGTTAGGGTAGCAAGAGATGAAGGTAAGAGAGCGTGGATTTATAAAGGTAAAGTTGTGATAACACGATTTAGACCTCCTTCCAAAAAAACCAACAATGAGGTAATAAAGAAGAAGCAACAAACACTTCAACAGGAAATCAGGAAGCAAGGTCAGTATGGGAAAGTAGGGACAAAGAATCAATTGTGAGTCTTGCATTTAATCAAGTCATACCCAAGTTTCCTTAAGATTAGTTCGTTGGAACTGTATAGGTTACCCATGGAGACGAGGACTTGGGTTAGGGCCTGTTGCGTAAGATAGAGACATAATTTGCCTCATAGAAACACATGATCATGAAGGGTGAAAGACACCTTTGTTTCAAGAATACTAGAAGATGGTAGTGTGGAACAAGGCAATATGGAATGGAAAAGGAAACATGGGTACCGTGGTATTAGTGAGGGTAAAAGAAGGTCATTTCATTCAGTTAGAAAACGAAGACTCAAATAAACAATTCATTTGGTTTAAAATATCTAAAAATGGAAATCACATAAGAATCGCAACATGTTATTTTGCGCCACAAGTTTCAAAAATCTACAAAGGTAGAGGAACTGATCACAAAGGTCCCTTTTTAGCCTTAAAAACATATATTGCAACATATCCTTATCTAGGTAAATTCCTTATAGTGGTTAATTTCAATGCTAGGACTACATGTGAGCAAGCTAGCATTCTTTATTGTAAAGAAGAATGTGACCCTATATGGCTTGCATAAGAGAGTAATGGTCAGTGGGAAAAGATTTCAGAGAACAAGGGATGCGATCTCTTTAGTAAAGAATTTGATTACTTTATGTTGGAATTTCCATTTAATCATTTGTAATGGTTTGACTAGATGGGAAATGTCTAGTAATTTCACTTGAAATACTTACAATGGGGAAAGTGTAGTAGATTATGTAATTTTCTTGCACGGTTTATCTGAAAGAATGGAGGAAGCTTTGATTGGAGATCACGACTAGGACTTAAAATCAGATCACAAACCAATTTGTTCAAGTTTCTCTTGGACTAGAAAGAAGTAATTAGAGTTAAAAATTTAGTGTGTTCAAATAAATATCCCAAAGGTCGGAATTCTTTGACTCTAGAAAATTGTAATACCTTCAACATGACACTAGAGAGGCTTTTCGAGAAGGAAAAAATCTCAATTCAAGACCCTCAGAGTCACGAATTAACACATTTAATTCAAAGCACTTGCAAAGTTAAAAAGAGAAAAAATTAAGAAGTCTGAAATAAATTGCTTTCTGGTTAATGCTTGGTTTGATGATGAATGCAAAAAGGCAAGGAGAATGTGGAAAGAGTCAAACAACGATAATATTAAGCTCAAAACTTACAAGCATATATTAAGAAAGAAAAAGGTTTATTCCATGGTTTCAAGGAGGGAAGAACTAATCTTCGTAGAGAAAAATAATCCCAAATTATTTTGGGAGCTCCAACTGAGAAGGATGCAAACTAAAAATAATATTACAACATCTAAATTGTTTGACAATGCAAGAAAAATCTATGAGCAAGATCCCAAGGTTGGCCCTCCTCCCTTGATCAACAATGATATCAAAGTCTTCATCGTGCAAGAGGTAGAGATGAGAATGAGAAGTTGGGTTTTGGAAAATAAAAAGACTTAGCTGAACTCTAAGCATAGATTTTAAAGTGGGGCTTAAAGATTCTTGCACCTCACGTTACAAAAAATTTAAACAACATCATACAAAACGGGTTCCCGACAGATTAGACAACTAGTCTGACAATACCTCTTCTCAAGAGTGGTGACGCCAATAATCCCTCCTATTATTGGACCATAATGATAAAACCCTTGTTTGTAAAGTTATTTGGAAGCATGAAAGAAAATAAAAACAACAAGTGGGCAGAAGAAAGAGATAAGTGTTCTAAAGGGAAATCAGGGTTTAGACCTAAACATTCCATAGTTGATCATTGTATAAGTTTAAGGCACACCATTGAAAAATTTTGGGAGAAAAAAGAGGAAGCCTTTCGTTGCATTATTAATTTCGGAAAATTGTTTGACATGGTTCCTAGCGAAATTCAGGTTCTTAGACATTTAAGAGATGTTGTGCGTAGGTTGTATGAAGAGGTGAAAGTCAAAACTAGAACTTCAACAAACATTTTTGAAAGCTTTAGAAGCAATATCGAGGTCAAGGAACGTTTCCAATTGCCTCCTACCATTTTTGGTTTATATATCGAAAACCTTGAGGAGTGATCCAGGTGGATGTTGGTGGCCACCCACCTATCCCATTTGGACCCCCACAACTGTCTCTTTCAGTTTTTCTGTTTCCTTAATTATATCACAGTTTACTATTTTTAGCAGTTCTTCGGGTCCTAAACTTCCGGAGCTGTTTTGAGGCCCTAAACGACGTTTTTTGGGAAATCCACCACAACGTTTTTTCTGTCTAAATATCATCTTTTTCGTTGTAGTCCTCGGAGAGATCTTTCCAACGGGCTATCATGCGCGTCAAACGGAGATAGTACGACCAATTCACGATGCCGGGAAGTTGATGTACCAACTTACCCAAAAATGGGGCCCACAATTTGGCGTTTCATCTTCTAGGGTTAGGTTTTGGAATGTGAAGGGTTTTCCATTGTTTCTCAACAATAAATAGGCCCTCAAGCCTCATTGTAACACAGTTTTTTGGAGAACAGTTCAGAGGCATGTAGCCGACACATCTCTTCTCAGAGATAAGCTACCATCTCCCTAGCTGGGTTATTTCCATTTCTATTTGTAAGCATATTTCAGTATTTTACAGTAATGAAATGAAATATTATTTCCGCTGCATATTTGTCTTTATGGTTATCTTTGTATTTTATTGCGTTCCTGTTTAAATCCGGATCAAGGAGTGACTAAAGTTGCAAGGGGGTGATGATATTCATTTGGTAAAGTTTGTTATAAGGCTTCTTTTGTATGCAGATGACCTTATTCTGATTGCTAAATCTTATCTTGGTCTGCAAGAGCACTTACTATCCCTTAAATTTTTTTGTAGAAGGGTGGGGATGTAAGTCAATATTAGCAAGACAAAAGTACTTGTTTTCTCTATAAAAAGAAAAAATAAGCAACATAAGTTCTACTTCGAAGGAAATATTATGGAAGAAGCTGTGGATTAAAAATACCTCGAAATTGACTTCAACAGAAATATAAGATGGGATGGTTGTAGAAGGAAAAGAACTTTGGGTGGTTGGAAATAATTTTATGCTTTTAAAAATAGGTGTAGAGAGATAGAATTATGGGAGTGGAAAATCACTCAAACTCTTTTTGGGATTCTAGTGATTCTGGTCATTCTCCATGGTTGTGAACTGTGGGCCAACAGTGCATCTGACATGCACCAGAAACAATTTGAGAAATTCAAAAGCATTTGATTACATACAAATTCAAAATTAAAAGTGCAGTTCCTTATGCTATCTTGTTAAGTGAAACAGTGGTTGCTCCTATTGAAGAAATTGTTATGGTATGAATCATAAGGTATATTTAAAAATCAAAGAGGAAAAATGGCCTACGTTGTCTTTAATGACATATTATGAAAAGGAAAGAATACTTGGATGTAGTTGTAGGTTTTAACCCCGTACAGAAATTAACTGCATACTAATTCTAAAACACAGAAAATAAACAATGCGAGATCATAACACATAAAACACATATACACAAAGATTTTCCCCTGGATCCCAAAACTGGGACTACCAGCTTGATTTTTCATTGTGTTCCTTTCAATGTTACAATACATATTTATACATGCTAAAGCATCCAATACCATGGACCGAAAACCATCGCGTTCAATACCATGGACCGAAAACCATCGCGTCCAATACCATGGACCGAAAACCATCACGTCCAATACCGTGGACCGAAAACCATCGCGTCCAAAAAACATGTGCGAAAATCATGCAGAAAACCATAGGTGGGTCCACCCAACCTAACATAGGGTCCAAAACAAAAATTTTCCGAGGCGCTACCCCAGACCCCATAAAGTTGGGTTACGGGTGCCCTTAAAACCCCCTATTAACTACGTTGAAAGAATATAACACAACGCAACATTCTCCCACTTGTTGTTTTCCTTCCACAGGGGGCCACAAGAGAGCTTAGTCATTTTCCCAGCACCGAAATGCCCATTGTCTCTCTACACCAAGAGAAGTTCTCAGAGCTCACATATTTTTTCAATGCATTTGCAGTATTCTTTAAAGTGTCCACCTTTACCAGCACCGCCATTTTGTCTTCTATCATATCCGTCACAGAGTGATACTGAACATCAATGTGCTTTGTCTTTGAATGATATGCATGGTTCTTTGCCAAGAAAATTGCACTTTGGCCGTCACAGTCTATCCTTATAGCTTCTTGTACTAACCCCATACTTGAACACAATCTCTGCAACCAAACTGCTTCCTTGCTTGCATGAGTGGCTACCATGTATTCTACCTATGTAGTTGATAGTGCCACTACAGATTGTTTCTTACTCATTCAACTGACTGCACCTCCAAATATGTTAAACACATACCCACTTGTAGATATTCTCTGATCCAAATCTCCAACCCAGTCTGCATCAACAAAGCCACAAATATCCAACACTATGTCCAATACTAGTCTTTTTTGGTAGCATAGACCATAATCACTAGTGCCACGCAAATACCTGAAAACCCGCTTCACTGCTGTCCAATGCTCCTTTCCTGGTTTTGACATAAACCTGCTCAATACTCCCACTGTATGTGCAATGTCTGCTCTAGTACAGACCATTGCATACATCAGGTTGTCGACTGCACTTGCATATGGAACACGGGACATGTCCTCTTCCTCTTCTTATGTCTTGGGACATTGTTCAACAGATAAGCTCACACCTACATGAATAGGAAGCTTCACCAGTTTACTATCTGGCATATTAAACCTCTACATTATTGTCTCAGCATACTTCCTCTGGTTTAAGCAGAGCTTCCTCTTTGCCCAATCTCTTTTAATTTCCATGCCCAAAATATAGTTTGCAATGCCAAGATCTTTCATGTCGATTTGGAGGACAATTGGGTCTTCAAATCCTGAATAATTTCTTTGTAATTTCCAACCAGCAAGATATCATCCACATACAAGACCAGATAAATAACAGGGTCACCAATTGATTTAAAATACACACAGTGATCTGCTTTGTTTCTAGTGAAGCCAAGTCCCCGTATAAATGTATCAAATTTTTGATACCACATCCTTAGTGACTGTTTTAACCCATATAGAGACTTCCTTAACTTGCATACCAGCTCTTTCTTACCCTTCGCTGCAAAGCCTTCAGGTTTCTTCACGTAGATTTCCTCTTCCAGATCCCCGTGAAGAAATGTTGTCTTCACATCCATCTATTCTACCTCAAAATCAAAAGCAGCAACAATAGATAAAGGTAATATAATAGAAGTTACCTTGGCAACAGGAAAAAAAAATCACCAAAATTAATTCCCGACACCTAGGAATAACCTTTTGCTACCAACCGAGCTTTGTATTTCTCCACTTTTCCTTCTGCATTTGTCTTCTTTTTGAACACCCATTTGCTACCAATGGGTTTCCTTCCAGCCGGCAACTCCACCAGATACCAAGCCTCTTTTTTGTGCAAAGATGCCATTTCATCAACCATGGCCTCTTTCCAGAGTTTTCCATCCTCTAAATCTACTACTTCGTTCATAGTTCTGGGATCATCTTCAGTAATAGATAATGCAAAATTTGAATAGAAAGCAGATGGACCATACCTTTCAGGCTGCCTTCTTTCTCGAACTGATTTTCTCACAGCCGGAGTTTGTGGCTCTTCATCTTCTGATTCCTCCTCTTCTGTATAGTCTGATTCTTCCTCCTTTAGCTCAAAATCTATCTTCTCAGGTTCCTTTCATTGGACTTCATGTTTAATAACATCTTTCACCTCTCTGCTATACACAACCTTCCGTGTGATTGGGTTCCAAAGCTTATAACCCTTTAAACCATCCTTATACCCAATAAAGATGCACTTTTCATATTTACTTATGTTCTTTTTCATAAATGGTAAGTAGTTACTTTAGTTCATGATTTTTCGAGATCCTCCCTTTATAGGAACTTAATTAAGTTGAGAAGAGTATCCTATAACAGATTATGAAAGAGATGTGTAATTCCTCTTATGCTTAAAATAAAAATAAAACACCTTTTAATATTAGGTATAATAAAAAGGAAATGTGAATATACATTTTTCATAGTCTTAATGTGCTCACTTGGTCTATTCTTGATATTACAATCTAATATGAAAGAGGTGTTGTGATGTCCCCGAGAAAACTGTAAATATTTTAATTACCATTGTAAGAAAACAAACTGGACAATATTATTATTCTCTGTCTAGTTGAATAATATATTATTAAATTTCTGAAAGAAGGAAATGGTTGAGTAATAATAGAGTTGGTAACTTCTCATGTGAGAAGTGAAAGAAATGTGTTTCCAAGAATACCCCAACTGCCTCCCCTAACTGGAAACACCCAAAGGAAAAAGGGGTGAGCGGAGGAAAATTCGTGTTGTTGGGACAGACAAGAATGGGGAAAATGGTAAGTCTGGTGATGACCAGATAGCATTAGCACAGAGTGCAACAAATTTAGCTGAAGATAGTAGTCTTACAATAGGCTTGAGGGGAGATTTGGTCTTGAAGACAAATCTCAAGGATGGGTGGATGACAAGCAAGAAAATGGAAATCCCATAAATATATCCTTACATACCAGAAACAGAAGGGTAATTACCGAAAAAGAAAGCTTAAACAGTAAGAAGTATTTCCTCTAGCAAGAGCGAAATTATTGAATGCGCAGCTAATGGAAAGGTATAAACACAATTTTTCCATCCGAACTCGACTAGGTAAATTCCAAGGTCATAGACAGAGTAATGACTACAAACCAAGAACTTGTGAGACTTAAACCCGAAGTGAGAAACTATAAATATATATATCTAGCACAAACTCTGCGAGACTAAAATAGTAACAGAGTATCTATCCTTAAGGGGTTAGGGTTCGAGCCTGAAAGCAACCCTGTTCCCATGAACATAATTGCAAATTTAAAACATATTTCTCACTACACAGAACAACTAGTAACAAAATAACAAGAAGGTAAGAAGTAAAGGGCATTCGCATAGTGCAAGCAGTTTAACAGAACCACACACAGAAGGAATAATAACATTTCTGCAAAATTGATAAGCATTTCCACCATCAATAAGGAATTGTTGTACAACAATAAGGAAAATTGTGCTTTCACATTCATGGGACAACAGAATGAAAATACAAAGTATAACTGAGAGAAACATTGAAAATACATAAAAACTTATGGTTTAAAGTTGTGTAACATAACATTAAAGGAAATTAAAAGATCGCAGAAACCTCATGCAAGCTGAAAAATTGGCCTTACCTTAATAATTTACAACCCAGAAACCCATGTGGCCTCAGATCTTCTTAAACCTTGCATGCACCATAACACCTAAATAATTACATTTAACCAAAGGAAAATAAATCGACACGGGATTAACAAGGAGAATTGTGCGCAGCTCGACACATGTAGTTCCCTACGACATCAGATCTTCAAGTATGTCAATACTTTGGAGTAATACACCCTTAGGCAGAGAGGACTCGACTTTCGAACAAAAGACAGAATGGTAGCCATTCGAGCTTACCCGGGAAGCCAGTAGGAGCTCAAGTCCTATGTGGGTGGGGGTGAATCCCTTTGAAAGGCATCTCAATGGTGCAGCCCCGTCCCTATTCCAAACCTGTAGAAGGCAACAAGAATAGAGAAATTGGAACAGCAACCCTGTACACATTTCTTGAGTTAACTGAAAAAGAAAACAACAGTTGTGGACCACCTCACCTAAGCAACTGTAAAAAGAATTCTGAACATGAGCATGAACCCCTCGACCACGACTCAGAACAAGCTAGCTGCATTGAGTGATAAGGTTGCAGAACAAACCAATCGCCATGGAAGGAGAGCATACCTTAGCGCGAAGGAGGAAAGGGCAAAATGAACCGTGGAGCTTGTCCTAGAAGATGGTAAAACCCTCCTAATTAACTAGAGTCGTTGGAACTGGGTCTAGTGTTCTCCACCATGGATGCAGCGAAGGATCCCGAGAAACACTGACAACTCTGTTGTGTGCATTAACACAATATGATAGGTACTGTAAATGTTGAGCAAACCAAAGGTGTGTTGAGTTCGAGGTGAGTACTGGTGTCTGAGCTAGAGGGATAAGTCAATTAATCCAAAATGGATAAGGCATTCTCCTCCATAATATGAAATATCAACAACATAGTAGACCATTAAATTATGTTTGAACCCTTTGACTTATGGTTGAAGTCGATGTTGTAATAGCGAGTTGAGTTAATAACCCTAGTTTGGTTCGTGCAAAAATTTAAATTACATTTTTCAATGTTTAGTGAGGGTAAACATATGTGTGTAAATCATGTTAAATATATATTTTTTTTATATTGTAAATGGGGATATGACATGTGGTATTAGAGCCCAGGTTTACAAAGCTAGGGCCTCTGGCAAATGTGGTCAAATTATTATTATGTCCTGACGTTTCTTGATTAATGTTAACTCACTGATGTGTGGAGTATAGGAACTAGTAGGTTGTGAAATGAACAGACAGTGTTCCAAATAGAAAAATGGTTGGCTCGAGAGCTGATGCATTCCCTGGAAATAATCCTGAACTATGGATATAGTTAGGAGAAGAGGCTCGCAGTACTAATCATATCATATTAGAGGCAGTTTAGGAACTAAATAACGAGATGGCTCACCTGCGAGAGGACAATGTAAGGCTAACCATGGAACAGGAGAAGATTTTGAAAAGCTTGTCTGATAAGCAAAATTAGTGCCAGCCGATTCATAGCCCTGAGTGGGGCCGAATTTCTGAGGAATAGGGCTACAATATGGAACTTGAAGGAACAGGAGGAGGGGAAGAATGTGAGGAAGATAAGCCAAACAGTGCTTCAAAGTACCCCACATCAAAAAGGAACCGAGTGGAATTACATGGGGAATTCCCGAGAATTAAACTGCCACTCTTCGATGGAGAGCTGGAAGAGGCAGTCGAAGCTTGGTTAATTAACATGAGTAAATACTTCAATTATATGAGTACGATCACAATCTAAAGTCTCGACTAGCTATCTTTCAACTACAAGGGAAGGACACTTTATGGTGGGAAGAGGTCAAGATTGTACGCGGGGTAAGTGAACAAAATATAACTTGGGATAAGTTCCAAAATTTTTTCAAGGAAAGATATCTAACGGAACGGTTTTATGATGAGAAAACAAGGGAATTTCACGATCCATGACTTGGACAGAAAACCATGGATGAGTTCATCACCCATTTTACCTCCTTGATATGTTATGTACCTTACATGCATAAGGAAAAGGCCAAGGTACAACGTTTTTTCAATAGTTTGCTTGTGGCGATGAGGGAGAGAATTGAATTCGATAACCCAAAAACTATGGACGAGGTTATACGAAAAGCTAGGATATGCAATCAGCAAAGCAAGCAGAAGGGTGAAATACTATGTAGAAAATGGGCTGATGAGAAAAATAACAGAATTGCTATGGGCAATAAAGGGAATTGGAGTAGCGCTAGCAAGGGGTTTTCCAAGAGACAAAACAATAGAAACCATCCCAAAAACCAGCTTAGAATAAGAAACCATCTGAAACAAAATTCAGCGAGAAATATGGTAGATTTGACAACGAAGGAACAGCAAGACCCCCAGTACAATGCTGGGAATATGGGGGGCTGCACTATGTTAAATACTGTCCTCATCACAAAGGCATCGAACAGGTTTCAACAATCCACGAGGCTTCAATAGTAGGTGACATGGCCTAGAGCATTCCAAAAATTAATGTTGCTCTCGATAATCATCAGGCAGATTATCAACCAACTATGGTGCAGTTTGAAGGTAATATTTTTAATCATATCGTATATGTTTTAATTGATCCTGGTGCTACCTTAATCTATGTTAGTCATAAGGTTTTGGAGCATTGTAAATTATAGTCAGTTAAATTTAAAAACCCTTGGCTAGTACAATTGGCAACTGAGGCAAAGAGGTGGGTGTTGGCCAAGGTCAACGATTTCCCTATGGAAATAACATGTTAGACTTTAAGGGTAGACCTTAACATACTTCCCCTTGGATCTTATGATGTGGTGATAGTCATGGACTGGTTAGAAAAGCATTGGTCCATTATAAACTATAAAACAAAAACTATCTGCTACAAGGATGAGCTGGGAAAAATGAAGGAGATGCAAGGCATTCCGAGGCCCGTGCAAGTTCGGCCAATAACCGCTTCTCAGTTGGAAAAATGTATCAGAAAATGGTGTCAGGTTTACGCTATTCAGGTTGGATATTCCAACTCAAAGGAAAAGATAGCCACCGTGGATAGTATTCCTGTTGTTTAGGATTATGCAGATATATTTCCAGAAGAGATACCCGGGTTGCCACTTGAGAGAGATATGGACTTCACTATTGATTTCATGCCAGGAGCAACACTAGTGTCTCGAGCTCTTTATCGTATGAGTGTACCAGGACTTACAGAACTTAAAATGCAACTACACAAATTGTTGGATAAAAATTACATCCGCCCCAGTGTGTCACCTTGGCGAGCCCCTGTGTTGTTTTTCAAAAAGAAGGATGGCACCCTTCAAATGTGCATGGACTATCATCAGTTAAATAAGTTAACAATCAAGAACAAGTACCCTTTACCCTGAGACGAGCTATTTTACAAAGTAAAAAGGGCATCTGTGTTTTCAAAAATTGATCTACGATCGGGATATCACCAAATCAGAATTAGAGAGGAAGATATTGACAAAACTGCTTTTAGGACTTGCTATGGTCATTATGAGTTTGTGGTATTACCCTTTGGGTTAACCAATGCTCTCGCGACTTTTATGTGTTTGATGAATAGCATATTTCATCAGTATTTAGATAAATTTGTGTTAATATTTATTGTCGATATACTGATATATTCCCGGAATGTGGAGGAGCACAAAGAACATCTTTGACTGGTGATGCAAACCCTCCGAGAACATCAATTGTAAACCAATTATAGCAAGTGTTATTTCTTTAAGGAACAAATTCAATACTTAGGACATATCATTACTGAGGATGGGATTGCGGTGGATCTCGAAAAGATTAAGACCATAATGGAATGGCCAGCTCCAAAGGATGTAGCGGATATCAGATCTTTTATGGGTCTGGCCGGTTATTATAGACGATTCGTGGAAGGATTTTCCAGAGTGGCCTACCCTATCACCTCTCTATAGAAGAAAGGGAAGGCTTTTAAATGGATTGCAGAATGCCAAAAGAGCTTTGAACAACTCAAGCATTTGCTCACCAAAACACCAATACTAAGCATAGCGGATCCCGCTAAGTACTACGTGGTGTGTACAGATGCGAGTAAGGAAGGATTGGGAGGAATATCGATGCAGTAGGGTAAAGTAATTGCCTATGAGTCTAGGAAGTTAAAGGAACATGAGCAGAAATATTCTGCATACTATTTGGAGCTGGCAACTGTTATTCACACCTTAAAGATGTGGTGCCACTACTCGATGGGTAGGAAATTTCTGTTAATGATAGATCATCACAGCCTGACTAACTACTTCAGTCAACCTACCTTAAATTTTAGACAGGCATGGTGGATAGATTTCTTAGGCGGTTTTGACTTTGAGATTAAGCATCTAAAAGGAAAGGAGAATCGAGTAGCGAACACTTTATGCTGGAAGGCATATTGTCTATATGAAACTGCTTGTAGCAGGGTGCAAACTACATTTGAGTACATGATAGAAGGGGCATCAAAACAAGATTTGAAATATTAGCAAATAAGGCAGTAGGTTTAGATTCCAAACAACAAATAAAATCAGCAAGGGTACACCTTGGATGTTGTTGGCATGCTGAAATATAAAAACATGTTGTATGTACGCAACCAAATTTGCATTAAAAACTTGAGTTTAGATGAATTTCACAAAATACCTTATGTTTGATACCCGAGGTATCAAAATTTGATTACTACACTATGGAAGGCGTACTATTGGCCTGGAATGAAGGAGGCAACAAAGTATTTGACACATTGTCTAGAATGTCAAAAAATTAAAGTGGAACACCAGCACCCTGTAGGATTACTACAACCACTACCAATTCCGGAGTGGAAATGGGAAACTATCTCTATGGAGTTTATAACGAGATTACCCAAGACAAAAAGGAACAACGATTCCATCATGGTGGTAGTCGACAAATTAAGCAAGTTAGCTCATTTTATACCAATCCAATCCACTTATAAGGTTGTACAGATTGCCCACATTTTTATGTAGAACATGTTCAGGCTGCATGGGCTGCCAAAAACTATAATTTCTGATAGAGATGTGAAATTTACTTCATCCTTTTGGAAAACACAATTTGAAGGGCTAGGGACTCAATTAAATTTTAGTATGGCTTATCATTCTCAAACAGATGGAAAAACTGAACAGGTGAATCAAGTAGTAGAAGACATGTTGAGGTCTTACGTAATGTAGCAACCCTCTAAATGGGAAGACTATCTACACCTGGTTGAATTTGCATATAACAATGGATATCATACTTCCCTGTAAATGAGTCCATTTGAGGTTTTTTACGGCCGAAAATGCCACACACCCTCCAGTTGGGGGGGACCGGAGGATAAGATAATGTTAGGACCCGAAATGTTAAAAGAAATGGAAGAGATGGTCAAGAAGGTTCGATCCAACTTGAAGGCAGCCCAAGATAGGTAAAAGAATTTCGCCAACAAGAAGAGAAGTTTTAAGGAATATCAAGTGGGGGGTCATGTGATTGTAAGAATTCGAGGCAAAAGGAGTACATTACAATTGAATGGGTGTACCAAGCTGGCACCTCGGTTCTATGGACCCTTTCAGATTTTAGCAAGAGTTGGGCTGGTAGCTTCCCTTCTCACCTTACCGAGCCATATTCGGGTCCACAATATTTTTCATGTGTCAGTATTAAAGAGATACGTTCATGATCCTAAGCACATAGTTAGTTGGAAAGATATACAGGTAAAGTAAAATCCTAAATATGACAATTAATTGTGATGTGAAAGGAAAAGCTAACTTTAAAATTCTGTTGTTTTAGGTCGAACTGGAAGGAGAATTCCTAGTCGAGCCGCTGAATATACTCAAATGAAGAAAAGTCACGCTGCGAAAACAAGCCATCACCCAAGTTAAAGTGAAATGGCAACACTTTGGGCCAGAGGAGGCCACCTGGGAGGATGAAAAACTCTTCAAAGAAGCATATCCACAGTTGTTTGAGGCTAAAAAACATCGGGATGATGTTTGTTTTTAGGGGGGGAAGATGTGATATCCCTAGGAAAACTTTAAATATTTTGATTACCGTTGTAAGAAAACAAACTGCACAATATTGTTATTTTCTGTTTAGTTGAATAATATATTATTAAATTTCTGAAACAAGGAAATGGTTAAGTGATAACAGATTTGGTAACTTCTCATGTGAGAAGTGAAAGAAAGGCGGTTGCTAAGAATACCCTAACTGCCTCCCCTAACTGGTAACACCCGAAGGAAAAAGGGGTGAGGGGAGGAAAAACCGTGTTGTTGGGACAGACAGAAAGGGGGAGAATGCTATGTTTGGTGATGACCAGATAGCATTAGCATAGAGTGCAACAAATTTAGCTGAAGTCAGCACGCATGGGGGGATATCTGGTCTTGAAGACAAATCTCAAGCACGGGTGGATGACAAGCAAGAAAATGGAAATCCCATAAATATATCCCTACATACCACAAATAGAAGGGTAATTACCGAAAAAGAAATCTTAAACAGTAGGAAGTATTTCCTCAAAAAAGAGCAAAATTATTGAATGGGTAGCTACTGGAAAAATAGAAACACAAATTTTCCATCCAAACTCGACTAGGTAAATTCCAAGGCCGTAGCCAGAGCAATGACTATAGTCCAAGAACTTGTGAGACCTAAACCCAAAGAGAGAAACTATAAATATATATATCCACCATAGACTCTACGAGACTAAAATAGCAACAGAGTATCTACTTTTAAGGGGTTAGGGTTCGAGCCTAAAGGAGACCTTGTTCTCATGAACATAATTGTGAATTTAAAACGTATTTCTCACTCAACAGAACAGCTAGTAATGAAATAACGAGAAAGTAAGAAGTAAAGGGCATTCGCATAGTGCAAGCAATTTAATAGAACCACACATAGAAGGAATACTAACATTTCTGGAAAATTCATAAGCATTCCCACCATCAACAAGGAATTTCTATGCAACAATAAGGAAAATTGTGCTTTCACATTCATGGGATAGCAGAACGATAATACAAAGTATAACTGAGAGAAACATTGAAAATATATAAAAACTTATGGTTTAAATTTGTGTAACAAAAGATTAAAGGAAATTAAAAGATAAAAAAAAAAGTCATGCAAGCTGAAAAACCAGTCTTGCCTTAATAATTTACAACCCAGAAACCGGTGCGGCATTAGATATTCTTAAACCTTGCATGCACTGTAACGCCTAAATAATTACATTTAACCAAATGAAAATAACTCAACACGGGATTAACAAGGAGCATTGTGCATAGCTCAACACAGGTAGTTCCCTACGACATCAGATCTTCAGGTATGTCAATACTTCGGAGTAATACACCCTCAGGCAGAGAGGACTCGACTTTCGAACAAAAGATAGAACAGGAGCCATTCGAGCTTACCCGGGAAGCCAGTAGGAGCTCAAACCCTGTGTTGGGTGTGGAGCCTGATTATCTTCTATATTCAAAGGTATCGCCACATAGGACCCCAGTTCGAAATGGGGGCGGCAACGCCACCCGTAAAATATTCGCTGCAGGGAGGGTCCATGGGGGGTGGCTGCGACCTTTGGGAGTCCTCCCCTAGCGTGGGGTTTCGGGGGCAGCGCCCCCGAAGCTAAAAACAACTGTAAAATTTCCTTGTAAAAGTATAGTAATTTCTAGTCAATCTGGGCCGTTCATTAGGTGGATGATCTGACGGTAGAACTTATGTTTAGTTTAGGGTTTTTTTGCCCTAGAAGGAAACCCCTCTCTTTGTATGAGGGTATTGTATTTGAGGCTGTGTGATAGATGTGTATTCTGTGAGCGAGAAACAAAGAGGTGAGACTGTGAGAGAAAACAGAGGATATTACAGTGGATTTGTTGTAGGTTTGTCTCTTCATTTTGTTGGATAATAGAAAGGAAGGACTGGCTGTTCGGGGTGGACGTAGCCCAAACTGGGTGAACCACGTATATCTGTGTCTCTCTTGTTTTGTGCGTTTTCTGTGTTTATATTTCTGCAATATTTTATGTGTTCCATTGCTACATAATATATAATTTTCTAACAACTGGTATCAGAGCCGAAGGTCTATTTGGCTGATAAACTCGGAGGAAAGAAGGGTTCCTGGTTCGAGTGGGAGCAATGGCAGAAGATGGTAAGTTTAGGGTCAAGAAATTTAACGGCCAAAGCTTATCGCTGTGGAAGATGTAGATGGAAGATTATCTGTATCAGAAAGATCTATACCTACCATTGGGAGGAAAAGCAAAGATGTCGATGGGTATGAAAGACGAAGAATGGAACCTTCTCGATAGAAAGGCACTCGGAACAATACGGTTGTGCCTTGCTGCGTCAGTCGCCTTCAACATTTCGAAGGAAACCACGACAGAGGGTTTGATGCAGACGTTGTCGAAACTATATGAAAAACCCTCGGCCTCTAACAAGGTATTTATTATGAAACGGTTATTTAATATGAATATGTCGGAAGGTGGATCTGTTGCAAACCATTTAAATGATTTTAATACAGTTACAAGTCAGTTAAGTTTTGTAGGGGTAAACTTTGATGATGAAGTTAGAGCTCTGTTATTCTTGTGCTCATTACCAGAAAGTTGGAATGGTTTCGTAATGGCCATTAGTAACTCTGTTTCTGGATCTAGTACTTTAAAGTTTGATGATGTTGTCGGTGCTATCCTTAGTGAGGAAATGCGACGAAAAAGCTCCGGTGAGACATCGGGAAATGCTTTGAGTGCAGAGTCTAGAGGAAGAAAAATGGAAAGAGGAAAGAGCTCAGGATATCACAATAAATCAAGGAAAGGTAGATCCAAGTCCAGATCGGGGATAGTGTGCTGGAAATGTGGAAAGAAAGGACACCTAAAGAAATACTGTAGATCTCGGAAGGGAAAAGAAGGGGATGCACAACAAGAAAACAATCATGAAGCAAATGTGACAGGTGAGGTGTTACAAGATGCTTTGATTCTTTCTTTCGAAAATATTACCGATTCCTGGGTGGTAGATTCAGGGGCTTGATTCCATCCCACACTTGATAAGAAATACTTTCATGACTATGTTCAAGGAGATTTTGGACAAGTTCGTCTGGGTGATGATAAACCCTGTAAAATCATTGGAATGGGTAAGGTTCTTGTAAAACAGCAGAATGGAAACCAATGGCTATTAAAGGAGGTAAGGCATGTTCCAGATCTAAAGAAAAATCTAATTTCAACAGGGAAATTAGGCAATGAAGGTTGTGTGACAACTTTCACAGATAAAGCATGGAAGGTCACTAAAGGAGCCCTGGTAATTTAGCAAAAGGCAAAAAGGTTGGTACATTGTATTTATGCAATGGTATTTCTAACTCTGTTAATGCTTTAACTTCCAAAGGAGCAGATGCAGCATTATGGCATCATAGGCTCGGACACATGAGTGAAAAGGGGATGAAGATTCTTCACTTAAGGAATTTGTTGCCGGGTTTGAACAATGTTGATTTGGACTTCTGCGAAAACTGCATTTATGGAAAACAGAAGAGAGTCAGATTTCTCAGAGTTGGGAAAGAAAAGAAGAACAAAAAATTAGAGCTTGTGCATACAGACGTATGGGGACCTGCTCAGGTATCATCTCTCGGTGGCTCTCGTTATTATGCTACCTTTATTGATGATGCAACTAGAAAAACTTGGATTTATTGTATTAAGAATAAATCTGATGTATTTGATACTTTCAAGAAATGGAAAGCTTTGGTTGAGATTGAGACAGGAAAGAAATTGAAGTGTCTTAGATCAGAAAATGGAGGTGAATATTGCAGCAAAGAGTTTGATAGGTACTGTTCAGAGCATGGAATTCGTAGAGAGAAGACAGTTCCAAGAACACCACAAGAAAATAGTGTGTCAGAAAGGATGAACAGAACAATCATGGAGCGTGCAAGGTGTATGAGATTGCATGCAGGATTGCCTTTACAGTTTGGGCAGATGCTGTAGATACTGTTGCTTATCTAATAAATAGAGGGCCTTCAAGTTCCTTGGATTGTGGTGTTCTAGAGGAAGCATGGACAGGTAAAAAGGTAAACTACTCTATTTTAAAGCCTTTTTGTTGTGAGGCCTTTGTCCATATTGATAAATAAAATAGAACAAAGCTTGAGGCAAAGTCAAAGAAATGTACCTTTATTGGATATGGTGTTAATGGTTTTGGTTATCGCTTATATGATTACGAAAATCACAAAATCATTAGGAGAAGAGATGTAATATTCAATGAAAAGGTCTTGTATAAGAATCAGTTGCAGGAAAAGAAACAGGAAAAGGAAAACAAGGAATAGGCAGTTCTTAATGAAATCACTGAAAAAGTAAAGGTGCCTGAAAATAACAATAATCAACAACCACAACAACAACAACCACCACAACAACAATAGGCACCCCAAACACCTGAAAGTGGTGTTAGAAGATCTACCAGGATAAGTAGACCCCCTAAATGATACTCTCCTTCATTATATTATTTATTGTTGACTGATTCCGGTGAACCCGAAAGTTATGAAGAAGCAATGCAGGTTGAAAGTAGGAAGAAGTGGGAGGTAGCCATGGAAGAAGAGATGGACTCCTTAATGCATAACCAGACTTGGGATTTAGTCAGGTTGCCTGTAGGAAAAACTACATTGAAGAATAAATGGGTTTACAGGCTGAAGGAAGAAGATGGAGGAAAACAGAGGTATAAAGCTAGACTTGTGGTGAAGGGGTTTGCACAGAAGAAAGGTATTGATTTTGATGAAATATTTTCTCCTGTTGTTAAAATGACTTCAATCAGAACTATTTTAAGTCTTGTAGTAGCTGAAGATTTCCATCTTGAGCAGTTAGATGTAAAGACAACCTTTCTCCATGGGGATTTGGAGGAAGAGATATATATGGAGCAACCACAAGGATATGAGGTGAAAGGGAAGGAGAAACGAGTGTGCAGGTTGAAGAAGAGCTTGTATGGCTTAAAACAGGATCCAAGGCAGTGGTATCTAAAATTTGACAAGTTTATGTCTGAACAAGGTTATACTAGATGTCACTCTGATCATTGTGTTTATTTGAAAAAGCAAAATGATGGCAGCTATATTATATTTTTATTGTATGTAGATTACATGCTTGTTGCAAGATCTAACATGCAGGAAATAAATGTGCTCAAAAGAAAATTGGCAAATTCATTTGCAATGAAGGATTTGGGAGCTGCAAAACAAATCCTTGGTATGAGAATAACTAGAGACAGAAAAAATCGTAAATTAACATTGTCTCAGAATGAGTACATACAAAAGGTGTTGAAAAGATTTAACATGCACAATGCAAAACCAGTTAGTACACCTTTTGCTAGCCATTTCAAACTTAGCAAGGAAATGTGCCCAAAGACCCAAGAAGACATGGATTATATGTCTAAAGTTCCATATGCATCAGTAGTTGGAAGCTTAATGTATGCAATGGTCTGCACAAGGCCTGATATTGCACATGCAGTGGGAGTTGTAAGTAGGTACATGAACAATCCAGAAAAGGAACATTGGATGGCAGTGAAATGGATTCTCATATATTTGAAAGGTACCACAAATCAAGCATTATGCTTTGGTGGTTCAAACATCTGCCTACAAGGATATGTTGATGCAAATATGATAGGTGACAGGGATAACAGGAGGAGCACTACAGGATATGTATTTACTGTTGGAGGAACAACTGTCAGTTGGGTTTCAAAAATCCAAAGTGTTGTTGCACTTTCAACAATAGAAGCAGAGTATGTTGGTGCTACAGAGGCTAGTAAAGAAATGATTTGGTTACAAAGGTTTATGGGTGAATTGGGTAAGGAGCATGATATTGGCACGTTATACAGTGATAGCCAAAGTGCCATTCATCTTGCAAAGAACTCAACATTTCATTCCAGGACTAAACACATACAGCTCAAGTACCATTTCATACGATCATTGTTGGAAGATGGAGAGTTGAAGCTGGAAAAGATACACACTAGCCAGAATCCTGCAGATATGCTAACAAAAGTTGTAACCAAGGAGAAACTGAGAATATGCTCAGTTTCAGTTGGTCTTCAAGGATGACGATGAAGATGAGAAACAGCCAGGTCCAAAGAGGAGTCATTGTCCAGCAAATGGAGCAGCGGTGGAGTTAATACAATCAGTCTCCAAGTGGGAGATTGTTGGGTCTGGAGCCTAATTATCTTCTATATTCAAAGGTATCGCCACATAGGACCCTAGTTCGAAATGGGGGCGGCAACGCCGCCAGTAAAATATTCGCTGTAGGGGGGGTCCGGGGGGGCGGCTGCGACCTTTGGGAGGCCTCCCTTGGCGTGGGGTTTTGGGGGCAGCGCCCCTGAAGCTAAAAACAACTGTAAAATTGCCTTGTAAAAGTATATTAATTTCTAGTCAATCTGGGTCATTCATTAGGCGGATGATCTGATTAGAACTTATGTTTAGTTTAGGGTTTTTTGCCCTAGAAGGAAACCCCTCTCTTTGTATGAGGGTATTGTATTTGAGGTTGTGTGATAGATGTGTATTCTGTGAGCGAGAAACAAAGAGGTGAGACTGTGAGAGAAAACAGAGGATATTACAGCGGATTTGTTGTAGGTTGTGTCTCTTCATTTTGCTGGATAATAGAAAGGAAGGACTGGCTGTTCGGGGTGGATGTAGCCCAAACTGGGTGAACCACGTATATCTATGTCTCTCTTGTTTTGTGCATTTTCTGTGTTTATATTTCTGCAATATTTTATGTGTTCCATTGCTCCGTAATATATAATTTTCTAACACCCTGCGCAGGTGGGGGTGAATCCCTTTGAAAGTTATCTCAAAGGTGCGACCCTGTCCCTATTACAAACCTACAGAAGGAAACTAGAATAGAGAAATTAGAACATAAACCATGTACACATTTCCTGAGTTAACTGAAAAAGAAAACAACACTTGTGAACAACCTCACTTGAGCAACTGTAAAAAGAATTTTGAACGTGAGCACGAACCCCTCGATCATGACTCGGAATGAGCTAGCTGCATCAAGTGACAATGTTACAGAACAAACCAACTGCCATGGAAGGAGCGCAGAGCTTAGCGCGAAGGAGGAAAGGGCAAAATGAACTACACTGCCTGTCCGGGAAGATGGTAAAACCCTCTGAATTACCCAGAGCCATTGGAACAGGGTCTGGTGATTTCCACCATGGATGTAGCGAAGGATCCCGAGAAACACTGACAACTCTGTTGTGCGCATTAACAGAATATGACAGGTAGTGTAAATGTCGAGCAAACCAAAGGTACATTGAGTTCAAGGCGAGTATTGGTGTCCGAGCTGGAGGGATGAGTCAATTAATCCAAAATAGATAAGGGAATGTCCTCCATAATATGGAATATCAACAACATAGCAAACCATTAAATTATGTTTAAACCCTTTGACTTATGGTTGAAGTCAATGCTGTAATACCCAGTTGAGTTAATGACCCTAGTTTGGTTGATGCATAAATTTAAATTACATTTATCAGTGTTTAGTGAGGGTAAACATATGTGTGTAAATCGTGTTAAATAATTTTTATTTTTATTTTTATATTGTGAATGGGGATATGACAAGTGTAGTAAGTCTTTAAAAATGTATTAATAACAAAAAAAATACATTAATAACAAAAAACAATTTAATAACAAAAAGATTATATTAATAAAAAAATATTTTAATATGGACAATGTCACCCAAAAATAAAATATTTCAATATCGTCACTCTATAATTTAAAGTAATTAAAATAACTAAATTATATACAAAACATTTCTAAGTAATTTTAATATTCTATATTTTGTTCTCTTTTTAAATGTATTTTTCGGTCAATTTTAGATTTCTAAAGAGTTTTAATATTCTATATTTTGTTTTCCTTTTAAATAACACTGTTTTGCGAGTTTTATTTGAAATCCAAAGAAGATTCGAAGAGTGGAATTCATTTATGCATTTTTAAATATAATTTGGACAATGAAATACTAAATATTGTTTATGCATTTCCAAATGCAATTTAGACAATAAAACACTACACTTTATATATAAAAAAGGTAGGATTGAATCATTTGAGTGCAAACTTGTTTTCAAATTGCATACTTTAAACAGCTTTGAGCCGCAAGAAATTTTATCTATGTTTGTGTTAGAAGTGTTGCTAAGATGAATCTATATGAGTTTAATTGAATTTAGTTGCAATATGTATTTTTAAATGGGGATATTACAGGTGTAGTAAATGGGGATATGAGTTTAATTGAATTTAGTTGCAATATGTATTTGTAAATGGGGATATGAGGTGTAGTAAATAGGGATATGAGTTTCATTGAGTTTAGTTGCAATATGTATTTGTAAATGGGGATATGACAAGTGTAGTTAGTCTTTAAAAATGTATTAATGACCCAAAAAAAAAATACATCAGTAACAAAAAAACATTTTAATAACAAAAAAATTATAGTAATAACAAAAAATATTTTAATATGGATAATGTCACCCATAAATAAAATATTTCAATATCATCACTCTATATATAATATAAAGAAATTAAAATAACTAAATTCTTATGTGCAAAACATTTCTAAGTAATTTTAATATTCTATATTTTGTTCTCTTTTTAAATATATTTTTCGGTCAATTTTAGATTTCTAAATAGTTTTAATATTTTACATTTTGTTTTCCTTTTAAATATCTCTTTTCTGTCAATTTTATTTGAAATCTAAAGAAGATTTGAAGAGTGGAATTCATTTATGCATTTTTAAATGTAATTTGGACGATAAAATACTAAATATTGTTTGTGCATTTCCAAATGCAATTTAGACAGTAAAACACTAAACTTTATATATAAAAAAGTATGATTGAATCCTTTGAGTGCAAACTTGTTTTCAAATTACATACTTTAAACCGGTTTGACCCTCAAGAAATTTTATCTATGTTTGTGTTAGAAGTGTTGCTAAGATGGATTTATATGAGCTTAATTGAATTTAGTTGCAATATGTATTTGTAAAAATATGGCAAAGCGATATTTGACTTGTTCATATGATTTTTGTTCTAAGACAAATTAGGTGCATGTTGCTTAGGTTACATTGAAATCTTCTTAAAGTTACTTGTGATAAAAAAGTTGTTAAGATAAATTTATATTAGTTTAATTGAATTTAGTTGCACTATGTATTTGTAAGAATATGATAAAGAGAGATTGGACTTTCCTAATATGATTTTTATTCTAAAACATAAAACATATTAGCTGCATTTTGTTTAATTTGCATTAAAACCTTTTTAAAGCTTTGAAATGTAAAATGTAAAATCTGTATTAAAGTGCTCCTATATGGCTTCGATTAAAGCTTTGAAATGTAAAATCTTAAAGCTGTATTAAAATGCTCCTATATGACTTGGAGGTTACTATAAGTTTAAAAAAGTAGCTTTGATCCCCTCGGTTGTTGGCTCGAAGCTTTGATCCCCTCTATTGTTGTCTGGATACACAACCATAATATCGACTAGTTTCCAATTGTTCAATAAAAAAAACCATATTGGAACATCCAAGGATAGGTCCAGAACTTCACTCTTGTATGCAATGTACTAGGTTTCGCTCTTAAACCCAAATTCCTCAATAGGCCATGGAACTTCTAGGTTGTACAACCCACCATTTGAGTCCAACCTCCAAATCTAGCCATGGAACTTCTAGGTCTTCAGTGATTTACGTACAACCCACCATATGATTCCAACTTCTAAATCTCGTGTACACGAATTTGGAAGGTATACTAGATTGGGAGATTGGATTCATATGGTCCTTGGTATTTAGAAATTTAGAGATGATTGTGTATTGAATATTGGTGAGATTATTTGTAAATCAATTTTAAATAAAAGTGAGATTGTATATTAAGAAATTTTTGGTTTAAGAGAAAAATCTCAAAATATTAAACACAAATTTCCAATAAAAAAAAATTAATTGAAAAAACATAACCCGACAAATTCATTGGAAATATCTATATATATATATAAAATAAAAAAAACAACAACAAAACACATCACAGCATTAAACTCACCTATTTTCTAGTTCAAAGAGTGGAATAAGTGCTTTTTCTTCACTCGGCACCTTCGCCAAGGATGATCGCACCATCCAATCATTCGAAAACTAAAGCAATTTCTGCTTTAGAAATTTCCTAAGGAACCGTCTGCACTTTTACTTTGGATTGGCAAGTCTCATAGGTATTTATAAATGTGAGCCGCATTCCATAGAGCCCACGGGTTAATTGGTTGGGCGGTACTTGTTACGCTCTTTGAACCAGATATTAAGTGAGTTATTTTGCTGCTGTGTTTTGTTGTTTCTGGTGTGTTTTTTCAATTGTTCAATAAGAACTTTGTTTTTTTGTGTGTGTTATTTCAATTGTTCAACAAAAGAAGTCTCTATTGTATTGGAAGTTCTACCGATAGATCCGGACCTTCATTCCTGTGTGCCCTATCCTGGGATAGGGATTTCACTCATAAAAGAAAATGATAAAAAATAAAGGCACCTTGACTTCTCTTTAATTATTTATCCATTATATTTTAAATTAATTATAAATATAATAAATAATTGAGAATGTAAATTTTTGTGATTTATAGTGATTTTCACTATAATTTTTTTGGTAAATCACAACCATTAATGACTTTGAAACTACTAAATATAATTCATTATCAAAACTATAATAAATAATTATTATTGATATAAAATATTAATAATATATTAAACATTACATGGTTAAATTTGTTACATGTAGAGAATTAATAAAAACATAAATAAATTATTATATTTTTAAATTACTAGACTCTTACCTTTTTATTAGAGACAGATCAAAATAAGAAGGTGAAGACACCTCAGCTTTTGTTTGACCTTGGATTGTCATTATTTTGAATTTTACCTATCACAAATATGGAGTATCTGCTATGATTACGGACAAACATTTTGAAAATCAACAATTGTGCCTTGAAAACAAGGATTAGAAAATGATGTTATGTCTCCACTGCCCCTCAAAATTAATTTAGCTTTGAGATATTAATATTGAAGGCATTTTCCGAATGTCCATTATAAGTTGGAATCATTTCATACATTCATTAAAGCTAAAAACAATTATACAATTTCGAAGCTATTATATGTTGTTTTAGCATATTGATATGAAGTTGAACTAGGTGTTATAAACTTATTTACCATTTAGCCCTTTATTAGTCCCTACCTACGACATCGCAGGGACTATAGCGTTCGTTGGGCATCGAAATAACATTAAATTGCTTTCATCAACCACAACATTCCAATTTTAACTAATGTTTAAACATCAATATTGAGTCAAACAGTTTTTTATCTAATGTTTGGGTTTCAACCTCTTATTTTGAGCAAAAGAGTATGATTTTCACAATTCTTGTTAAAGCTTCAAATCTCAAAATAGTTTAGTTTAATGTGAGTTCGGAGCTAGTATTATTTTGGAGTCATTTAATGTTTTAATGGAAAGCTAGTACTACTTTGAATTCATATGATATAATTTTTTAATGGAAACAACAAAAAGAACTCGTGCACCAAAGTTTAAAACTGCCATACATATTTAAAATCTAAAGCTGCCACACTTCCACTGAAAAGCCACCTATCCTGGTTACCTATCACCTCTTATATGCTCCTACCTCCTCTCCATTCCACCCACCTCCTTCCCCATTCCCCTGTTCATCCCAACCTCCTTACCCATACCATTGCCTACAACCCTTGCCCTTGTTTTTTAATTAGTTGGATGAACTAAGAGAGTCCCTTTTCAAGCTCTGACTATGAGCTAATGGATTCAAGTGATGTAGTGGACCATGAGATTGGACGCCATGCCACCCTGAATATGAGCATGGTTTATGGGAGGAGGAAGGCCCTGTAATATTCTCCATGAAAAATTTACCTGGAACGCAATAACCATTGGAGGCCTTTCTCTTCGCATTGGCCACTCCCTGTTTTTGTGTAGCTTCTATGGTCATCATGGTCATTGGTGATGAATTTATCAACTTCATAGCTTTCTGGTAATTTCTTGATGTAGACTATATTATGAAAGTGGCTCTAGATTTAAGTAAATTACCTTATTCGAGTAGCACATAAACCATCATCTTGCGAGAATTCACCCTAATTCTACAATCCAATTGGACTTGTGTTCCTTATGGACTTGTGATTTTTTGGGGGGGAGGTGGGATATATGTCTATGTCCATAGTTGGTTAGGGATTTCTGATGACTATCACCGTACTATTGAATGCCCATGGTGATGATTTTATTTTAGCACGTGCTTTTGGTTTTTAAGAAACCCAATTGATATTAAATGAAACATATTATAAAATATGGAAATCTTAAAATGATTATACAGTGTTGGTGAGTTATAAATTGTTTTGTTTTCTCTATGTTTTGTGTAGTGCAAGTCGAGAGAGTTACTATGACTATTGGAAATTATGTGGGAGACCATTCTAACAAATGGCATCACTTTTTCATCTACATAATTCTTTTTTGGGTCTAACAACTATTAATGTAGCTCAAGAGAGTTACTATGATTATGGGAAAAATACATTGGAAACCATCCCACAAATGGCATCACTTTCTACCGAGTCCGAATAATACTTCTTTTATAAGTTTGATAGTTGTTAGCATTAGTGTCAACATTCTTGATAGCTTGCATTGGGCTTTGATGCCTTCAGTCTCATTGATTTGAATTCTCCTCTATTCTATTCACATCTAGACCCAAACCTAAGTCCACTTTCGAATAGGCCAATGTTGTTAACTTACGGTTATGGTGTCATGTAAATTTTAGTCAATTCAATTTGCGCCATTCATGCAACCTAAATATCTGAAGTAGCAAGCATGGTCCATCCGAAGTAGGAAGCATGGTTGTAGATAGCTGAGAGATTTGGTGTTAAAGATAGAGGATGAACTGGAGGAAATGACAATGTACATATAAAAGCTTATCTCGAGATCTGCATTGCACGTAGAAGAATTCTCATTATAAGTTGTTTATATCGTCTCCAAAATATAACCTCTCACTTTAGGACTTGATTTATTATGCTCTATTCTATTTGCGAGTTTTACCACCTCCAGTTGCAAGACACAAGCCCATCAAATGTAGTGACTGATATTAGCCCACGTGGAACAGATAATTCAGCTATTCCTGAAATGCATGAAGGGAAGTCATACCTCCTTTTGAGGGAATCCCAAATGCGAGGCGGAGGCTATTAGAGGAGATTGCTCACTTTGTTTATATAATGTTGTTTTCATGAATCTGTTTTTGGTTATTCAATAATCAATAACAACAGTTTTGTAAGATGTCGATGAACTTTTAAAAATGAGCATGCGGCATTTTTTTGTTTCGCACTATATCGTTGTTGTTGTGTCTATGTAGGTTTAGAAAAAATTAACTCACCAATTTTAAGTGTTATTGTTTTGTCTATGTAGGTTTAGCACAAATTAATTCATCCATTTTATTTGTTATTGTTTTGTCTGTGTAGGTTTAGCACAAATTAATTCACCCATTTTAATTGTTATAGTGTTGTCAGTAAGACTTTATTTTTTGTTGTGATATCAGATGAATACATGAATATATGTACCCAGATTTATGAATCTTTACATCATTATTCACATAGTCACGAGTTTAATAGGTATATATATGATTTGATTATTTCATTTTCCCTGCTGTAAGATCTATTTGTAGGTTTTTGTGTTTATAGGTTCTCATTGTTAGTCACTCGAGCATTTCTCTAGTTTTCTCCTGCAAGTCCAGTAGGTTAAGAGGTTCTCTTGCTATATATTATTTTGATGCTTATAAGTTTTTCTCCTAGCATTATTGTTTATTAAAAGGTTTTTGCTACCCATAATTAGTTAAATGGTTTTTACTACCCATAATTAGTTTTTTTTTTGTTAAAACAAGAGTCGTACCTTCTATTTCATTAAATCAAAAAAAGAATTACATAAAATACAATAGTCCCCAAGGAACTATGGGCTAAAGAAATATTAAACTGCTTAAAGCCAAGGACCAACAAACAGAACTACAAAATCCTCGAAAAACAAACAAAAGTCGAGACCATTTGATCACCCCTCAGAGATCTGACGAACGAGGTTCATATCGGGGTGAGAACATGCATCCACTTTAAAATTAGAATCGGACCCGATGAGGAAATAGGGACCATTCTAAAATGATTTCGGGTCTGAATGGGGGGATAACCCTTGAACATGTAGTCCGCCCGAAATCCACTGATTCCCACCATGAAGCGCAACAAGTGTGGAGGCTAACGCTCACCCTGACTTGCATACAAATCCTTGATCATTAAATCTCCTCGCCAGATCCAACGGTGGAGGATGATATCACACGACCTAAAAACACAGAGAATTACCGCACGATGAACGCCGTGGACCCACCAACATGCACGATTATTCTTGACCATAGATTCATCGTGCTTAATCCAATGGCTGTGGTACATATCGCATGAGCCAAAAGCACCGAGACTTACCTCATGATGAGGGCGGTATTTCTTCCCGTCCCTTGGCTAGGTGTTGTTTTGTGAGTGGAACCGGTCCCAACTCCGAAAAACCACTTTCAGCATGAAGGGCTTGTGATGAACCAGAAACCACTCCTCGAGCAGTATTACCACCGCAAAAAGAAAAACTGGGGTTTTGAGTCTGCTGAGAAAGCCAGGATTCTGGCCCCTCACACCAACCCATCTCCTTGTGCGAATGCACCAAAGGAAGATGAAAATTCCTCCGTCCCGTCGTCTATCCGAGAAACAACGTCTACCTAACAACATCCTCCAGAGACTTCTGTGTTTGTTTTTACCAGGGTTGAGGAGGCCAACAGTGACCTGCATCCCAAAAAAGACCTCACTTCAGAAATGACACTTCATAAAGAAAGAAAGAAAAAAGGAAACCAAATCAACTAGACTCCGTCTTTAGGGCTCTGTTACAAAACACCATTCTGTCCTCATCTGCCTAATCTTGACAATCTGGGAAAATTTTAAGAACCCCCCCTAAATTTATAAATATAATAAATGGGCGAATCTCCATGGTATATAGGAAAAATGGAAGGCGATTTTATCAATAATATAATATGTATATATAATTTTTTGGCGAATGTCTCACCAGGCATGGCGAATATTTTACTCCATTATAAAATCTTGTAAGATCTTCGTGAGTCTTTCACTAAATAATAAAACTTTGTAAAGTCCTAGTGAATCTTAGCATAGGCTACATGCTGGTTTAATTCCCCCATTTAAATAGGCTACATTCCAGGTCAATACCATGGGTCAATACCATGTGCCATTTTGGTGAATACCATGGGTCAATACCATGTGCCATTTTGGTGAATACCATGGGTCAATACCATGTGCCATTTTTATTTTTATTAATTCTAATATTAGGGTTAATAATGGTTTTTTGCATGGTATTAATAACAATCTAGTCCATGGTATTTGTCCCATAGTATTTTGGCCATAGGTTTCACCTAAATATAACCCATTTTTTGAGTGTTCGTAAATATAAGGTGACTTATGGAGTAAATATAAAAAAATATTTTATTTGTTTACCATACCTCTCGTTTATTTATATTTTTATTAATTTACCATACCTCTTTTACAAATATGGTATTTGGCCCATAGGATTCACTTAAATAAAACCTCTTTCTTGAGCCTTCATAAATAGAATGAGGGTTATGGAATAAATATAAAAAGAGGTTTCATTTATTTACAATACGTCTAGTTTATTTATATTTTTATTTATTTACCATACCATTTGAGTAAGTATAAAAAGACGTTTTATTTATTTACCATACCTCCACTTTACTTATATTTTTATTTGTTTACACCCTTACATGTATATAAGGTGACTTATGGAGTAAATATAAAAAATGTTTACCTCTCATTTATTTATATTTTTATTAATTTACCATACCTCTTTTATAAATATGGTATTTGGCCCATAGGATTCACTTAAATAAAACCTATTCTTGAAAATGGGCGAATGGATTCACTTAAATAAAACCTATTATTGAAAATGGGCGAATGGAAGGTTGTAAGTCGTAATTTCAAGGGCTAAATTTATTTTTTTTACCCTCTCCCTTAAAATAAGGTGGGCTATTTGAGGTGATTTGTAAAAATGTACTATGATACAAAATATTCACCCACTAAAAATTTAAAACCCCTTAATTTCGCCAGAGGGGGAACATTCGCCCCTAAAATTATCCTTGTTGAAAATGCACCCTTAATCTATTCTGAGGCAACTCTTTCCAACTCAACTCGACCCTACTTTTGGTTCAGAGCACCCCTTGATTTGCCAGGATGTCCGCCAATTTATTTGCCATCCTTAGCACATGGGTGAAACTCACTGTACTTAAGCCCAGAAGGTGAAGCTGAATCTGTTGAAAGACCTAAAGCAGCCTCCAATGTTTTGAGACTTTTTCTGACTTTGTGCCATAGTTGATTCTCTTAACCAAGTTAATGATTAACTCAGAGTCAGCTTCAACTACTATATTTTGGAGATTATTCTGCTTCAGGAATTCTAAACAATGCTCAAGAGCCATTAATTCCGCCATATTACTAGTGTCTCTACCCAAATGGCAGTGAAAAATAAAAAGGATGCAGCCATTATCATCCCTTAACACCCCTCCAAAGCCGGCCACACCCAGGTTGCCTTTTGAGGCCCCATCAATGTTGTATTTCAGAAAACCATGAGGGGGGGATGCCAGTATTCCTGCTTAGTTTCTAGTTGCATTACCTTCCTATCCAAGCCCTGTGGTATGAGCCCTTGCATACCCAACTGAAGAAGTATCTGTATATCAGCTTCTGAAGGTGGATTCTTTGGGGAAGTTCTCACAATAGTACCTACCATCTCCTTAAGTTGTCTTAAGATCTTATCAAAGATGCGTTGGGAGGATCTTTTTTCATTTTTGAAGATTATGTTGTTCCTTTCTTTCGAGACATTCCATATTATGAAGCTTGGCGTTAAACCCCAGGCTAAGCAAAGAAATTCATAATTAGAGAAGTTTCATCTCCAGTTATTTAGGGTGTTGATAATTCTTCCTTTGTCCCTGTGTGTCTGTTGGAAAATAGTGGTGAAAGTATCCCACAAAGTAGAGGTGAAGATGCAATTATTGGGAAGGTTCTCCATTGTTTCCTCTTGGGCTTCACAGAGATGGCATTTGGAAGGACCCAAAACACCCCTCCTTCAAATATTTTCCCAAGTCATAATTTTCTTATGATGAACCAGCCACATGAAGAGTTTGATTTTCATCCATCCTTGATGCCTCCATAGGTTTTTCCAAACCCTGTTCGGTGAATTGGAGTTCAGCTCAAGGAGTATGCGTTTTGCCTGCTTAAGATTAAAGGTACCTTCATTATTATTACCCCATATAAGTTGGTCATGCCCCCCTGTCACTAAAATTTCCCTTTGGTCCAACATTTTCAGAAGTGCCTCTACTTTTGCTTCCAAGAGGCTATCATCCCTATAACCTAACTTATTCCAGGTTCTCAATTTTCCTTCACTGTTGATTTGATCCCAAAAATCTTTTACCCTAAGTAGGCCTTTGGTATCAGTTTCTTTCTTGAGGTCCAGAAAGTCTTCTCTTAATAGTGTAGGTTCTTGTTGCCATTTCTTCTTCCAAAACAAAGCAAGATCTTCTTCTCTGATTTCCTAGAAGCTATCTTTTTGTACTAAGCCTCTATTCTCCCAGGCCTTATTCCAAATCTGTGAGCCTTTTATGATGCCAGTCATCCGTATGTGATTATTATCTTGCCAAGTGCTGGCATATTTTTCTTTCTAGATACTTGCCCACTGAGCCTTTGGATCTTTCACCCAATGCCACCATAATTTTGTCCCTAGAACTTTGCTTAGAACTTCCGGATCATCCAATCCAAGAACCCCCTAGTTTTTAGGTTTGCAAATCGTATCCCAGGCTACCAAGGCCCATTTTTTCTCTGCTCCCCCTTACCCCAAAGAAAGTCTCTTTGAATGGTTCTAAATTGTTGCAAAACTCCTTTAGGAGCTGAAAGGGTTGATAGCATGAAGATGGGGATAGATTGAAGAACAGCTTTTGTAAGCACTAACCGACCAGCCAAGTTTAAAGATCTAATAGTCCATTTCCTGATCTTATCCTACATATTATTAATCACCAACTCCCAAATGCTCTTGTGCAAAGGTTTATCAGTTACAGGAACTCCCAAGTATTTGGAAGGAAGGACATCCCTTTGAAAGCCCAGAATTCTCGAGATATTTCTCTGAATAGCAATATTGGTATTAAAGAAAAAATCTTATATTTGGAGAGATTAACTTGCATACCTATAGCAATGTCAAAGTCACACAGGATTTGTTTATAATCTAGTGCTCCTTTGACCATGGGGATTCCCTATAGCATGGTATCATCAACAAATTGTTGATGGGTCAAAGCCTGACTAGTCTCAGAAAGTTGGAGACCCTTGATATTTCCAACTTCTTTCGCATGCTTGATTGATCAACCAAGTCCTTCCATCATGAGGATAAAGAGAAAGGGAAAGAGCGGATCTCCATGCCTAAGGCCTCTTGAAGGAGTAAAAGTCTTGGAAGGAGAACCATTAACCAGAATTGAAAAGCTAGAAGAAGTAACCAAGGCCTTAACCCATATAACCCAGTTGTGATTAAACCCAAAGGCTATAAGGACATTCCTGATATAGGTCCAATTCAACTTATTATAATCTTTGGCTAGGTCCAATTGCATAATCATGCTCGCCCTCCTATTGCTTAACAATGAGTGCACCACCTCATGCACTTGAATGATGTTATTGAGAATTTGTCTGCCCTCCACATAACCAGATTACCCATAATTATTTTTTACTAGCCATAAAAAAAATTAAAAAATTAAATGGTTTTTACTAGCCATAAAAAAAAATTAAATGGTTGTGTTATTTGTTATAATAGTATTAGCAAATTTTTTTGGCGGGTGATATTAAAAAGATATATGGATCATCTCATGTTCATAACATTTTCTAAATATTCTGAAATCTGTCATCTCAGGCGAATATATGTATCCAAATTTATAAATCTAGATATTTATATATTTTAAAATTAAAGTTGTACAATTATTTAGTTAAATCTCTAAGTCTAATTTTTATATTTCTAAGAGGGATTTGTTTTAAGAAGACATTGAGTTTAAGATTAAACAACCCGCTAATTAGAAAGTAAAGATATACAAATTAAAATTCTCAAAATAGGAAAATTTGTCCTCATCCATTATATATACAATCTCTTCAAAATAAATATATACAAATTAAAATTCACAAAATAGGAAAATCTGTCCTCATCCCTTATATATACAAACTCTGCAAAATAAAGACATACAAATTAAAATTCTCAAAATAGGAAAATCTGTCCTCATCCATTATATATACAAACTCTTCAAAATAAAAATTAAAAGTCGCAAAAATTGAAAGTCGCAATAACATTTGGCAACAAAGATGGCTATCAAGAGTGGGTATGCTCACTCTAATTAAAACTATGCTTGAGGCTATTCCGGTATATTGGAAGTCCCTTTCCTGGACCCCAAAAGGAATTCTTACCATGATTCAATAGATTTGTTGCTGATGCCTTTGGTGGGGACAAAATATGGGGCACACGTTTGCATGGGTCAGCTGGGACAAGATTACAAAACCAAAAAAAGTGGGGTGGATTGGGGCTGAAGGAACACCAAGTTTTCTCAAAGTCTCTGGGGCCTATGATGGGGTGGCAATTTATTATCTCAGGCAACCTTTAGAAGGAGGTGATTTACGACAAGTACATCTTCCTCCTATCTGTTATAGAATGGATTACAAGCCCCTGTCAAAATAGACTGGGTGCTTCGATCATATGGAAAGACATAGCTCAATCCTTTAGCATTATCAAGGATAGTTTGGCCTGGAGGATTGGTGATGATATGTAGGTTAGAATTGGCATGGATGCTTGGGATAGAAGTGGGAATGTGCATATCCTTCCGAGGGAAATGCGTCAGGGCTTGTCGGCAGTGGGATTCACTCAGTTGGCACACATTTCGGTGATGGGTCGCCCAGATAGGCTGAGACTTCATTGGTTGGAATTCAAGAACATAGATTTAGAGGAAAGATAGCACAAGGTCTAGTATCATTTTGTGGGGACGATGGATGAAGGCAACATCATAATTTTTGATAAGGCAGATGAGCTCATTTGGGCAAAGGCCCCAATAGTCAGGTACACCACAAAAGAAAGTTTTGCAGCAATCATGGAGGCTTGGGCTTTGGGTGAGGGATGTTGGTGGTGGTGTCGTTTATGAAAACTAAAATCCCCTCACAAGTTTTGACTCTTCATGTGGTGCATGCTCTCAAATAGATTCCCTACTGAAGAAAATTTGAGCAAGCGTATGGTGCAGGTTCCCTCCAGATGTTGCCTCTGTAAAGCAGAAGCAGAGGATACAGACCACTTTTTTATTCATTGCCCAGTTTCATTCGATGTGTCATCATTTATTACAGTAGCTCTCAACCTAGATAAACATTGGGAAGGCCAAAATGTTAGTGATGCCCGACAACGGTGGTGGTTGGCTATTGCCTCCTAGAAAGTCAGAAATCTTCCCATGATCGTTTGCTGAGGTATTTCGCTGTTTATAAATAATGTGATATTTCTAGAGTTTCCAATTCAATAGGCTATCTCTTGTAATCACATGTTGGCTATTTACAACTTATTTCCCGAGGAACCGGTTTGGCAAAGTATTAAGGTCATCAGTCCTGAAGTTATAGGCAAAAGTTATCCTTGGGCTTATTTCGATGGCTCGGCGCAAGAAGAAGGATGGGGGGTGGGAAATCCTTCATATAAATGATTTTGTTTGTTTCAAAATTAAAGTGTGTTTAGGGAGAGGCACAAACAGCTTTGCAGAGTTAAACATCCTAAGACACCTCCTCTTTTTCGCCTTGGAACAAAATTGCCACAGGATTCAGATTTACGGGTACTCTCAGCTTATCATAAATTGGATAAGTGGGGTCTCTCTCTGTCACTTGCATGCAATTAGGGACTTACTAGAGGATGCTTTATGTTTAAAATCTCAATCTGAGTTTCTTGTTTTTTCTCGTATATACAGGGAAAGGAATGAAGTCATTGATTTTCTAACCAAAGAGGCCGCATAGTTGAACATGGGTCACTCATTGATTCAGGAGTTCAGGTATGGGCCTTTCTTTTAGTTTTTTCATCGCCTTTTCATAGAAGGGGAGGAAATCCTCTTGGAATGAACTCGAGGATCCTTTTTTTTTTTGCATTTTGTAGTTTCTAGTTTGTGATCTTGATTGATTATTTTTGGACAATATGGCTTTTACAGCTTTAGTTTTTTGTATGATCAGGCTAATATGTAAATAATGTTTATGAGCATGGACTGTTTTTGGTTGATAGTGAAATCATTTCACACATGTAATTTTCTTAGATTTATTTAATGAAAATTACGCTTTTTTTCCTGGGGAAAAACTTACTTAATCCAAATACTCAATGAAAGGCTCTAAAATTTTGCAATTACCCATGAATGCATAAAGCAAGTAATCTATACATGCCCCTGATATGTATACAAATCATACATATCCATACTTAAATAATATAAACAAAACCTATAGTTCTCAACTATCATATATTAATCCTAACCACTTATTATAATATTAATAATTAGTTCAATTATTAAAATATCCGTATATTAATCTTAATCTTAATTATTTATTATAATTTTAATAATTAGTTTAATTATTAATCAATATATTATTATATATAATGTATATCTAAAATCAACCTTTTAGATATAGTAAATAAAATTTTTATTTTACAAAGCTAATAAAAATAAATTTAAAAAAAAAAAATATAGTCGAAAGTTATTCACAATTATAATTTTTTAACAGTAACAAAGAAATTATATTAAGAACAAACTATGTTTAGCACAACAGAAGTACTAAATAGATACACGTTTGAGGTCCTTTAGTGGCCTGTCTAGCCTTAAAAGGCTTATTTTTTGTATTTTGATGCCTCTAACATGATAACAAATTATTCTACGTGTGTATTCTCTAATGAAGGATCCTCTGAAAAAGTTTGATTTTTCCTTCATTACATCATAAATAAGAATTAGTCATCTATTACAATTACTTTAGGACCATCAACAACTTTTTATTTTGGTCGGGAAAGGCTAGATTCATTGAGTTGGAAGAGGATAATTGGAATGAAATATTATGGTCCTCTTAGGTTGATAAAAAGGATGATATTTGATCTCCTAGACGATTGAAATCCACTCGAAGTTCATTAATTTGGAGGTTATTCATATTTAGCGTATTCATCATAGATTAAATTTTGTTCGAGACTTATTTGGTGATTTTGATATGAGGATATCCATAATTGTTTTCCTTGTTGTTGATTTTGGAGCTACAGTGAAATTAAGCAGATCCATGTTGGCCGTTTTGTTGATTTTCAAGGTGGAGTCGTTCCCCAGGGCATACCATGGAAAACAATAGAGAGAGCTAGTATCAAGCTCCTGGATAGTGTAACGCTCCCTCTCACCCCCTTAGACTTTTCCAGGCTGATGGGATGCGGTAATTTTAACTAACCAAACATCAATGGCCTCATTATGGAAATGGGTTTACAAAACATATTCTTTCTCAAATATAACTCAATTAGCCTTGGATAACACCCTTACATTCATATCATCAAGATATTTACAACGATACAATTTTTATCTCAATATGAGTTGTGGATTGAGAAATATACCCCTTAAAATGCTAACCAACTATGAAATACCATGTGGAACCCATATGGCCTGTTAACACCCAGGTTGTTCCCTATGACTCCCAAGGGAATACGGCCGGAGTAACCACTAACCAATCTTTGGATTACATGCCCTAGCCTGCTTGAAATCAGAGAGGGCTCTCTCTTTAAATTTTAGCTTTGTTTTGTAAAGATTTTAGGCTAGTTATGGGTTTAGTTTTTTGTTTAAAGTTTTGGTTGTGAAATGTTGTTGTGAGAAGGGCATGAAATGTTTGGGAGATGTTAGTCCATTGGGCATATGGAGTCAGAGATTTGGGACAGTCCTGGTGCCTGTAACGGGGAAAGTTTTACTGCAAGGCTAGATGACTATTATTGATATAAATTCTGATTAGTGAGTGAAACAGTGGGAGATGGAATTACAGACAGTATGATAACAAATTGAACAACATGTTCTGATTAGTAGCATACATGAATTACTAAATAGAAACTGTGAAAGATTCAGGGTTTATTGGAGCAGTTAAGAATTCCAATTAAACAGCTGAGCCTATAGAAAACATTTATAGCAAAGACAGAGTGAAATCAGGGTGTCTCCATGGACAAATCCTGAGCTATTCTTTTTCTTTCTTCCTAAGTTTAGATTAACATGTGAAAGATATGAGTTGAACTGATAATAAACGTGAAAGAGATAGAGAAAACTTATTATATCAAGACACAACACTAGAATCCTGCAGCATTCAGTAGTTCCAAGACAGCAAGCATCAGTAAGACCAACTTCTGCAAACCCCAAAGCCTTTTTTTATTATTTCTCCAGAGATTACAGCTAAGTTCTCCTTTGTAACAAGAAAACAACAACCCCGAAATGAACTGCGTGGGGGATATTTTATACAAAAATATCAAGTAAAATATCTAGAATGATAGTTATTGAGAAATAACTATCTATACCAACTTTGTACAATGAAGATATTTACAAAATTTAAAGCCTGTAGTAAAGGTACATAACAGTTGTTTGTTGTTTGTCAGTTGATGATGATTTTTGGGCCCAAGGGCTGCGTTAATTCTTGGACGGCTCCTGCTGACGACAGCTATTGTAGATGACACGTTGCGGCTCTGATGCCTTTGGGATGCTGGCCTGTAATCTTTGACCTGTGGTTGCTGATCTGTGACTTCTTTATTGATTCTCTGCTTGCTGTAAAATTCATTTGATTAAATTATTTTATCAAATCACAGCAAAGTCCTTATCATATCTGTCCACCATTGATCAGTGGGCATCTGGTGCCCTTGCATCTTGTGTAATGTTTCATCAGCATCTGTATATTTGTAGTAATTAGGGGGGACTGCAAACAGATGATTGATTTCGTGTTCTATATAAAATAGATTTTCTAGTTTATCATACAACTCTTGTCCTGTGGGCGGCCCAGTTTCTTCCGAAGTGCTAGATGAGGTAGTCAACTGATCAGTGATGTAGTTGTCGACTCTTTTTGCATATTTCTCATGAGAAGATAGCCTTCCTGCGCTGTTTAGTAAAATGGGGAGTCCCCTGTCATATAATGTTGTGATCTTGGCACCAAAAGTATTTACCTCTGCTTGAATGTCCTGACATTTTCTTTCTAGTGCCTATACATAGTTTCTGAGGGTGAGTACCCTTTTGATCAGCAAAATTGTATCAGTTCTATCTCTGATACCCATGTTTGCTAACTGTATGCCAGTTCTGTTGCTCAACACGTTGATCATTCTCGTAGCTACATCTGGCATACTTCCTAGAGAAGCTCTGGCTTTTTGACTTTCTGCATAAGCCCTACCCAGCAAATCCATTTCCTCATGGATGGTTTCTATATATTGCCATTGTTCTGTGATTGATTGACCAATCTTTAACGATATGATTTTCTTGAGCTCCGTTATTGCTTTGCCCATAGCCATCTCTTTCTCTAGCTCTTTGATTTTTCTTTCCAAGGTCCTTACTTCCCTTGTCTTTTCTGCCACCTGTTGCTTAGATTTATCATGTTTCTCATTGAGTGTGGCCAATTTATCCTTGGCTTCATTCAGCTCTGCCATCTGGGCTTCTAAGATTTGAATCTCCTTCATCATCTTTTGCATGTCTAGGCTTGGAGCCTGTTCTGGGGCCGTTACTAGTGCTGATGTTGATGGAGCTGTTTGAGTTGTCTGCCCTGTGGGAGGAGCAGTAGTTTGTGGGGACTCCTCAAGGTTTATGACTTGCTGAGGGGGTTGAGATGGCTGGCCTCCCTCTTTTTGCTTTAGTGCCTCCTGCAGTGCAGCCTCTGTTTCTACCAATTTACCTTTTGTTTGGACCAGTTGCTGATGTAGTGTTATCAACATGGCTGTTGTATCCTGGTCTTTCCTCTGCTGAGCAACCTCTTCTGTTTGGGGGTGAAGGGTTGCTGGGATCTTCACCATCTTTCTCAAAGCTGCAATATCTGCATCTCTTTCTTTTAGCAGTGCCTGCACAGCTTTGGGATCCTTTCGGTCATGCCCGAGCTCTATAATTATTTCCTCCAGAGACCTAATCTTATTGTCTTTAGCCTGGGAGGATGCCTTTTCTAACTCCAATTGTGCAGTGGTATTATTCAAAGAATTCTACAATCTATAATTTGTCAATGTTTTATCTGCAAGAGTGGCATACACCATCTCACCCGTTTGCTTGTGCAATTCAATTTTATCCATTGGGTGGATGTCCTTGGACAAGATTTCTAGGTTTGTTCTTATATAATTAGCTGCAGACTGTGGCTGCAGCGCTGTGGGCATGAAATGGCTCATTATCATTTTGCCCTCTTGCACATCATATGCAGACATCAACCTCTGCTGGTTTGTAGGAGCCATTTTCAACAAGCGATTGTACAGTTGTAACCTCACTGGATCATTTATGGCCTTGATGTCTATGAATTGTTTCTTTATGCTAGACTCACCCTTTCTTTGTTGCCCTGAGGATCTGACCTCTCCTTCAAGTATTCTTTGCTGCTCTTGCTGTAATGAGCTAGCTGATACCTCTGTGCTGGGGGGACCCATCTGTGTTTGACCAAAAGGCATCTCCTCCTCTGAAAAAGGATTGAGCCTTTGTCTATTTTCCCCTTGTTGTGATGTTGCAGTACTAAGGGGAGTCTGTTCCTCTCTATCTCTCTTCTTACCCCTCTCTTCATTGATAGGGGTTTGGAGCACCAAAGTCTCCACTGTAACATTCTGTACTGGGGCCTCCTTTTCTTGCATTTGCTCATCATTAGGACCAGGAGCCTGTGCCATTTCTTCCTGTTGTTCAGGATGATTTTCAGGCTGTTCTTCTTGGGCTGATTGCTGCTCTTCAGGGGCCTCTTGCTATTCTGTTTCCTTGCCTTTATCCTTGGCTGAAATCTCTGCGGTAATTGGGGCTTGGACTGCCTTTTGTGGAGCTGTGGATGATGAGGCGGCTGCTCCCACTTGAGTGCCTGGAAGAGGAAATACCTGTGAACAAAGTTCTAAGTCAGCCAACTTTTGGAGATTTCTTATTCCTCTTTGAGCTAATTCTTCTTGTGTAGTAGCCTCTTCTAAGGTGCCTTCCCTCCATTCTAGTTGATTTGCATATTTTTCTATGTGAGGCAACCTTAAGTGATCATAACTGGCCAGCCTATATCTGACCCTTCTTAAGCTTATGAAATGAGTGGGGTCGTATGGTATCCAAAGGAAGCTGGTCTGTAAGCCAAGGCCATTTAGCATTCTATCTGCCTCTTGCCAAGCTTCCTCCCTTTTATTGTAGATGAAGGGGCCTAATTGGTTTCTGACTTTAAGCTGTGCTTTCTTGCCCTTGCTTGAAAAATGGAGTACATCAGCATTCCCAAATTGCCTGAAATACTCAAGGGCAAATAATCTCATAGGCACATATCTGGGCAATCTGTATGGGGCCAACTCACACCCATATATTCTGATAACTGTGTGGTTTTGGTAAAAATACCAATCCCCAATGTTGTATACCTTGGACAACTGAAGAATTCTCTGCATCTCATCAGTTAGTCTTGGAGGAGGTGAGCTCAGAAGCAGAGACATGGCTGGGTGGATGAAGAGGTCTATAAACTCACAATAAGTGTAACGGGAACAAGACCTATCATGGAAAACAGAGGACCAATAGACCACTGACCTTGGATTGCCTTATGCATCCATTCTTTTCACATAAAAAGGAAATTTCTCTTGCTGATAGTATAGGATTAAATGATAGATATAGGAGGTGTATCTGAACACCCTTTCTCTTTCCAAGTCTATCAATTGCTCATGTATTTTATTGGAGATGTAAGTGGCATAGTCATAACAGATTGGGGGCTTACTAGGGGAAAACATGGCCATTATCATCAGCACAGTTTCATCAATAATTTCTATTGAATTATAGCCCAATATGGGACTAATCATGTCTGCAAGGTCTGTGCCCAATTGATTTAGGTATACATAATTGATGGGAGGGTACTTCATGGTCTTAGAGGTTGAATTAATGAAAAATTGATTTATCTTGGTGATTTGAGCATCTGTCAGTTTAACTCCATGTTTTATCAGATCCGTCATTGATAAAGGAACTAATTTCTTAGCAGTTTTGAAGTTTATCATCTCTCTAATGGCTGCAGGGGTGACATAAAAAACAACTGAGCCTGAAGGGTCAAGCACAGCCCTATGAGTGGGGTCATAGCAGGCAGCACACCGGTGGATTAGGTCAGGAAACATATTGACCTGAGGGAGCTTGAAGATGGGGAGGAAAGAGTCCCAAATGCCCAATATATCAGTTCCACTATTATGCTTAATTTTCAATTCATTTAGCAAGTGAATGTGATACTTGCTATTCATTAGCATTTCCTCTGATATTTGGTAATATTTATCTGCTAATGGTTTCCACCCCAACTCTCTCTGAGGGGCATTCAATGGAGCAATATTCATGGCAACAGGTGCTACTGGTGTATCCATGCTTTACAAGCAAATTTGGGTTAAATTTCGACTATTTTGGGAGAAATACCGTCCTGCACGGTAGGTTAAGTAATTTGCTGAATTACAGCATGTTTCAGAGCAACAGGGGTGTAATTGGGCACAATTGGCCGGTTAAAAACTGATGGAATTGGTTTTAAGGCGTAGCAGGCCTATTTCTCCAGGGAAGATGGTCAATTTTAATGGTTTTTTAACAATGCAGGACGAAACAGAGCGCGCAGTTGGGGAATTGACAAATACCTGGTTTAATGGCGGTATTTGAGCTTGGTTGCAGTCGAATTCTGGGCGGCAGCAGCTCTGAATGGTCTTGACAAGGTGCAGCAGCAAAGGATGTGAAAATACATGCAGGAGGCAGAGAAGAAAAACACAGAAAAATGCGCCAAAATGGCAAAATTCGGCCAAATATGGACTTTTTGGCGTTGGCGCGAAAATTTGGATGGCGACAGCATGACGTCATCAGGTGGGGTCAGGGTCGGGTGACGTCATCGGGTGACGTGGTGGCCTGTGAGTGGTCCACGGGGACTGTATAGGTGGCGTGATAGCTCGGAGCGATGGCGGGCGGGGGCACTGATGCGGCAGTGAGGTGGCGTGACGTTGGCATGACCGGTCAGCGGAAAACCAGGAGTGGTAAGCAGTTTCATATCGCACCGCTATTCATACGGAAGCGGGATTGTCAGAGGCTGGTTCGATCCAGTAATATGGCGACTCGTGCCCCCGTGTGTACGTCAGCGGACGTCATTTTTCGGAAGCTAACGGCAGTACATCGGGGCCGCGCCGAAATTGATAAGGTTCGTCGGATGGGAAAACCCAGATCCGACGGCTGGCGGGAGGGCAAGTTGTCAGGTCGATACGGTCAGGCGGGGCAAATAAAATATTATTATTCGTTGAAATATGCACTCGGCAGAACATTGGAAAAAGTGGGTTTTGCGGGTTTTTAACAGTGTTACGAGTTAAAAAGGGGTCGTTTGGGTTTTTCAAAGGTTCATTTACAACATCAAGTTCACGCGTTGAGACAGAGTTAGGTTAATAAACCAAGCAGATCTCGGTTTATTTCCAAGATTAATTTTTCAGCGCTCTTTGGGTCGCGCTCAATGTTTTAGCGCTTGAAAACATTCGAAACGATACATAGAGCTATAATGCTTGGGGAGGGGATATAGAGATTTTTTTGGGTTTTTTGCATAATTTACATAGTAATAGGGGGAATAGGGGGTATAGGGAGTTAAATAGTGATAGATTAGCAGTTAGTATGAGTGGAAAAGGTGGGTGAGGGGGGAAAAACACTAAGTTTTATATGAAATCAACTTAGTTTAGGAAGTAGATCAAAATGAAAAGAATTTTTACACAAGAAATGTGGCTTTTAAAGAAACAAGAACCAACAAAAGACTTTGACTTCTTCCATGAGCATAGGTAGTATTGGAATGTTAGTAATGAGTGTAATGGTGGTAATCAGGGAGTTAGTCATGCTCCATGGTGATGCTGCAAAAATGATAGAGAAGAGGAGCTTCTCTATCTAATGACGTTTTCTTGCTTTAGACCAACAAAATTGAAAAAAGTTGACACTTCTGCAACCCCATCTACCTACCCATCTACTTGCCTAGCATTTTTTGTTTCTTCATAGAGGGTGCACTTGGACTAGCAAACCCTCACTTGTTCTTTTCTTTTCTTTTTGCTTTTTTCTTTGCTTTTCTATCTACAACTAACCTTATTACCTCCAAGGCCCCAGATTAAGCAGTTGGGAACCTTAATTCTCTACCTAACTATTGGCCTGCCAAGATTAAGAAGTTTGGATAGGCTTCTTTCTCTATTCTTATGACAAGAAATTGAAACATGGCATGATCCAGATTAGGCTGTTGGACCATCCATCCAAAATTCAGTCAACATCAAGCTATGTACACATATTGCATTCTCTTGGAAATATGGGATCTTTGCATCACCAAAGCAAAGCATATTTGGAACTTTCTTTGCCAATCATGAAATATGAAACCTATTGGTATAGGTATCTAACAGTGGCTCCACATGGGGATGGTTTTTCCATTTGAAAGACCAAGAACAACAGGTCAGAATGCCTTGGCCCTTGACTTCTTTTACCAAAACTTGGAGTTTTCCTCCTTGAAATCTCAAAATTGTGTCCTTCCCATCTTGGTAGATCTCTGAACTTATTTGCCTTTTGCTGATAACTTACAAAACTTGGGAAGCTGCATTTTATACATGTTAACAGAAAGTAATATATACGCCCTATAATGTACAAGAGAGAGTCAAACTATATGCATGGGAAGTAGTCAAAATAGTGCTTCAACATCCTGCCATTCACAGGACCTTCATCCAAGTCAATTTCATCCAGATTTTTTAGGAAGTAAGTGTTGTTTCCTTGCACTGCTTGGATAACAAATGGTCCTCTCCAAAGAGAATCAAATTTTCCATATTTTCCTTTATCTTCCCCACTTGAATCCCACTTGAGGACTTTGTCACCAATGTTGAAATCTTCAGCCTTAGTCCTTCTATCAAAAGCTTTCTTTAACTTTTCTTGTAAAACTTGAACTCTGCTATAAACTTGGTGTCTAGTTTGCTGCAAACATATTATTTGATTGATCCTTCTTTGCACGTCATTGGGCTCAGCTTGACTTTCTTGAAGCAGTTTCATAACAGGAACCCCTAGTGATGAAGGAAATTTGGCTTCTAATCCATAGACTAACTCATATGGGCTGACCCCAATGGATCTCTTGGTTGTTAGTCTATCTGCCCATAAGGAATTCACAAGCTTCTTATGCCAATTCTTCTTACTTTCTTCCAACACCTTCTTTATGATGTTTACAAGGCTTTTATTTGATGATTCAGCTAGGCCATTTCCTTGATGGTAGTATGCAGTGGAATGGCCCAAAGTAATATGAAATTTGTGGTAGAAGTTCACCATCTTCTTGGATCTAAAAGCAGAAGCATTGTCTGTTATTATCTTGTTGGGGCAACCAAATCTAGACAATATGTTATTCTCCAAAAACTGAATGATAGTTGAATCATTTGCCTGTCTACATGGGATGGCCTCAATCCATTTGGTGAAGTAGTCTGTGGCTGTGAGGATCCATCTATGTTGGCCTGAAGATGAGGGATGAATTTCCCCAATGAAATCCAAGCCTCATTGTTGAAAAGGTCTCTCTGTTGCAATAGGCCTCAAAGGAAGTGGCAGTAACTTTCTCTTTCCCTCAAACATTTGACACTTATGGCATGAGGTAGTGAAATTTTTAACATCAGAGAACAAAGTGGGCCAATAGTAACCAGCCCTCAGTATCTTATCCACAGTGGACTTCCAATACAAGTGTCCACCACAATCACCTGCATGAAATTCTTTCATGACATTGTTAGTCTCATTCTCAATTAAGCAGTTTAACAATATACCCTCATGGTTTTTCCATAGCAAATTGCCATCCATGACACAAAATCTTGAAGTTTTCATTTTTAGGAACCTACATTTAGTTCTGGACAATCCTGGGGGAGCACACAGGTTTTGCAACACATAACATATATCAGAATACCAAGAGGATTGTTCAAAGGCTACATTGATCTTTGGAGTCGCCAGCTCTGGTTCATTGTCCATTTGATTTATGTCTAGGGCTTTGAAATTTGTTTCAGACATTAGTTTGGCCAAACCTTGGCCCTTTATCAGTTTTGTAGGTCTTATCTCAACGTCAAATTCTAATATGTTTGCAATCCATTTTCCTCTTCTACCCTCTAAATTTTCTTGAGTCAAAATATCCTTGACAATAGCATTTGGTACATAGGCAATGACATGAGAGTATAGGATGTAAATTCTGAAATCTTTGATGGCTTTGACTAAAGCATAAGCTTGTTTTTCCATGATCTGGTATTTGAGAGGTGCATCTCTTAGTGCTCGGCTAAAGAAAGCAATAGGTTTTTCATTCCCTTGATCATCTTTTTTGAACAAGACAGCAGCAATTGTGTGTTGGGAAGCAAAGGAAAATATAATGAAGTCTCTATCAAATTGAGGGTTTGTCAGGACTGGGGTTTGGGTGAGGGCTAGTTTGATTCCTTCAAACGCTTGATTTGCTTCCACAGTCCACTTTACCTTAGAATCCTTTTTAAGCATGTTATTAAGTAATCTGATCAATTCTCCCAAGTTTGGGATAAATCTCCTTAGGAAGTTGATATTACCCAAAAAGGCTTGCAATTCTTTTACATTTCTTGGATGAGGCATTTCTAGGATGGCCTGTATTCTGTTTGGATCAATTCTAATACCATGCTTTGAAATAATATGACCCAATAACTTGCCTTCTTCCAAACCAAACAGGGATTTCTTAGGATTTAAGGATATTCCATATTTCCTACAAGTTATGAATATTTGCCTTAGATGTTTCAAATGTTCAGAGTCAGATTTTGAAAATGGCGTAAGGTCATCTAGGTAAACCACAAGGGGGTTGTGAATGTTGTTTTGTCCTGATCATCAGGGTGAACTAGGATCTGGTTGAAACCTGAGAATCCATCAAGTAAAGAAATTCTTGAGGCCCCCACTACTCTTTGCAAGATGTGATCCATCTTGGGTAAGGGGTAATTATCTTTTAGGGACACTTGATTCAAGTTCCTTAGATCAACACAAAGCCTTATTTCACTAGTTTTCTTTCTTGTAGGGACCAAATTTGAAATCCAATCAGAAAACCTGATTGGTGCTATGATGCCAGCTTTAAACATTTTTTGTACCTCTTTCTCCATTGATGGGAGAAGCATAGGATTGATTCTCCTCAATTTTTGTTTAAAGGGTTTTTGATTTGGCTTGAGGGGGATAGTACGTTGAATGACAGAGGTGTCATATGATTTCAAATCCTCATAGCTCCATGAAAAGACATCTTGGAATTCTTTGAAGAGGTCAACATATTTGCGCTTTTGTTCAGGAGGTAAGGAAGCAGACAATTTTATTATTTTGGGTTGTTCAGCAGTTCCAATGTTACTTTCTTCTATGGCAGCATTGAGGGCCTGCATTTTTGGCTTCCTAAGAATATCATTTGAGTCAAAAATGTCTTCCAAAGGAGTGAGGCCTGTTGGAAGAAAATTGTCTTTCAATTGTATAACTTCAACTTCAGCATCAGCTATTTCCTCACAACTGATTTGTTTAATTTCTTGTATGTTGTCTTTGTTAAAAATTGTTGGATGTAGCATTTGGTTTGTTGTTTTGGGTGAAATATTTGTTTGGCGTTGTTCACCTAGTGTTTGTGAATCACTTGCAGCCTCTGTATCAATGTTTAGTCCTGAAAATTCTTGCTGCAAAGTCAAGAAATTATTTATTTGTGTATCATCCTCAAACACTTGCCAATCCTTGACATTGTTTGGGACAGAAGGTCTGTGTTTTATCTCAGCTGTAAAGCAATGCTTGGGTTCAAAAGGTAGTTTAAAAGTGCTTGCAAATGTGGCCAAACTATGAGCATGAAGATTATGGGTTCTAGAAATTTTGGTAATTTGAAATTTAGTGAAGGAATTTAGTATTTCAGCAGCAGCAGACCTATAAGATCTCAGTCTTTTGTCATTGGTGACAAAATTTCCCTTTACTTGTTGGATAATTAGGTCTGAGTCTCCTAGGATTGAAACTTTTGTGGCTTGTAAGGATTTTACTAGTTTGAGGTTTAGTAAAAGAGCTTCATATTCTGCCATATTGTTGGTGCACCTAAAGTTTAGCCTATAGGCTCGGCCCTCTGCATGACTGTTTTGTTTGTTATGTATCCAAACCCCTGCTCCTGCCCCTAATTTGTTGACTGACCCATCAAATTCAAGGAACCAGAGGACTTCTCAGTTAAGGGAAGAATTGTAAACTATTATGGGACTTGGCATCAACAACTTGAGATCTTGGCTTACACTTGGTTTTTCTTCTTGAACAGTTTTGCTTATTGATTGGTCAACCATTATTTCTAGAGCAGCAGTTTGTTCATTTATATACTGATCTTGTTTGAGTGTCTTTGTCTCATCATCATTTGTAGGACCTGTATTATCATTGAAGAGAATATAGGAGTCTATGTCAGAATGGACAGCATATATGGGAAAGTTTTTAGGTTTTCCTTCACTGCTGACCATGTATTTCATGAGTGTTTCTCTGTATAGTCTCTTTGGTTGCCCAAAGACAGAGATGGTGGCATAGGATATGTCTAATTGAAGGGAGCCTTGAAGTTTAGCACCCCATGATCTTGATAATAACATTCCATATTTTGGTGGGATATCAGCAACCACCACATCCATTAAAATTGTTTTATTTGGATATTGAACCAAGGAAACACATAAATCCTTTATCAAACCTAAACACTTAACTTGGCTGGAGTCAAACGAAAATAGGTCCTTGTATGGCCTTGTTATGTCTAAATTCAGTCTCTCCATCACAGATTTGGGCATAAGGTTATGGGATGCCCCATAATCAAACATGGCATTGTGTAGTATCTTGTCATGGATATGCAGGCTAACATAAAAAGGTAAAATTCCATTACCTACTATTTTTCCATCAACCTCAGGGCCAAAAAGTAATTCTCGGGTATCATCCAACACATTAACATCATCTTTATTGTTTGTCAATTGAAGGGACTTTTTAATTTGTTGTTTGTAAATGTCATGTTTGGCTAATTCAGCAAGGGTTATGGCTATTTTCAATTTACCAATTTCAGACTCAAAGTCAAAAGGTTTTTCAGTTTGAATTTTAGCATTCTGGTTGACCATTTTTTCTTTTTCATTTGACCTTTTAGAGGGTTCCTCTTGGTTCTGTGTCTGATTTTGGGTTTTTTCCTTTTTACCCATATTTTGAGGAGGGTTGTTTGAATTGGTGTGTAAAGGAAGTGCAACTGATGGCTGTTGATTTGAGGCATATGTTTCAGTGATATCCTCCATTGTGACTTCATTAGTGATAGGATCATATTTGTCTTTGGATTCTGAAATGGTAGCTTTCTTAGATTGCTGGTCATCTTTTACTTTTTCAGGCTGTGACACATTTATGGTTCTACTTCTTACTTTGTACTGTTTATGAACTTCAAGAAAAGCTGTATCATATCCTTGCTTAAAGTCAAAAGACTCACCTAATTTTGTTTGAAATTGCTTTACTTCATCCTCTTCCTGATCTTCTTGAGTCAGGAAAACTTGTTGTTCATCGTTCAAACCCTTCAAATTGATGTGGGTGTCATCTATTTGATCATTAGAAGTAGATGTCTCAGCATAATTTTCTTGGAAAGGAGGTCTGACCTCATTTTCAGGGCTTGCCTTTCCAGCACGTTGATTTTGGTTTCTCCTAAAATTTGGATTTCTGACAAGATTGTTTTGTGGGCTTTCCCATGATGATTTTCTCTCAACTGACTCCACTCTCTCACCTAATCTTTGCATACCATTGATTATTGCATCCAGTTTCTGATCCCAGCCTGAAGGCTCTTCTTTAAAGGTAGTCTTTCTCTCCGTTCTTGTCCTATTTCTCTTCGCTATCAGGTTGGCTTCTACACTAACTGCTATGTCCTGCATTTCAGCTAAAGTTCGGGGAGCCCTTTCTCTTAATTGGTATGCCATATCTGAATCAAATCCATCAGGGAAGGTATATAGGGCCAGATCCGGTGGGGGTCTAAGATTTTGGGGAATAGCATTGTAGACATTGTTAAACCGAGCACAGTAGTCCAAAACAGTTTCTTGTGGACCTCTTTTGATTGTATTGTATTCAGCTAAAATATGAAGTGGGTCCTTTTTCTTCTCCCATCTGTTGATAAATGTTTGATACAGGGTTTCAGGGTCAGCTATAGAGTTTATTGGAAGTAACCTAAACCATGTTCTTACATCTCCTGTTAGGCTTTGTACAAAAATTTTCATTCTAACCCCATCATCATCTATTTCATAGTTTTCAAAGTAGTCCTGCATTTTCTTAGTATGTTGAAGGGCTGGATAAGAGCCAGTACCATCAAAGTATGAGATCTTGCTTTGGTAGTCTTGAGGCATAGGAGCTGGATTGGCCGGTAACTGCAGTGGAGCATATCTATTAGCCATGTTTGGAGGGACAATATGAATAACAGGGATGAATGTGACAAGTGGAGGAAAGGCGATAACAGGGAGGAGGCACTATGAGGGGTGGAAGAAGAACTAGGAGATTGTTGAACTGTGGTATGAGGATGGTGAGAAACCTTAGCAGGGGTTGGAATCTCAGTGTGAACACCTGTTTCAGAACCTGAATCTGAAAATGTTTCTTCTATCCTTTCTTTTTTATGTATTCTTGAAATCAGATTTGGGTTTTGGAACTCAGGTGATGGATTTGGATCAGGATTAGATCTTGTATGCCAGGTTTTCTTTTTAGGAGCCAGCCTTCTACGATCTTCTTATGGAAAGTTTTCTAAGATGTATGAATGTTTAAAGGGACTGACCAGATATAAACTAACTGTATGAGACTTAAGACTGAATAAATATTGACTGAGGAAGATTTTATATACTCCTGCAAATGCAAAGCAGAGGCAATTTCCAAGGCTTTCTGGCTTTCCTTCAAACTTTATCTACAACGTTAAATACCAAACAGAGGTTTATGAAATTGATGTCCCCAGTATGGTCGCCATTTATGTTAACACCCAAGTTGTTCCCTATGACTCCCAAGGGAATACGGCTGGGGTAACCACTAACCAATCTTTGGATTACAGGCCCTAGCCTACCTGAAATCAGGGAGGGCTCTCTCTTTAAATTTTAGCTTTGTTTTGTAAAGATTTTAGGCTAGTTATGGGTTTAGTTTTTTGTTTAAAGTTTTGGTTGTGAAATGTTTTTGTGAGAAGGGCATGAAATGTTTGGGAGATGTTAGTCCATTGGGCATATGGAGTCAGAGATTTGGGACAGTCCTGGTGCCTGTAATGGGGAAAGTTTTTCTGCAAGGCTAGATGACTATTCTTGATATAAATTATGATTAGTGAGTGAAACAGTGGGAGATGGAATTACAGACAGTATGATAACAAATTGAACAACAATTTCTGATTAGTAGCATACATGAATTACTAAATAGAAACTGTGAAAGATTCAGGGTTTATTGGAGCAGTTAAGAATTCCAATTAAACAGCTGAGCCTATAGAAAACATTTATAGCAAAGACAAATTGAAATTAGGGTGTCTCCATGGACAAATCCTAAGCTATTCTTTTTCTCTCTTCCTAAGTTTAGATTAACATGTGAAAGATATGAGTTGAACTGATAATAAACGTGAAAGAGATAGAGAAAACTTATTATATCAAGACACAACACTAGAATCCTGCAGAATTCAGTAGTTCCAAGACAGCAAGCATCAGTAAGACCAACTTCTGCAAACCCCAAAGACTTTTTCTATTATTTCTCCAGAGATTACGGTCGAGTTCTCCTTTGTAACAAGAAAACAACAACCCCGAAATGAACTGTGTGGGGGAGATTTTATACAAAAATATCAAGTAAAATATCTAGAATGATAGTTATTGAGCAATAACTATCTATACCAACTTTGTACAGTGAAGTTATTTACAAAATTTAAAACCTGTAGTAAAGGTACATAACAGTTGTTTGTTGTTTGTCAGTTGATGATGACTTTTGGGCCCAAGGCCGGCTGCGTTAATTCTTGGACGGCTCCTGCTGGCGACGGCTACTGTAGATGACACGTTGTGGCTCTGATGCCTTTGGGATGCTGACCTGTAATCTTTGACCTGTGGTTGCTGATCTGTGACTTCTTTATTGATTCTCTGCTTGCTGTAAAATGCATTTGATTAAATTATTTTATCAAATCACAGCAAAGTCCTTATCATATCTGTCCACCATTGATCAGTGGGCATCTGATGCCTTTGCATCTTGTGTAATGTTTCATCAGCATCTCTATATTTGTAGTAATTAGGTGGGACTGCAAACAGATGATTGATTTCATGTTCTATATAAAACAGATTTTCTAGTTTATCATACAGCTCTTGTCCTGTGGGCGGCCCAGTTTCTTCCGAAGTGCTAGATGAGGTAGTCAACTGATCAGTGATGTAGTTGTCGACTCTTTTTGCATATTGCTCATGAGAAGATAGCCTTCCTGCGCTGTTTAGTAAAATGGGGAGTCCCCTGTCATATAATGCTATGATATTGGCACCACAAGTATTTACCTCTGCTTGAATGTCCTGACATTTTCTTTCTAGTGCCTGTACATAGTTTCTGAGGGTGAGTACCCTTTTGATCAGCAAAATTGTATCAGTTCTATCTCTGATACCCATGTTCGGTAACTGTATGCCAGTACTGTTGTTCAACACGTTGATCATTCTAGTAGCTACATCTGGCATACTTCCTAGAGAAGCTCTGGATTTTTGACTTTCTGGATGGTCTCTATATATTGCCATTCGTCTGTGATTGATTGACCAATCTTTAACCATATGATTTTCTTGAGCTCCGTTATTGCTTTGCCCATAGCCATCTCTTTCTCTAGCTCTTTGATTTTTCTTTCCAAGGTCCTTACTTCCCTTGTCTTTTCTGCCACCTGTTGCTTAGATTTATCATGTTTCTCATTGAGTGTGGCCAATTTCTCCTTGGCTTCATTCAGCTCTACCATCTGGGCTTCTAGGATTTGAATATCCTTCATCATCTTTTGCATGTCTAGGCTTGGAGCCTGTTCTGGGGCCGTTACTGGTGCTGATGTTGATGGAGCTGTTTGAGCTGTCTGCCCTGTGGGAGGAGCAGTAGTTTGTGGGGACTCCTCAAGGTTTATGACTTGCTGAGGGGGTTGAGATGGTTGGCCTCCCTCTTTCTGCTTTAGTGCCTCCTGCAATGCAGACTCTGTTTCTACCAATTTACCTTCTGTTTGGACCAGTTGCTGATGTAGTGTTATCAGCATGGCTGCTGTATCCTGGTCTTTCCTCTCCTGAGCAACCTCTTCTGTTTGGGGGTGAAGGGTTGCTGGGATCTTCACCATATTTCTCAAAGCTAAAATATCTGCATCTCTTTCTTTTAGCAGTGCCTGCACAGCTTTGGGATCCTTTGGGTCATGCCCAAGATCTATAATTATTTCCTCCAGAGACCTGATCCTGTTGTCTTTAGCCTGGGAGGATGCCTTTTCTAACTCCAATTGTGCAGTGGTATTATTCAAAGAATTCTGCAATCTATAATTTATCAATGTTTTATCTGCAAGAGTGGCATACACCATCTCACCCGTTTGCTTGTGCAATTCAATTTGATCCATTGGGTGGATGTCCTTGGACAAGATTTCCAGGTTTGTTCTTATATAATCAGCTGCAGACTATGGCTGCAGCGCTGTGGGCATGAAATGGCTCATTATCATTTTTACCTCTTGCACATCATATGCCGACATCAACCTCTGCTGGTTTGTAAGATCCATTTTCAACAAGCGATTGTACAGTTGTAACCTCACTGGCTCATTTCTGGCCTTGATGTCTATGAATTGTTTCTTTATGCTAGACTCACCCTTTCTTTGTTGCCCTGAGGAGCTGACCTCTCCTTCAAGTATTCTTTGCTGCTCTTGCTGTAATGAGCTAGCTGATACCTCTGTGCTGGGGGGACCCATCTGTGTTTGACCAAAAGGCATCTCCTCCTCTGAAAAAGGATTGAGCCTTTGTCTCTTTTCCCCTTGCTGTGATGTTGCGGTACTAAGGGGAGTCTGTTCCTCTCTATCTCTCTTCTTACCCCTCTCTTCATTGATAGGGGTTTGGAGCACCGAAGTCTCCACAGTAAAATTCTGTACTAGGGCCTCTTTTTCTTGCATTTGCTCATCATTAGGACCAGGAGCTTGTGCCATTTCTTCCTGCTGTTCAGGATGATTTTCAGGTTGTTCTTCTTGGGCTGATTGCTGCTCTTCAGGGGCCTCTTGCTGTTCTGTTTCCTTGCCTTTATCCTTGGCTGAAGTCTCTGTTGTAATTGGGGCTTGGACTGCCTTTTGTGGAGCTGTGGATGATGAGGCAGCTGCTCCCACTTGAGTGCCTAGAAGAGGAAATACCTGTGAACAAAGATCTAAGTCAGCCAAATTTTGGAGATTTCTTATTCCTCTTTGAGCTAATTCTTCTTGTGTAGTAGCCTCTTCTAAGGTGCCTTCCCTCCATTCTAGTTGATTTGCATATTTTTCTATGTGAGGCAACCTTAAGTGATCATAACTGGCCAGCCTATATCTGACCCTTCTTAAGCTTATGAAATGAGTGGGGTCGTATGGTATCCAAAGGAAGCTGGTCTGTAAGCCAAGGCCATTTAGCATTCTATCTGCCTCTTGCCAAGCTTCCTCCCTTTTATTGTAGATGAAGGGGCCTAATTGGTTTCTGACTTTAAGCTGTGCTTTCTTGCCCTTGCTTGAAAAATGGAGTACATCAGCATTCCCAAATTGCCTGAAATACTCAAGGGAAAATAATCTCATAGGCACATATCTGGGCAATCTGTATGGGGCCAACTCACACCCATATATTCTGATAACTGTATGGTTTTGGTAAAAATACCAATCCCCAATGCTGTATACCTTGGACAACTGAAGAATTCTTTGCATCTCATCAGTTAGTCTTGGAGGAGGTGAGCTCAAAAGCAGAGACATGGCTGGGTGGATGAAGAGGTCTATAGACTCACAATAAGTTTAAGGGGAACAAGACCTATCGTGGAAAACAGAGGACCAATAGACCACTGACCTTGGATTGCCTTGTGCATCTATTCTTTTCACAGAAAAAGGAAATTTCTCATGCTAATATTATAGGATTAAATGATAGATATAGGGGGTGTATCTGAACACCCTTTCTCTTTCCAAGTCTATCAATTGCTCATGTATTTTATTGGAGATGTAAGTGGCATAGTCATAACAGATTGGGGGCTTAACAGGGGAAAACATGACCATTATCACCAGCATAGTTTCATCAATAATTTCTATTGAATTATAGCCCAATATGGGACTAATCATATCTGCAAGGTCTGTGCCCAATTGATTTAGGTATACATAATGGGTGGGAGGGTGCTTCATGGTCTCAGAGGTTGAATTAATGAAAAATTGATTTATCTTGGTGATTTGAGCATCTGTCAGTTTAACTCCCTGTTTTATCAGATCCGTCATTGATAAAGGAACTAATTTCTTAGCAGTTTTGAAGTTTAGCATCTCTCTAATGGCTGCAGGGGTGACATAAAAAACAACTAAGCCTGAAGGGTCAAGCACAGCCCTCTGAGTGGGGTCATAGAAGGCAGCACACCGGTGGATTAGGTCAGGAAACATATTGACCTGAGGGAGCTTGAAGATGGGGAGGAAAGAGTCCCAAATACCCAATATATCAGTTCCACTATTATGCTTAATTTTCAATTCATTTAGCAAGTGAATGTGATACTTTCTATTCATTAGCATTTCCTCTGATATTTGGTAATCTTTATCTGCTAATGGTTTCCACCCCAACTCTCTCTGAGGGGCATTCAATGGACCAATATTCAGGGCAACAGGTGCTACTGGTGTATCCATGCTTTACAAGCGAATTTGGGTTAAATTTCGACTATTTTGGGAGAAATACCGTCCTGTGCGGTAGGTTAAGTAATTTTCTGAATTAGAGCCTGTTTCAGAGAAACAAGGGTGTAATTGGGCACAATTGGCCGATTAAAAACTGATGGAATTGGTTTTAAGGCGTAGCAGGCCTATTTCTCCAGGGAAGATGGTCAATTTTAATGGTTTTTTAACAATGCAGGACGAAACAGAGCACGCAGTTGGGGAATTGACAAATACCTGGTTTAATGGCGGTATTTGAGCTTGGTTGCAGTCGAATTCTGGGCAGCAGCAGCTCTGAATGGTCTTTGCAAGGTGCGGCAGCAAAGGACATCAAATTACATGCAGAAGGCAAAGCAGAAAAACACAGAAAGATGTGCCAAAATGGCAAAACTCGGCTAAATATGGACTTTTTGGCGTTGGCGCGAAAATTTGGATGGCGACAACATGACGTCATCAGGTGGGGTCAGGGTCGGGTGACGTCAGCATGACGTCATCGGGTGACGTGGTAGCCTGTGAGTGGTCCACGGGGACTGCATAGGTGGCGTGATAGCTCACAGCGATGGCGGGCGGGGGCGCTGATGCGGCGGTGAGGTGGCGTGACGTTGGCATGACCGGTCAGCGGAAAACCGGGAGTGGTAAGCAGTTTCATATCGCACTGCTATTCATACGGAAGCGAGATTGTCAGAGGCTGGCCCGATCCAGTAATATGGCGACGCGTGCCCCCATGTGTACGTTAGCGGACGTCATTTTTCGGAAGCTAACGACAGTACATCGGTGTTATAGACATTTTTGTGCCTTACATCATTGAGCATGAAATGTCCATAATCTAAGGGATCCAAAGTCCCTAAACATGTTTTTCCTACCCCTAGAGGAACAGGGCCAACTAACCACAGTAATTCATAGAAGTTCTCCACCTGAAAACACTCAAAAACAAGCCAATTCTGGATCATGTCAACTGCTCCACTGAGCATCTGCGCTGAATGTCAACTGCTCCATTGTCTACCTGCGTTGAATGTCAACTCCAACAAAGGCTACCTACGCTGAGCGTAATTGGACAAGTGGCAGGCTCATTCCTCAATGTGTTAATGCCCAGGAAGCTTCCAAAATGACACTTGCATCAAGGAATTCAACTGGTGATGAGTAAGAGGTTCCAAATCTCCAAGTGGAAGCAAGAACCTCCAAGTGGACTCAAGAACTGAGAGAGGGAGAGGACACTAGTCAGATCTCAAGCTGACTCATCCTCTCTCCAAACATCTATATATAGATCTCTCCTCCATGGGATCTAGAGGCTGGAATTTTGTGATTGCAAAGAATTGCTGTTGGTTTGTGGCTGGAAACATTGGGTACTTAATGCTTTGAAGGGAGCTGAAGAAGGAATTCCATTATGCTGGGAAGGAGATGCTGGATTGGAGCTCTATGGGTTGTATCTCTTCCTGAACCCTGTTACCTATCAATAAAGCTATCTTGATTCTTTCCTATATGCTGATGTATTTTGTATGATTGCATTAGTGTATTTGATTTACTTCTAATCCTAAATCATTTATGAATATGTATATTTGCCTTTGCATTGTGTTCTTCTCTTGTCACAAGTAGTTGTTCTCTTGTCACAGGTAGCTGTTCTCTTATGATCTCGTGGGATTCAAGTAGCTGTTCTCTTGAGCAAGCGAGGAGACAAGTAGCTGTGGACACACAAAGAGAAGAGGATTTAGTTCGAGGGACAACCGGAAGACAACGGTAAGTCTGCCGATCTCTCCTCTTTCACATTTCATAAAGGAAGAAATCATAATAGCTGTATTCGTTTGTTGCTAAGGCGCTGTCACACCTTAGGTGGATAGGATCATCCTGCATAGGCATTTTTCCCCACAACAAATTGGCAACTCCACTGGGGAAGAACTTGTTTATTCATTTCATTTGTGTTTCCGTCATTTGTTTACTTCATAGACTTGACAGCAACTATTGAACTGCATCTTTCCCGGATGCAAAGTAAAAGTTGCTGCTTTGATCCAGTTGTTGGACTTGTCTATGATCTAAACTAGATCCACAAATGATTTGATGATCCTTGTGATAGTCTTTAGTACCCTCTCAAAGCATCCCTCTGTTTATACCTTGCTTGTGTTTCTGATTTGGCCTGAAACAGTTGATTTTTGAGCATTTTATGACCCAGAACCCAAGGGAAACGAGAGTTTCTCCTTTCAGCGCAGACACTGTGAAGGCAGTCTGCATTTCAATGCAGGTCCCGTGAAGGCTACCTGCGATGAATGTCAAACTGACAGTGTTGGACTTGCGCTGAACCAGTTTTGCTTTGTGCAGCTGGGGTTCTTTGTCCTCTGTTGCCCTATTTTGATCTCTGTTTTTTTGCAGCCTTTAACCAGCATAGGTACTAGTCTGATAAGCCTTTTCTTTGCTTAGATTCCGCCTCTCTTTTGTACAAAAAGATTGTGAATGTTTTTATGTGTTTGTGACGTCATTTACAGTCTTCCTTTGCATGAGTAAAGTAGTCATCCTGTAGCCTTTGATTCAGATCTGATTGATTGTGGTCTTAGAAGAGAGTTCATTGGCTATTTACAGATTGATTATAGATTTACTTTTGCTTAGTGGTTTGAATTTGTGTCTTTTAAGTGTCAAAACAAGTCTTTACTTCGAAAGTAACAAAGTGATTGTAATCTCTTCTACCATTGTTGACTTCGAAAAAGTGTACTTGTTTGTATTGATCATTTTAAAAGCAAGTTTAAAGTTGTGCGAAAGGCTTTCTTTGTAGGCATTTATACTAAGAAAGTGGAAAAACAAACACCTGCATTGTGCATTTTTCATTTGATAGTTTGCATGTTGGATTTAGGGAAAGTGCATTAGAGTGTGCTGATTGCTCTTTGAGAAAAGATAGTGTTATTCTTTTCCCTTAGTAGCTAGGATTTTCAAAGTTGAAAGATAATAAAGCTTGCTTATCATCTTAGACTACATTTAGGAATTTGTATCATACATCTCGTGGTGAACCTTGAAAGGCAAACTTTAAAAAGATCAACCTAAAATAAACTGAATGAACCTAACAACGCTTTGTAACATAACGCACAACATAGAGGTCTATGCTAGAGATGTGTTCCAGCGTCGTTAAGCATAGTGACTGTCGATCTCGAAGAAGGTGGGTGATTCCTCCTGAGAGACGGTAGCGCTAATACGGATTGTGCTCCCACGTACCGTTGCGTATATATTGGGAGACCCCTATAGGCATATATCTTTTATCCTTAAGAAGCCGTGTCAGCTGCCCTACTGATCGCAATGCAGTGAACACAGCATTCACGAAGATCGACCACCCGTACCGTAAAAAGTATTCTATGGTTTTGTGAAAAGTTTGGCACACCCTCTGCCTAGATCTCCAGAGCAGTTCCTTTTGACCTTTTTCAGACTCTATAACAGAAAAAGTCCATCCGAGCATTTGTCACTTCGGGCTCGTTAAAACATCGAAGGAGAATAGAGTCATCTTTAGCTTTTTCTCGACTCTTTAAAACTGAAAAAGCAAGTTGTGTCTAAAGCGTCGTTAACAATTTATTTTAAACGGAACAATCACCCTTTAATCTTGCATTGATCTTTAGGTTGAAAAGATGGAGCACACCAACCAAGGAATTCCCTTGGCTGGAAATCCTAGTCCCTTCTCCTCTTGGGGAGATGTTGGTGCGCCCCACATGGCCACATTGTCGCTTCCAGGACTGACAATTGGCCTACCAGTTTGGCTCTTTTCAACCAATGTCGTTCAGAATACCACAATTCCTGAACAGTCGAGTCAACAGTTAGATCAGACAAAAGTTTCCTCCCAGCCTTCCACTTCATCTTCCTCCCCTCCTTCCTCTTTGCTTGATGGAACTGGTCGAATTAAAAAACAGGTTCCTAAGGAGAAGAAGGAGAAGAAGAAGAAAGAGAAGAAGAGGAAGGAGCCTAAGGCGACTGGGGGCAAACAAGTGTCATCTAACAAAAATCCACACACCGCACTCGTAAGGCCTAAATCGCCATGCGTCATATGCCAGGGAGACCACTTCCATAGAGATTGTCCCTGTATCCCCCGGATACTAAGGGACTAGTCCCCCCGTTTGCACAATTCGGTAGCATCGACCTCTGATAGCCATGTCGACTGCTCACCGTCAACTAGTGGGAGTGAAGCTCCAAGACAGAGCGGGAAAGCTAAATTTCCTTGCAGACTGTGTGAAGGCGATCACGCCATCCACCGTTGTCCCTTCTTAGACGAGGCAAAAAGAGTCCTGGAAGATTGCCCGATGTTCCGAGCGCATCTCCCTCCTGGATATCAAAGACTCCTGCCAAGTCCCTCACTAGTTGAGAATCCGGCTGAGCCACTTAGGTGGTCAGCCGAAGCACCTGTCATTGAAGATGAACCGTTTGGATCCATGCCTGACGAAAGTCAAAAGGTTGATACGGCAGTTGACCTGGTTTTGCCTTCAGAGGCTCCATCTTCGAATGACACCATCACAGAGGAGAATCAAGACGACACCGTCCAGATTCTCTTCATCAGCACTAACTCTAATGATCAAGGGGGCAATGCCACCATTCCTTTATCGCAGAAAGGAAGTTCATCGGAGTGCTATCCGGCCGTATATTCAGTCCCACCACCAAGCAACCTGGTTGTGTCCTTTGATTGGAACCAATTAGGCAGACCCCGGTTGCCAGCCAGTATACCATTCAGAATTATTTGTCAAATATACAGAATGGTAATGGCTGGCACTATCATTGATGAGGGGGCATCTGTGAGTATCCTTTCCTCTATTGCTTGGAAAGCGCTTGGTTCTCCAGCACTCTTACCTGAGATGAGAAATCTATCAGGTTTTGATAAAGGAACCAGTAGACCTTTAGGGATCCTCCCCAATGTGCCTGTAACATTGAAAGGGAAGACCGTTCAAATGAACATGATGGTCGTTCAAGGACCCTTGGATTATAACCTACTCCTTGGACGAGATTATATATATTGCATGGGAGTTGTAGTCTCCTCACTCTTTAGAGTAATGTGTTTTTCGCATGAAGGAAGAATGGTCAAGCTCATGGACCAAATTTCGTTTCCCGGATCACACATCGCAAATAGTCATGTACCATCCCTAAATGGTCTATTCACGCAAGAAGTGTCTCAACCCACGGTCCGTCCTCCTGATGAGCGCGAGTAATCCGGGAGGATATGACCGGAACCCAGGGGGCATGCATCCTGGCCTGCTTCGGCAGGGAAATTTTGGGTATAGGGTAGGTTTCCGCGGGAGAATATGACTAGTCCGTACCCCGTCCGTGGATGGAAGAGGGGTTGTTCTAGAATAAGATTCTTTTGTCAAAGTTACGTGTTTGGCACCAGTCATTCACCCTTGTCTATTTCGGTAGACATTGCCGAGGAAGTGTTTTGTTTGAAAGAGTAACGAGACAATCTTTGGGTAACCTGAAAGAGGTAAGCCTCTCTCGATTGAAACAAATGTTTTGGTGGAGGGTAAGTAGAGGTAACCTTGAAACTCTGTTTTATACCTGGGGGCATGCAAACCTTTTAGAGTGCAAGCAAAGAGCGGTTATTTATCTGTTTTTTGGGTTAGTCGTTTCCTAACTTGCATAAAGAAAGGAGAGGGAGCATAGCTTTGGTAAGGCGCAAGCTCTATAAAAAATGGGATCTTTCATGAGACACTCTTATCTTATGACTGGGTAATAGAGCAGTTTTAGCATAACGTTCATGCTCGTTAAAAAATAAACGCAAGATCCAAGCAGTTTTAACGCGGTCTTCATGCTCGTTAAAAAATAAATAAAAGCAGTGAGCAGAGTTTCCTCCACTGTTTAAGCTCATTTTTATCTAAAAAATGAACCTATCCCGGTAAATAACTGCAGTGATCGTAAATTTATCAGCCATAAAAGCCTTGGTCGTCTTTGCACCTGCCACCTCCACTTTTCACTTGGCCGATCGTTCATCCCCATATGATTGTTTACCCATTTTGAGGAACAGCTCCGAAGAGTGATTTCACCTAGCCATCCTTGTGACACTGCCGTGATTGGAAAATTCCAACCTGTACCTGGAATCAGTTGCTACCCCTGTTTATCACTCGTTCCTCAAAAGAAGAGTCTTCTTTAAGCTCTTTTCAATTGACTCGTAAAATATGAAAAGATTGACATGTTTTGGCCTTCCAGCTCGTTAAAGGACAGGAAGAGCTATCCCTCCTCTACATTTTAATCTTTTTGGACCTGAGGGATTATTGCACAAAAAGGTCGAGCGCTTGTTTTATTCGGCTCGTTAAAATTATCGAAAACTCATCCCTTCTGTATTGTTTTATACTTTTTCGGACTTAAGGGATTAGATGACGAAAAAGGAATTTTGGAGTTGACTTTATGTACCTTTTCAGACTCTCTAAAAATGAAAAGGACCGAGTTATCCTTGTTGTTAGACTCGTTAAAATTATTAAATAGCGACAAACTTGTCTTTAGACGAGAATGAGTTTCCCTATCGCTAGGCTCGTTAAAACATAGCGATGGGCTTGCCCGAAGGGCAGGTTATAGAACAAGCATATGTTATCCTCCTCAAGCTTGACAAAAATAAAGAGGTACTGGTCAGTAATGACTGGGGAAAAATTGGGAAAAATCAAGAAAACTTTGATGGTAGCAGGTCGCTCTTGAACATGACACTTTTCCTCCGTATCACAATCGGGTTGGGTTGTTTCATTCACCGGTCACATCACCATGGTCTCGCCATACCATTCATATTTGGGGTAATGCTACTGATCCATTGCATCAGTGTCGCCATATGTTCAAGAGAAGTCGTTCAGAAAGAGTCAACCGGGTCCCATCCACTGCCATACATTATCCTTCATCCATCCATGACCGCCACCCTGAATCATATGTCACAGATCATTTTCACCTCCATTAAAATCATTAGCTCCGTTCGGTGTCACTGATGTGGGATTCATTAAGGCCCTCCTGTGACGGATCGCTTCTTGTCGACATCAGCTCATTATCCAAGAAGTTGATCTAGGAACAACCCCTTCAGTACTTTGAAGCTTGCATGCCTCAATGGCAAGTTTCTCACTTCCGGCAATAGGTATACATCAATGACCTTCGACCAGAAGATTTTGCGTGGTGTTTGATGCCAAGTCCTTTATTCACACCACGTGAATTGTACTGCAATACCTTGAGGGTCATTATCATTATCGGTGATTCCTCTCGCGCTTGTTAACGGTTTACATCATTGACCGGTAATCAATCGATGTCTTTCCATGTTCGACTTCAGCGCAATTCTCACATGGATCGACTTGTACTTAGAGTGAAGATCGAACGAGTTTGAAGACCCCGGATCTAGTTTCATCCATCCAGGCTGTGATATATATTCAGGAAAGATAAAGACATTTGACATGTACATCATTGCAGCAGATGATCATCCTACTCAAAGGATTATAATTTCGCCAAAATTATCAGTCTACCACCAGACGATCGTCTGTTTTATGTACAAAAATGAATTTATAAAGTTGAGCATGGGAATGCCCGCCTCAGCTAGATCATGAAAGCAGTATGAATCATAATGTATTGTATTGTATTTTATTACAGGTCTCCTCCCGGCAGATGGATGAACTTCGGACCCTCCTGGATAAAGCATTTCACCCGATAAACGACCTCATACTTTAGGGGGCAACTGTTATAGACATTTTTGTGCCTTACAGCATTGAGCATGAAATGTCCATAATCTAAGGGATCCAAAGTCCCTAAACATGTTGTTCCTACCCCTAGAGGAACAAGGCCAACTAACCACAGCAATTCACAGAAGTTCTCCACCTGAAAACACTAAAAAACAAGCCAATTCTGGATCATGTCAACTGCTCCACTGAGCATCTGCACTGAATGTCAACTGCTCCACTGTCTACCTGCATTGAATCTCAACTCCAACAAAGGCTACCTGCGCTGAGCGTAATTGGACAAGTGGCAGGCTCATTCCTCAATGTGTCAATGCCCAGGAAGCTTCCAAAATGACACTTGCATCAAGGAATTCGACTGGTGATGAGTAAGAGGTTCCAAATCTCTAAGTGGAAGTAAGAACCTCCAAGTGGACTCAAGAACTGAGAGAGGGAGAGGACACTAGTCAGATCTCAAGCTGACTCATCCTCTCTCCAAACATCTATATATAGATCTCTCCTCCATGGGATCTAGAGGCTAGAATTTTGTGATTGCAAAGAATTGCTGTTGGTTTGTGGCTGTAAACATTGGGTGCTTAATGCTTTGAAGGGAGCTGAAGAAGGAATTCCATTCTGCTCGGAAGGAGATGCTGGATTGGAGCCCTAAGGGTTGTATCTCTTCCTGAACCCTGTTACTTATCAATAAAGCTATCTTGATTCTTTCCTATATGCTGATGTATTTTGTATGATTTCATTAGTGTATTTGATTTAATTCTAATCCTGAATCATTTATGAATATGTATATTTGCCTTTGCATTGTGTTCTTCTCTTGTCGCAAGTAGCTGTTCTCTTGTCACAGGTAGCTGTTCTCTTGTGATCTCGTGGGATTCAAGTAGCTGTTCTCTTGAGCAAGCGAGGAGACAAGTAGCTGTGGACACACAAAGAGAAGAGGGTTTAGTTCGAGGGACAATCGGAAGACAACAGTAAGTCTGTCGATCTCTCCTCTTTCACATTTCATAAAGGAAGAAATCATAATAGCTGTATTCGTTTGTTGCTAAGGCGCTGTCACACCTTAGGTGGATAGGATCGTCCTGCATAGGAATTTTTCCCCACAACAATCGGGGCCGCACCGAAATTGATAAGGGCCGTCGGATGGGAAAGCCCAGATCCGACGGCTGGCGGGAGGGCAAGTTGTCAGGGCGATACGGTCAGGCGGGGCAAATAAAATATTATTATTCGTTGAAATATGCGCCCGGCGGAACATTGGAAAAAGTGGGTTTTGCGGGTTTTTAACAGTGTTACGGGTTAAAAAGGGGTCGTTTGGGTTTTTCAAAGGTTTATTTACAACATCAGGTTCGCGCGTTGAGACAGAGTTAGGTTAATAAACCAAGCAGATCTTGGTTTATTTCCAAGATTAATTTTTCAGCGCTCTTTGGGTCGCGCTCAATGTTTTAGCGCTTGAAAACATTCGAAACGATACATAGAGCTATAATGCTCGGGGAGGGGATATATAGATTTTTTTGGGTTTTTTGCATAATTTACATAGTAATAGGGGGAATAGGGGGTATAGGGAGTTAAATAGTGATAGATTAGCAGTTAGTATGAGTGGAAAAGGTGGATGAGGGGGGAAAAACACTAAGTTTTATATGAAATCAACTTAGTTTAGGAAGTAGATCAAAATGAAAAGAATTTTTACACAAGAAATGTGGCTTTTAAAGAAACAAGAACCAACAAAAGACTTTGACTTCTTCCATGAGCATAGGTAGTATTGGGATGTTAGTAATGAGTGTAATGGGGGTAATCAGGGGGTTAGACATGCTCCATGGTGATGCTGCAAAAATGATAGAGAAGAGGAGCTTCTCTATCCAATGAAGTTTTCTTGCTTTAGACCAACAAAATTGAAAAGAGTTGACACTTCTGCAACCCCATCTACCTACCCATCTACTTGCCTAGCATTTTTTGTTTCTTCATAGAGGGTGCACTTGGACTAGCAAACCCTCACTTGTTCTTTTCTTTTCTTTTTGCTTTTTTCTTTGCTTTTCTATCTACAACTAACCTTATTACCTCCAAGGCCCCAGATTAAGCAGTTGGGAACCTTAATTCTCTACCTAACTACTGGCCTGCCAAGATTAAGCAGTTTGGATAGGCTTCTTTCTCTATTCTTATGACAAGAAATTGAAACATGGCATGATACAGATTAGGCTGTTGGACCATCCATCCAAAATTCAGTCAACATCAAGCTATGTACACATATTGCATTCTCTTGGAAATATGGGATCTTTGAATCACCAAAGCAGAGCATATTTGGAACTTTCTTTGCCAATCATGAAATATGAAACCTATTGGTATAGGTATCTAACATGGCCAATGGTTAAACTCTTCGTAGCTTGAAGCCCTCAAGTGATCAACTTGAACAGATCATTGGGCTATATTAATTGTGCCCCTCCCTACCTTTCCAACAATTAATAAGGGGAGGAGGTACAAAATTTGTGGTTTCTATGACCAAACCCCTCCTAATTCCTCCGTACCCTATCACGTCCATGTGGCCACCTCTTTACATCGACAACCTATATTAATAACGAGGCCCATTTTCTCCCTAGAAGATAACAAGGAGGGTCTGCTATTTGTTGTTTATGCAATTATGGTCCATGTCACTCTCATGTACATGTCATACATGGTGCCACCTGGCATCTACATGAAGTACACATCACTTAATCTCCACGTCACTTTTTGACTACATCGTGTTGATGTCAAACTAACATCATGATGACATCACCGTACAATGTGGCATCCTCTAATGGTGCTACATGTCATCTAAAAATTAGCCTCTTGACCACCCCAAAATGTCATTTCTACCTATCGCGTGCCACGTTGATAATGTGCCAGATTGGTATTTTGGCCAAGTCATATGATCCACATCCATTTAGAATCCTCTTGTGGCATCTACATATCCTCACTAGGCCCTCATGATTCTAACCACCTAATCCCAGCTAGTGGGTCCCACTTGGCCTGACCCCCTTAGAACAATTCATCAATTTCCTTTGTCATTCAGTTTTAGGGGATGTATAGGTGTGCATGAATTTTTCACTCTGGAAAACTACTCAGATCCCTGGACCCCTGAGACATACATTTCTCTGTCCCCTAGAAAAAAAATTGTTTCCTGGAACACACATTTCTCCATTCCTTAAGACGTACATTTCTTTTTCTTTTCCACTTGGGACATAGAATATTGTGTTAGGTAATGTTAATGTTCTCATCCTACAATTTCTGTTACATTATAAAGAACAATGCAAAACATCATCGGGGAGTTGAGCTCCATGGTGACGTGGAACAAGCCACCATTATCCCCGTGTGGTAGTCCCAAGCTACATGGCACCACAAATCGATTTCAACGTGTTAAACATATTCAACTGATTTAGCCTTAAAAAGTGTCCATACCAGTGGCCACATTTCACTGCCAAGGAAACACCACATTAGTGTATCATCCACGTCACCTTTCCACATGGACTAATTGCTAAGGGCATGAATCCTCTATTCACATGTAACTTATCATTTGGTAACAAAAAATATTTTCCATTGCACCAAATCATTGGCACCTGTCTCCAAGCGACCAACACAATACTTGGCCATTAAATCGAAAATTAACTAAGTGATTAGTGGTAAATACCACATGCTAATAACTTATTTACCCCTTCATAAATTTCCAAATTCCTTAATAAATCTAATACGCCTTATTTGTCCTAAATGCAAGCTTGTTACTCTGCAATGACCAGGCAATATTGAGTACCCTTATGATGGCAAAAATGAAACCTTCACTCTGACCCAATCATTCTAGAGATTAACATATGTATGATGAGATAGATTTATCCATCATCATGCCTACTAATAAGCATAGAAGCAAGACAAACCATGGCTAAAACGATTATGTGAGCTCGAATGCAACAACATCATATTAAACCACATCTTAGATCCCACACAATACTATCAGATCCCTTGATGAAACTATGAAACACACACATAAATAGATAGGAAAATTAAGATAACTATTAATTTCCATTTTATTCACAATGATATTCATTTATAAAATATCTAATGACACTTGCTTTTCATATACCAAATGATCTCTTGGACTCTAATGACCTTTCAAATTCCACACCATAACCCTTAGGGGATTAGGTGTCCAACATTCCCCCCCTTAATCTGAAGGGATATATACAAGTCCAAGAAGAGAGATATAACATAATACAACAAATAATGACAACAATACTCTGAATGTTCTCTCTGAGATGGTGATAACAGGTGGGAGAACTCGAGGTCTTAACTAGCGGTGGTTTAAGGATGGACACCAACACTGGAATGCTTAGTGCAGTTCTTGGAACATTTTCAAATATAGAAAGAAACTAAAGGATTATGCTAGAGGATGTTCTACCTAATGCTTTGAAGAGGGATAGCATTGAGGTCTCAACCTAGAAATCTTAGTGCAGTTCTCGGAATAGTTCCAAATCTAGAAAGAAGTTGTTATCCTTTTGATAGAGGAACTATCCGTAATGTTTTGAAAGGGAGACAATCAAACTCGAAAAGGGAGGTCTCAACTCATGGAAAAAGGAAGAATCTAAACCTAACAAGGGAGGTCTCAACCTCTGTTTGTTTAAGGAAGGCCACCAACAAAAGGCATGCTCAGTGGCTTCTTTGTCTCTGGCTACAAATTTGAATCTGGGTATGGCTAACTCTAGCTCTAACCTTAGGCAACAGGTTTAGTTTGTGGCTCAGGTTCACTTGATTTGTTTTTGAATTTTGTAGATGACCATCAATTCCCCCTTTGTCAGATACAAGGTGAGAAGATGAATAAATCTCAACTGCAATACTTTTCAATACTCGAGAAAAGATTATGCGATATGACCAAAATATATTATTGGTTGTTGAAACCCAATGGAAAGAAGTAATCTAGGCAAGGTGAATTTTCATTCTTGGAGGAGTCTTGTTTTTGAAGCATTTGTTTGAATGATGAGTGTGCTGACCAAAATTCTCATAGGGATGAAGATCAAAGCAATGATTTTTCATATGACCAACTCTGCCACAATGTTGGCATTTCACAATCTATGGTCGTTATGGAAGAGGAGAAAAATTTGGAATAGGTGAATATGAAACACCTTGAAAAAATTGGTCACTTTGAAATTGAATGGGCTTAAAGTAATGTGGAATATGAAAGGACACATCCTCGTCATATCCAAGGCTTGTTGTTTGCTTATTGTTGACAAGCTCTTCCTACAGTCTGATGATGGGCTTGGGAAGTGCAGGTTCAATTTCTAGGTCTTCATGCAAATATGCTCCTTAGATGGGCTCATTGATCTGATCAAATTCTAACTTCTAATGGGAATTAACATCAAACTGAAAAAAATGGATTGTTCATAACAAAAACAAGTTCAAAATTATAATTCTTCTATTGTAATTCATCTCTTTGTAGCCATGACTCAAGCTACAAAAATTCAATCTTATCTTGTGCATTTTGCAAATAGGTTTGAATGTCTATGCGAGTGACTTTGTTGACTTTTACCATACAATCAATAATGGAATGTATTAGGGTATTTAATATTTCTAACAAATTAGTAAGTATTGTCATTTTATTATCAAATCAAGTTTAACAAATCAAAGGCATCGACAATATTCCCAAAAATCGATGTATTCACCTGTCTTATTCCACTCGTTGACCTATCGGGTTTCTGCGCAGATATATAACATAGAGGTTCGAAATCAAGAGAGTGCATAGACACTTTATAATTCAGCTTTGCTTGTGGTTAAACTAAGAAACAAATTAAAAATTTAATGCACATATCATGAATAACCAATTGCTTCAGCTCATACGTAAATGCCCAAAAATCCATTCACAATGCACTAAAAATAAACCAATGCACCGAGAATTAACGTTGCAGGAAATACAATGGTGACAAGGACCAAGACATTCCAAACACTTTGTATTCAAACTTTGACAAGTGTTCAAGCGAGAATTTTCTTTTTTTAAATCATCACAGAGAATCTTTGAGATTTTGTTCCAACGAACACAGAGAAATTAATACACCAAAAAAGAGTTTTTAGACATTGGTTGGCACACATATTACTTCAACGAAAGAATACACATCCATGGGAAACAACGATTTGAAGTCGCACAACATAATTCTTTAACTCATAAAATAAACCCAAATGATGTATTGTTGAATTTCTACCACCTTTTCACCAAGTTATTTATGGAATTCTTTAGGCCTTCTAAGGTTTGTTTCCATTTTTCATCCATTCTACTTTACAATTAGTCAACACCAATTACTAAATAAAATTGTAAAACGAGTAATCAGATAACTATTACAATGCCAACATTATTTTATTGATGGAAATCTTGGAGGGGTTTTACACGAATTTTAGATAGAAAACGTGATTAATGGATTCCGAAATTACCTCCTCCTGAAAACACTGTTGATTCAACCTCTCAAATATATAGAAGCAAATCACTTGTAACTAGTAATGTGACCTAGAATTAAGAACCCTAACTCAAACTCCCCAAAGGTGGAACTTGACCCATATTTGAGTTACTTAAAGACACATAATTTGGCCTATCTCCAATTGCAATTTTTCCCTCTTGAACTAGGGTAATTTGACCCCCTAATTGTTTTAGAATTTCTTCAATAAATAGGGTTCTTGAGATGCAATTATCCAACTTTCCTAAAAGAAGGGTATTAGCTTCCTCAAAAGGAATAATTTGGCCCTTTGATAATTTTTTTTACGTCCTCTCTAATTCTACGTTAATCTGACTAGAAATTAACACCAAATGGACCTAACTACACTATATTGAACCTCCTCTAATTCGCATAAAGTTTCCGAGGAAAATTTGTCCTGCAAAAAAAAACTGAATTTAGCCCAAGCTATTATAAAATTCGATTTCTCTAAATTTCCAATTAAAGTTTCAACCCAACCTCCATAACTAATAATTTTTTCTCTAATTTTGACCTCCAAACATTAGAAAATTTCACCCTTTTTCCTTGAATATTTCCACCTTCAACTCCTGAACCATTCGACCTCAAAAAACCACAAATTGCATCCTATGCTTTGGCCCTCCACCATTGAACAGTAGGCCTCAACAAAACATGAATTCGTCCTCAACAATGGCTGAAATTCAGATTTTGAAAAAGATTTTTTTAGCCATTATCAAAACCCACAAACTCGATCCTTGTAATCACAGACTTTCATCCTCAACAATTATAGGGACTTGTCCTTTACTAATCCATAATTTTGTCCCCTCAAAATGCCAAAGACATTGTAGATTCTGAGAGTTGTTATTTTTATATGGTTTCATATGTCCCTCCAAGAATACACAAACTCAGGCCTCAATGAAGCCCTCAGAAATTTGGCAATTAGACCCACACTTAGCCACTCCCGAAAAAACCCTTGCAATTCTCAGCCTTTGAGAGAAATTGTTGTTCGATTTCATGTTTTCTTAAATAGGACCATAGAAAAATGATTCTCAATAGCAAGTTCATCCTTCTGGGACAATAATTTTACCCCTTGTGCCTTTAACATGCAAGAAAAAAAATTTCCTAGTTGTTTTTAACTAATTAATCAATTAACTTACATCAGTCCTAGAAAATAATTTTTGTTCCCATAGACACTTACGAATTCGAACACTAATGAAATTACACTTTAAATATTTGGGCTGGAAGCAAAACCATCTTTGATACCAATGTGAAATCCCTTTTTAAATTTATTTTTAATTTTCCCCGAAATTATTTTATGAATTCTTCAAGTAAAGCACATAATAATTCTTGTTGAGAATTTGATTGATTTAAAATCAATATTTGCAAATTTTACATAAAATTTCCGATGGAAAACCCCAAATATTTATTTATTTATTATTAAGAGGGAAATTACATCAAAATTCATAGAACCTGACAAAAAGATAAGCTAGAGAAATATTCTCTAGATGGATTCCTGGATATCCAATTGTGTTGCTTCAGCGTTCCAACAATAGTGCCAAAATTTTGATCTTTCTAAGCGCCAATGAAGAATATTATTTGATCCCTCTTCTTAGAGTGGCTAGGGTATATCCCTCAATACTAAAACCCCTCCTAACTAGATCAAGTAGGGTGGATCACTGACTATCGAAAATAACCTCTACATAATGTGGGGTCTCACCCAAACAAGCTCCAAGATCTCAACTCAACAACCACCAAACAATCATCCCAAGTGCATGCCTAAGAAGTGATATCTTATCTCCTTTAATATTTAAGAACTATTTGAATACCATGGTTAAATACCATGTGTCATCTGAATACCATGGGTATTTTTCGTGTTTTATTAAAATGACTTGTAATATTTTTTTTCTTTAGTCACTTTTAATTAATTAATTTTCCCATAGCCCATAATTAATTTTAATTTATAACCGAGGCTAAGGAGATACTTTGCTTTCCGAATGTCTATAAAAATGGATATTACACAAGAATAACCCATTCCTCCATAAATAATGTTGGTACATACATTGTTATAACATATAACAACATCATTCATTATTTACAGTGCAATAGAAGCAAATACACTTGTTTGATTTGTTTAAATGTCTAGCAACTAAGGGAGGGATTCCCACCCTCCACCCAACCATAAGATGACTACACTGTAATGTTTCTTTCAATTGACCACCCCTCAATTGGATTTATTTTCTGAGGAGTAAAGTGCTAAAGGGAATTCACACCAATGCCAATCATTTCGATTACAAAGGAAACCATAGCTCATAGTTTCTCCACCCACTTACATGGAATATAGAGCTCACAATTTCTCCATCTGCTCAACATGGACTTAGATAACACAATTCTTCTACCTACAAACCCCTATAGGTATCTAGATTCACAAAGTCTCCATTATACCAAATACAGATCCAAAGCGCACAATTCCCACTAACCCAGGGGTATCCAAAAAACTAAGTGTCTCCACTTGTATACTTTTCTTTCGTGTCTATGCTTCTCCTTGAACTTCTTCCTTCTGCATGTTCACTTAACAAACCTTGTATTTCTATCCTAACATACTCCCGTGAGCAAATTTCCCTCATCTTCTTGAACCTTTGTCATTGTGTCTATGATTCCTCTTTCTTTGTTCGAGAACACACCCACCATTTCTTTCTATTTCTTTATTTTGCGTCCACCACTCTCTATCTTATTTTTATGCCTTCCCTCCACATACCTTGCATACTATCTCCCCCTAACGTATTTATTTCCATGACACACCATGCAAGTCAGGGACTGTATGGTTTTTTTCATCCTTCACTACAAACTACGTCATATGTTTCTTCAATGGTTGCACCAAAACTGCCATTAATTCATCAGGGGAATAGTTGTTAAAATAAACATAGTGGCTTGGGTTTACAATGAAATCCTCCTCTTCATACTACTTAACCCATGTCCACTTCTTAAATAGATTTTTTCCCCACATTATTTACATGAATTTACAATTCATTATGACAAGTACAACTGGGGTAACAAAATGGTATATCACGATACCATAAAAATCTCCATGGCTCCACCACTTTGCACCACAACAAAGCCAGTCTCTCTGCCCACAGTCAAGATAGAAGGACACTCTTCCCCCATACACACTGAAAAACTCCCCTATCTGTCAAACCCATAAGAGTAGAGAGTAATGGGGCAAGTCAAAGTAGAAACAAAACATACACCCAAACAATAATCCACACCTAACAAGTCTGGGGTCCCAAGAGACTTCAACGGGGGACGCTAGAAAACCTTGGAGGAAAATGAACTTGAGAAGGTTGAGAGAGTTAGAACAAGAGTTAAGACACCCAAAAGCATAGTACCTAGGCAAGATGCCTACTTGAGTGCTAACGTTGATGCCCTTGCACCTAGATGAGAAATTCTAAAAATGTTACCACTAGAAGCAAGGTGGCCACTAGTTGATCCAACAAAGACACCACACACTCTAGTGCAAAATAAGGAGGAAAAGTAGCTAGCTCAGGAAAGGAAGGTGGCTCTAGATGAGAGGATATAGGGCGCAAACATACCAATAACTTCTCATCATAGAATGGAGAGTCTATTTCTGTTAGGTCCCTATAATACTAGTGATTACCCCATTACTATTGTAGCTATACCCCTTATTTATATTGTTGTGCCCCTATTACCCACATATTTTTATTCTGTGCCCCATAGAATCCCTCTATTGTTATTTTTGTGGCTTTATATTATTATTGTTAAGTCGGTTGGATTATATTGTGACTCCCTAGACTCCTATATATAGAAAGGAGGTTTTGTCATTTGTATCATCCAAGAATTGTTCATTTATGTAATGTAAAGGAGGTTGCCCCCTCGAAGAGGCTGAATTCTAAGGCGTTGATCTATCTTTTCTATCTTTTCTTGAGCTGGTTTCATAACATTTGGTATCAGAGCTTTGGATTCTAGGGTTTCGCTGCTCCAAACAGGTCATCGTGGAATTTTCGCTATAACTTTTTTTCTGTGATGTTTCAGAAGTTGCAAAAAAAACCCATTTGAGAAGAAATCACGTTGAACCTTGGGTCCGAATTTCAGAGCTTTTCGCACGATATTTGCGGAGATATGATCTGAGGAAGTTGGTCTTTTTGCAGACTCCTGAATTACATTCAAAACAGGTGACCTGGGGAAAATCGTCATAACTTTCTTTCTGGGGATCGGATTGAAATTTCGTAAGAAGGTACAAAAAGAGGACAGACTGTAGTTTCTTGTGTGTGTGTTTCAGATTCAAAGGTTGAAACAGTGACTTGTGGCACGTCGTACAAGTTCGCTCTACTGAACCAGTCTAAAAGCAAGTCACTGTGGGAGATTTCACATAACTCTTCCTTGGAGAATCCAATTTGGCTCAGACTTGTGGCATTGGAAAGAGGACGCAGAAGGCTACTAAAGGTAGCAATTTCAGAACTGGATGATCCGAAATTACAGAGATACATCAGATTCAATATCAGGCTTCTATAAAGTGAAAAAAGGTGTGTAGTTTTTTTTTTAATTTTTGTGTAAGCTTGGTTTAACGGAATTCAAAGGGCATAGTAAAGCATTATTATCGGTAACTGATGCCCCGAGGAAAGAAAATGCAAAAACCTAGTAAGGAACCTGAAAGCTCTAGCATGACTCATGAAGAAGAGGAAGAAATGCTACATGATATATCAAAATTACAAGAACAAGTGCAACAAATGTCACGCTCACAAAAGCTAACAGAAGCTAAGATAAGTGGCATGGAATCTAAGATAAATGGTGTGGAATCTAAGATAAAGGGCATGGAAGCTAAGATGGATGATTCGAAGACAGATTTGAAGAGAGACATGGTAGATTTGAAGATAGATTTGAAGACAAACATGGAAGAATTGAAGAAGTTGCTACAAGAAAGGGTCACTAATGGTGAAAAGGTAGTAAAGGAAACTCATGATGAGAACAAAAGAAATGTTAATCATGATTCCATAGATGCTAATGTTGGATCGAAGAATCACCATATTCCAAAAATCGATATGAGGAAGTTTGATGGCAAGGATCCCGCCACATGGATATTACAGATGGAGCAATTCTTCGATCTCAATAATGTGCAAAACACACAAAAGGTACGTATGGCAACTGTATATTTGGAACCAAATCAGTTTGTATGGTATCAATGGCTTTGCTCTCGTAAAAATTTATCACTTGGGCAATTTTTACGGAAGAATTGATAGCACATTATGAAGATACAAAAAGCAACACTTTTTTTAGCCAATTGATAAGTCTCAAACAAAAGGGTTCAGTAATGGAGCACATTGAGGAGTTCCAAAAATTGAACATAAGGGTAAAAGATATTCCAGAGGAGCATAGGATTGATGTGTTCATAGGGTCTTTAAAGGATAATATCCAACATGATGTTCGCCTTTGGGAACCTGATTCATTAGAGAAGGCATTCAGGTTAGCAAGAAAAATGGAAAGCAAAATTATGGCAACCAGGAAGCATACCACTCACAACTATAAAGACGGAAGTGTTGTTGCCCCTAGTCTTCCACAACCTATAAGGTTGACACCACAACAATTGGAAGAAAAAAGAGCAAAAGGGCTTTGTTACAGTTGTGATAGCAAATACACTAAAGGTCATAAGTGTGCTGAGAAGAAATTATTCTACATAGATTGTGAAGAGGAAGAAGAAAAGGAGCAAGAAAGGTAATGCATTGGCGGGAATTACCACTCCTCAAACCATCAAGATAGAAGGACAAATCAAGAAGAAAAAGGTAATAGTGTTGATTGATTCAGGAAGCACCCACAATTTTATTCATTGTAGGGTAGCAAAAGAATTGAATTGCTTCCTATATCCAGCACCAGAGTGTCAAGTGATGATTGCAAATGGAGGAACAATAAATTGCTCTGGAAAGTGCCATAATATCAAGCTATCCATGGGAGAATATGTATTGACTAGCCCAATGCTTTCCATTCCAATGGGAGGTGCTGATGTTGTACTAGGAGTCCAATGGCTACAATCCTTGGGTACAATAGCTTTTAATTTTCAAGAACTTTTCATCAAATTTTCTACGGAAGGAAAGGAAGTTGAATTAAGGGGTATTGCAGGGAAACCAGGAAAGATAATCAGCTCTAATGGTATGACAAAGCTTCTAAAAAAGGAGCAAAGAGGTGTAATTGCACAATTATGTTCGCTAGATGTTTCCACATTGGAATCATCTATTTCTCCAGATCTCCAAAAAGTCCTGGACAATCATTCCAAGGTATTTGAGACTCCCAAAGGTCTCCCACCTATGCGTGATCATGATCATGCTATTCATCTGATTCCAGGAAGTGTTCCTCCAAACATCAGGCCGTACAGATATCCCTATGTCCAAAAAAGTGAAATTGAACGTATGGTTGCAGAAATGCTAGAGGCTGGTATAATTCAACCGAGTCAAAGTTCTTTCTCAGCTCCAGTAGTATTGGTGCACAAGAAGGATGGATCATGGCGCATGTGTCCGGATTATAGGGAGCTCAACAAGCTCACTATTAAAGATAAGTTCCCCATTCCTGTTATTGATGAATTACTGGATGAATTGCATGGATCAATTTACTTCACCAAGTTGGATCTTCGTTCGGGATATCATCAAATCAGAATGAAGATTGAAGACATTCCAAAAACGACATTTAGAACTCATGAGGGTCATTATGAATTTTTGGTCATGCCTTTTGGCCTTACCAATGCACCTTCAACATTTCAAGGTTTGATGAATTCAATTTTCAAACCATTCCTTAGAAAATTTGTGTTAGTATTTTTTGATGATATACTAATCTACAGCAAGTCTTGGAAGGATCATGTTGAACATGTTGACAGGGTGCTACAACTATTGGAGGAGAAACAATTATATGCAAAAAGATCCAAATGTTTCTTTGGAGTCCAGGAGGTGGAATATTTGGGTCATATTGTATCTCATGAAGGAGTTAAGGTAGACCCTAGCAAAATTAAAGCCATTAAGGAATGGAAAATCCCCACATCCATAAAGCATCTGCGAGGATTTCTTGGGTTGACAGGGTATTATCGCAAGTTTGTTAAGAATTATGGGAGAATAGCAGCACCTCTAACAACATTATTGAAGAAAGATTCATTTTCATGGACTCCGGAAGCAACAAAGGCCTTTGAACATCTTAAAGAGGCAATGTGCCAAGCACCGGTCTTAGCTACACCGGACTTCACAAAAACCTTTATTGTGGAATGTGATGCTTCAGGAAATGGAATTGGTGCTGTTCTAATGCAAGATGAAAGACCCATTGCTTTTGAAAGTCGTCCAATCAAGGGAAAGTTTTTAAGCAAAGCTATTTATGAGAAGGAAATGTTGGCAATACTCCATGCACTTAAGAAATGGCGACCCTACCTAATGGGAAGACACTTCAAGGTAAAAACGGATCATGATAGCCTTAAATACTTTTTAGAACAAAGATTATCCTCTGAAGAGCAACAAAAGTGGGTCACAAAGATGTTGGGTTATGACTTTGAAATCATCTACAAAAAAGGGAAGCAAAATGTGGTGGCAGATGCACTCTCAAGAAAGGATGAGGATGTGGAAGCATTGTTGTGTGCCATTTCTATTATCCAACCAGATTGGATAAACGAAGCAAGGGAGGAATGGAAGAATGACGAAGAAGTGTGGGCACTTATTCGAAAGCTACAACAAGATTCCAGTACTTCTGATACATTTAGCTGGCAAAATGATTCGTTATGGTACAAAGATCGCTTATACCTCTGTAAGAATTCCCAGCTAAAACAAAAGATTCTTATGGAATTGCACACTTCTCCCTTAGGAGGGCACTCAGGATTTTTAAAAACTTACCACAGGGTTAAGAAGGAATTTTTTTGGGATGGCCTTAAATCAGATATTCAAAAGTTTGTGGCGGAATGTTTGGTTTGCCAACAAAATAAAGTTGAAACAATTAAGACACCGGGTCTATTACAACCTTTATCCATTCCAAGCCAACGTTGGGAGGAGGTTTCAATGGATTTTATCACAGGTTTACCCAAGTCTGAGGGAAAGAGTGTCATCATGGTGGTAGTTGACAGACTTACCAAGTATGCACACTTTTGTGCATTATCACATCCATTTAAAGCCAGTACAGTTTCTACTGCATTTATGGAAACAGTTCAAAAGCTACATGGAAACCCAAAGATTATTGTAAGTGACAGAGATCCCATTTTCACTGGAAATTTTTGGACAGAATTATTTTCTTGTCTTGGTACTCAGTTAGCTCATAGCTCATCTTATCATCCTCAATCTGATGGGCAAACTGAGATAGTAAACAAATGTTTGGAAGGATATCTTCGTTGCTTTGTATCTGATAAACAGACACAATGGGTCAAATGGTTGCCTCTGGCTGAATGGTGGTATAACACTTCCTTCCATACAGCAACAAAAATGACCCCATTTATGGCACTTTATGGGTATCAACCACCATCCATCACATCATATTTAAGAGAAAATTCTAAGGTTCAGGCAGTGGAACATCACATCGAACATCAACAACAAGTCCTCCAACTCTTAAAGGATAACCTCGTGTTGGCACAAAATAGAATGAAACAACAGGCAGATCAACATCGCAGTGAAAGAAGTTTTGATGTAGGTGATTGGGTATTCCTACGGCTACAACCATATAAGCAAATGTCCCTAAAGCAAGCTAAGAAGGATAATAAATTATCACCAAAGTATTATGGTCCGTACAAGGTGTTGCAAAAGATTGGTACTATGGCATACAAATTGGAGCTTCCTGCAGCTTCTCGATTGCACCCAGTTTTCCATGTTTCATGTTTAAAGAAGGTTATAGGTGACAAGCTCCCAATTCAAACAATATTGCCAGAACTTGACGAGGAAGGAAAAATTATATTGGAACCGGAAGCAGTCACAGAAACAAGAACTCGACAGCTACGAAATCGATCAATTTCAGAGTATCTTATCAAGTGGAAGAACTTATCCGCTGAAGATTCCACATGGGAGGATGAGAATTTTATGCAGAAGTATCCAGAACTACTCAAGCGTTGAGGACAACACTTTTTTGAAGGAGAGGGGCATGTTGGGTCCCTATAATACTAGTGATTACCCCATTACTATTGTAGTTATACCCCTTATTTATATTGTTGTGCCCCTATTACCCCCATATTGTTATTTCTGTGCCCCATAGAATCCCTCTATTGTTATTTTTGTGGCTTTATATTATTATTGTTAGGTCGGCTGGATTATATTGTGACTCCCTAGACTCCTATATATAGAAAGGAGGTTTTGTCATTTGTATCATCCAAGAATTGTTCATTTATGTAATGTAAAGGAGGTTGCCCCCTCGAAGAGGCTGAATTCTAAGGCGTTGATCTATCTTTTCTATCTTTCCTTGAGCTGGTTTCATAACAATTTCACATAGAGGAAGATCTCACATAAGATCCATCCCTTTCCATTATAAAACACACATCCAACACCATCCTTCAGCAATTGGCTTGAATGAATTATAGAGAAATGATTTGAATCCCCTTCGAAAGTAGAAAGTCACCCTAGAATCCATCATTTCATAGATACACTAAACAGTGTGAAGGGTCATTGCTTTGTATGATGCACTAATGAGATTCAATGGGTGATGGCCACATCTCAACACATGACACCTTTTATCATAATCACTGAGTAGGGAAGCCATGTGCACCCCCTTAAAATATTTGAGTTTAGATTATACACTATGCTTAATATTGATGATAATTGATTAGGGAATGGAAGCATCAATAAGGGATGAATTCACCACTAAATTTCTCAAGGGTAATTGTGTTGTTTGATTCACCATTGAGTTAGAAAGGGAGTTGAGTTCTCTATATATGAAAAAAACTATAAACTTAGCAAAGAATGAGAGATAATGATTGATGTTAGAGAGGATTGAACTCAAAGTCATGTTAATGGGAGAGGTGTTCAACACAATATGTCAAATTGTGTTTTTTGAGTTCATGATTACTGTTTAGGAGCAGACTCTTTTTTCCAGGGCTAGAGCTAGCCCCATATAGATCCCATAAATTTTTGGTTGGTTGCTTGTGGATATATCCAATCCCCCAAAATATACTAAGTTTATCTATCCTCCAAGGCAAAACATCACCTTGCGCACCTACCAGCATAGTTCAATTATAAGTTTAATACAAGAAAAGTTATATACATTATAAATCTATCCTATAGAAAATCCACAAATTTGATAAGTATATAACTGAATCTAACAAAAAAATACTTTAGGTGTGTTGCATTTACATTTGCATGTGATAAAGTTAATTGGATTATGAGAGTTAAGTAGTAAATTCGTCAAAATTAAACTTTAGCATGGATTTTTTATATTTAATTAATTTAATATTTTGATAATACATAATTTTTTATCTCAGAATTTTGTGATCCGTGATGATTTTTTGAGACAAATTTTGGATTAATCACATAGAATTATTTTATGGTCCGCTTTTCAAACCTACTAGTGAGGTTCATCTTCACGACTATTCTGATCCAATAAACAAAGAAATTGATAGGAGGGGCACAAAATGCTAGTCGGTATCATCTTGTAACGAAAGATTGGTGCTAGGGTACAAGAATATTAGTGTCTTAAAGGTATTGAAATATTAAAAAGATAATTTAGGTACATTGTTGTTGGTTTTGAGCGTTTGTCTTTCACATTGTAACTACTAAAATCTATTTTACTTTTAAATTTAATCTTTTTCTCGATGGTGGTGAAGTGGGAAAGCATTTGTTTATTGATTTCTTTTTGTATTAACCTATTGGAAATCATATATTTCGACTTGAAAATTATTTAATTAAGTTTTAAGGGAATTGGACTATTAAAAAACGATTGACGTACATCACCATTGCTTTTTACGGTTTGTATTTCACTTTGTAACTGCTTAATGTTATTATACTTCTAAAAATTTTAATGTTTTTCTTGATGGTATTGAAGTTGGAAAACATTTTTTTGTTGTTCGTTTATCTGATGTTTATGTGAAAGAATTGTTAAATGAATTTATTTTTTTGGGAGGTTTTAGAAGCGAAAGAGTAGGAAAGAGATCATAAAATTCATATAATACCAGTTCAAAACAAGGCTTTAGGAAAAAGCAATAATGTTTTGAAATATTTAAAAACAAGGCTATAGCAAAAAGCAATAATGTTTTGAAAGAGCAAGTGGCATTGCTACAGGAAGATCTCCTGATAGGTAAGGAAAAATGGCAACGTATGAAGGCAGATGTGAAAAACATGAAGAAATATGTAGTGGAAAGTACAAAGGTGTTGAATGTGAAACCATCCCAGGATAAAGGGAAAGTGGTTTCCCCAATACAAAACCATGAAGAGAAAGCAAGAGAAGAAAGGAAAGGAGATTGCACTAAAGTTTCCAAAACTTGGGCTCAAGTTATTAACAATTCTGCTAATACTGAAAGAGAAACAAAAATTCAGGTTGGCAACATTAAAGATAGAAAAAGCAAGGAAAGACAAGTTAGAGCATCAAACATAATTATTAATGGGGTGAAATATTATGGGAAAAAATGAATGTACTCTTGACCTTGCAAGGGACTTCTTGAAAGACAAGCTGCTATGGAAAGGACGAATATGCCAAGCATGGAGGGTAGGTAAGTTTAACGGTGAGAGATCGAATACCATAAAAGTCATCATGCGTAGCTTGCGTGATAAATATATCACTCTAAACAAGAAGCATCTATTGAGCGGTTCTTACTTTTTTCTAGAAGAAGATTTAACTGTAAGACAACAAGAGGAAAGGAGGGAGGAAATGTCAAAGGTTAGGGTAGCAAGAGATCAAGGCAAGGGAGCATGGATTTATAAAGGTAAAGCTATGATAACGTGATTTGGACGTCCTTCCAAAACAAAGCAGCAATATGGTAATAAAGAAGAAGCAACAAAATCTTCAACAGGAAATCAAGAAGCAAGGATAGTATGGGAAAGCAAGGACAAAGAATCAATTGTGAGTTTTGCATGCAATCAGGTCATACCCAGGTTTCCTTAAGATTAGTTTGTTGGAACTTCATAGGTTACCCATGGAGACGAGGACCTGGGTTAGGGCCTGTTTCGAAAGATAGAGACATAATTTGCCTCATAGAAACACATGAGCATGAAGGGTGCAAGACACCTTTGTTTGAAGAATACTAGAAGATGCTAGTGTGGAACAAGGAAATAGGGAATGGCAAAGGAAACATGGGTATCATGGTATTAGTGAGGGTAAAAGAAGGTCATTTCATTCAGTTAGAAAACAAAGACTCAAATAAAAAATTCATTTGGTTTAAAATATCTGAAAATGGAAATCACATTAGAATTGCAACATGTTATTTTGCGCCAGAAGTCTCAAAAATCTACAAAGGTAGAGGACTTGATCACGAAGGTCCCTTTTTAGCCTTAAAAGCATATATTGCAACATATCTTTAGCTAGGTGAATTCCTTATAGTGGGTAATTTCAATGCTAGGACTGCATGTGAGCAAGCTAGCATTCTTTATTGTAAAGAACACTGTGACCCTATTTGGCTTAGATAAGAGAGTAATGATCAGTGGGAAAAAATTTCAGAGAACAAGGGTTGCAATCTCTTTAGTGAAAAATTGATTACTTTATGTGGGAATTTTGATTTATTCATTTGTAATGGTTTGACTAGATGGGAAAAGTCCGATAATTTCACTTGAAATGCTTACAATGGAGAAAGTGTAGTAGATTATGTAATTTTCTTGCATGGTTTGTCTAAAAAATGGAGGAAGCTTTGATTGGAGATCACATTTAGGACTTAAAATCACATCACAAACCGATTTATTCAAGTTTCTCTTGGACTAGAAAGAAGTAATTAGAGTTAAAAACTTAGTGTGTTCAGCAAAATTTGCCAAAGGGTGAAATTCTTTTGACTCTAGAAAATTTTAATACCTTCAACATGATGCTAGAGAGGCTTTTTGAGAAGGAAAAATCTTAACTCACAACCTTCATAGTCACGAATTAAGACATTTAATTCAAAGCACTTGCAAAGTTAAAAAGAGAAAAAATTAAGAAGTCTGAAATAAATTGCTTTCTGGTTAATGCTTGGTTTGATGTTGAATGCAAAAAGGCAAGGAGAATGTGGAAAGAGTCAAATAACGATAATATTAATCTCAAAAATTACAAGCATATATTTAGAAAGAAAAAGGTTGATTTCATGGTTTCAAGAAGGGAAGAACAACTCTTCCTACGGAAAAATTATCCCAAATTATTTTGGGAGCTCCAACTGAGAAAGATGCAAACTAAAAATAATATTACAACTTCAAAATGGTTTGACAATGGAAGAAAAATATATGAGCAGGATCCCAAGGTTGGCCCTCCTCTCTTGATCAACAATGATATCGAAGTCTTCATGGTCCAAGAGGTAGAGATGGGTATAAGAAGTTAGGCGTTGGAAAATCAAAAGATTTAGATGAACTCTAAGAATAGTATTTAAAGTGGGGCTTAAAGATTCTTGCACCTCAAATTTCAAAAAATTTAAACAACATCATACAAAATGGGTTCCCCACATATTGGAAAACTAGTCTGAAAATACCTCTTTTCAAGAGTGGCGACACCAATAATACCTCCAATTATCGGACCATAATGATAAAACCCTTGTTTGTAAAGTTATTTGGAAGAATGAAAGAAAATAAAATCAATAAGTGGGCAGAAGAAAGAGATAAGTGTGATAAAGGGAAAGCAGGTTTTAGACCTAAACATTGCACAGCTGATCACTGTATAACTTTAAGGCACACCATTGAAAAATTTTGGGAGAAAAAAGAATAAGCCTTTCGTTGCTTTGTTAATTTCAGAAAAGTGTTTGACACAGTTCCTAGCAAAATTGGGGTTCTTAGACATTTAAGAGATGTTGTGCATAGGTTGTATGAAGAGGTGAAAGTCAAAATTAGAACTTCAACAGACATTTCTGAAAGTTTTAGAAGCAATATCGGGGTCAAGCAACATTTCCAGTTGTCTCCTACCCTTTCTGGTTTATATATCGACAAGCTTGAGTGACTAAATTCTCAAGTGGGTGATTGTATTCATTTGGGAAAGTTTGTTATAAGGCTTATTTTGTATGTAGATGACCTTATTCTGATTGCTAAATCTGCTCTTGGTCTGCAAGAGCACTTACTATCCCTTAAACATTTCTGTAGAAGGGTGAGGATGCAAGTCAATATTAGCAAGACAAAAGTATTTGTTTTCTCTATAAAAAGAAAACATAAGAAACATAAGTTCTACTTCGATGGAAATATTCTGGAAGAAGCTGTGGATTACAAATACCTCGGAATTGAGTTCAACAAAAATATAAATTGGGATGGTTGTAGAAATAAAAGGACTTTGGGGTGTTGGAAATCATTTTATGCTTTTTAAAATAAGTGTAGAGAGAGAGAGTTATGGGACTGGAAAATCACTCAAACTCTTTTTGGGATTCTAGTGATTTTGGTCGTTCTTGACGATTGTGAACTGTGGACCAACAGTACATCCGACATGCACCAGAAACAATTTGAGAAAATTCAAAAGCATTTGATTACATACAAATGCAAAATTAAAAGTGCAGTTCCTTATGCTATCTTGTTAAGTGAAACAGTGGTTGCTCCTATTGAAGAAACTGATATGGTACGAGTCATAAGGTATATTTGAAAATGAAAGAGGGAAAATGGCCTATGTTGTCTTTAATGACATATTGTACAAAAGAAAGAATACTTGGATGTAACAAAATAACAAATGGTTTAGTAAATGGGGTATATTCTTGAATATGTGTCCCATAAAAAATAAAGAGATATTTTTTTTTTGTTATGGATAAGTTCCACAAGTGTACTTCGGATAATGAGTTAGGGAGAAAGAAAAAGTACTATATTGCAGTGTTTAATTTCACTCATAATCATAAAAAAAAAAGTCTAAAAAAGTGTTCCTATTGCTTGGTTTGTGGAAGGAAAGAGTATATATTTTTTGTTATTCTGGAAGAGTGGAAATAGAAAATCATTTCATTTTAAATGTGACGCCTTCATAGACAACACTGAAAGTTATGCAGATATTTTGGCACATAGCTCTTGGTATAATCTATTCAACAAGGGGTTTGTCCAGAAGTTAGGAGGAGCGTTTATTGTGAGTCTTCATAGGAAAATGGCCAAATACAACAACCAAATGAATAAGCAATCTGCCCCATAGGTTATTTTTAGCCTCCTGGATGTTAAAATAATTTTTTCTTTTTTTCTATATTGAAAATCATATATATCCATATAAAACTTATTTAATTAATTTCAATTTTGTTTTTCTATTATTTATTATTTTATTATTTTATTTATTTATATATCATCATTAGTTATTGTAATATTAATAAATAATTTTATAGATTTTACTTTTATTAATTTTCATATATATTAAGAATTTTATTCATTTATAAACTAAGTTAGATTCATTTTAATTCTGGATCTACCAAGAGGTTATTCATATATATTAAGGGAGTTGTCTTTAGTGCGACATTTTGGAGCTTCCGTTGCCTGTTGCCTGAATCCTGCGGAACAAATTGTGGTGAAATCTTGATTTGGGTTATTTAAGCTAGTTTTTTTTTTTTTTACATCAAAATTGTCATTTCAATGAATTCCTACTGGATTTTAGAGAAATTAGACCGCAAAAATCCACCGGAAAAGCTTCCAAAAAGTCTGCCTAAATTCAACTCCTATATGAAGAAGTTTATTCATTTATAAACCACGTTAGATTCCTTTTAACTCTAGATCTACCAAGAGTTCATTCCTTTGGGGGTTGGTATATCCATTTAATTTCCTCCATTACACATGAATACCATGGGTCAATACCTTTTTCATAAACTATAGCTCAAAAACCGCCAGTAATTTGACCAAGTCAAGTTTACCATTTTATTGGGTGAAGAGATACTCTACAACCAAGTATTAGGGAGATGTGTAGGTGTCATGTACGTATGTAAACATCGGGTAAATTTTATAATAATAAAAGATTAAAAATAATATTATGGAGATTTGTAGTATACATTAAAATGTTAAAAGTATTAAAAATAACAAAATTAATTTTTGTATATTGTAACTTTTATTTATTTATAAAATTATGAATAACTTTTTAGATAAAATAAAACCATAATATATATATCACATTAAAATATCATTTTACCTTAAGTAGTAGCTATAAGAGAGCTATAAGTTAAGATCCATTTGACATTGTAAATGAAAATAATGATTGCGTAACCATATTTTAATTTGCTTAATAAGCACATGAAAACATTAATACTTACAATATAACAATATTTTTAACTATGGATATTCATGGTCACCTTACCATAGATATTATTAACTTGTAACTAGGGTTTGTTACAATAGCATGACTCATCAATACCACATACTCAAAAACAATTTCTCATTTCACAATCAAAATATTCTATTTGAATTTAAAATTTGGCATTTTTTAATTAAATCCAAAAGAAAAAATATTATACTTTTGAGATATATCTAAACCCTATAACACATTAAAATATATAATATATAAATAATAGTTATAGTTATAACTTAATAATTACAATACAACAATTTTTCAACCATGAATATTCACCCCCAATTTATTATGGATATTATTAACTTGTAAATAGACTTTTTTACCATATCATGTGCCACTATTATGACCCATCAATACCACATGCTCAAATCCATCTCTCATTTCACAATCAAAATATTTTATAAATATTTTTATAAATTTAATTTAATTGTTTTTTTGCTCCGATGAATACTCGCCCAATATGCAATAGATGTTGTAATGCCCAATATGCAATAGATGTTGTAATGCCCAATTACGTTATGTTATCTAAACATTTTAACTAAATAAAATTATATAAAAATGAGAAAAATATTATTAATTAAAATAGTGTGACTCAATGAAATTAGGCAAAAAAAAAAATTAAAAAAAATTAATAAATAGGCTCTCTCATCCATTATGATAGAGATGTAATGTAATGTTTAACATTTTGACCAAGTAAAATTACAAAAAGAAATAAAAAAGATTAATGTAATGTAAGCTTTTTTCACTCGAAAAAATAAAATAATAAAATAAAAATAAAAGTAACTCTATACAAATAAAATATTAATAAAAATGAAACTGACCCATGGTATGGAGAACTTTTAGTATTGACCCATGGTATTTATGTAGAATATAACCTATTTAAAGAGGGAAATTAAACTAGCCTAAATCCATCTTAACTGATCTACCAAGCACAAAAAGAGATCAAATCCCTTGAAAATAGAGTGAAAAGAGATTTGATCTCTCTCCCAGCTTAATAGAAAATATTTCTGTGTTAGACAAGGATTTTCAATTATTTTTTTTTGTTGGCAAAAACGATAAGAGTTTGAAAAGTAAAGTAAATGAGTTCAAATTTTATTTTTAACTTTTCAGGAATATATCCTTTCAGTAAACAATAAGTTTTGAGAGGTAAGCTAAATGAGTTCCAAGTTTTATTTTTAACTTTTCAAAAAATAAGACCTTTTAGTTAACAATGATCAGGATAAAAAGTAAAGTCGTGTGTTAGTAGGTGAAACTAAGTTATTTTCATCTTCTTATTTCTTTTTAGTATAGGAGTTTGAAGATCAAGGTAAGTGAGTTCAAGTTTTATTTTTAATCTTTTAGTAAACATTGGATTTGATAAACAATGTATTAGTAAATATGATTTTGGGCCATGCATCTATATGTTCTAGATATCACTATGTATGTATGATTTTTTTTTCGTTATCAGCCATTTTAACAATTAAAAGAAGAAGAATGTTTGGATTTTTCAGTATATCATGTTATTTTTAAAAATAAAATTGTTCAGATTTTTTTTTCGTTATCAGCCATTTTAACAATTAAAAGAAGAAGAATGTTTGGATTTTTCAGTATATCATGTTATTTTTAAAAATAAAATTGTTCACATATACAACGAGTGTTACTCTCATGAAGTTTGTACATGTTTATTTAAACTACAATTTCAAAGTAGAAGTTGAGTATCAAATACTAATGGGAATGAATTCTTTTACTTTTGTTTGTTTTAAATAGTTTGATGATCGGAAATTTAGTTACTTTAAAGAGAGTTATAGTTACTTCTGCCGTTTTTCAGTGTTTAATTGAATTTCTTTCACTTCAACATTTAAAAAACGGGGGCAAAAATCACATTGCATCACCGTTCGCAGGGATCATCACCAGCTTTGTTTTAATTAAACAGTGAGATTCCCTTTGTCCGAACAAATCGCGGGGAGCATCACGATGAATTGTTTTAATTAAACAGTGAGATTCCCCTTGTCCGTACAAATTTTGAGAAAACCCTCGGTAAGGGGCATTCTATTCTCATAAACCAAACGGTACGTCACTGCCTGCCTTCGCTGCGAGAGCATCTCGGGCAGATTGCTAACAGCGAACAAATTGGAGTAGTCTACGTAGGCGGTAGAATGGCCCGTTTTCGGGTACCGGCCGAAAAATCGTCAGGCTCCGGCTACCGGTAATTTCTCCATCCTCCGAACAAATTGAGGACGCAAACCCCTAGGCCAGCACTTAGAGCCAATCTTTTTTCCCAAATTATGGCTCTATTTTTCTGACTTCCCTTACCTACATTGTTTTTCCACTAGAGATTGAGACCTGATGTAGTTATGAGTATGATTTTTTTCCAACTTCCCTTCCCTTACTTATATTGAAATATTGACTAATATTTTTCTATTGACTAGAGATTGTTTACCTTAGAAACTTGATATGGTTATGAGTATGACCAGGCATGAACGGTACTCGGTCCTCCCGATTTTAAGTATTGGACATATTTGCACCTGCTGGTTGATGCTTTAACCAATCACAATGACTCTGCATGTGGTAGCTGGCTCATATTTCGAAAATATGAGTCACCAATTTCGATCTCCTGCATTCCGCTTCCACTTTCACTGCGAACGGCTATCCTCTTGCGGAGCTATATGTTGATCTGCCTCCCACTGCGCTGCCCCGTCAATCCTCTATTATACATCCTCGCCATGCGGAGCTATATGTTGATCTGCCTCCCACGGCGAGGATGTATAATAGAGGATTGAGGGGGTAGCGCAGTGGGAGGCAGATCAACATATAGCTCCGCAAGAGGATTGCTGTTGCAGTAAAAGCGGAAGCGGAATGCAGGAGATCGAAATTGGTGACTCATATTTTCGAAATATGAGCCGGCTACCACATGCACAGAGTCATTGTGATTGGTTAAAGCATCAACCAGCAGGTGCAAGTTCACCCAATAGTCAACCAACACATTAGGTATGTTAATCAATCTCCATTGCTTGAGGCATTCGATCGAAGGTTTTGTTATACTTTTTTGTTTTGAAGTCACACCATCACAACCCATTGGTTTGATATATGCCTAACACTCTCAATTTGATAAGGCATTCTAAGTGCATGAAACGCATAGGAGTCAAGACATAAAGTGAACTTGAAATTGTAAGAATGAGGGTTGAAGAGTATGGTTAAAGATGCGGGTAAATTTGGATAAGTCATTAATCTTCAATTTGATAGAGTGTTCCATATAATATGGTAAAGTAGATTTATTTACCGTAAAAAATAATTTTAATTGAAAATCAAACTGCCCATTTTTTATTTGCATATTAAGATTTACTTAAATAATTCATTTAGATTATGAATCGAACCTATTAATTTTTTATTTATGTGTAAATTTATTTAAGGCTTTTTTTTATAGATGGTAAGTAGTTGGTTTAGTTCATGATTTTCCGAGATAGGAACTTAATTAAGTTGAGAAAAGTATCCTATAACCAGTTATGAAAGATGTGTAATTCCTCTCATGCTTAAAATAAAAATAAAATACGTTTTAATATTAGGTATAATAAAAAGGAAAATGTGAATATACATTTTTCATAGTCTTAATGTGCTCACTTGGTCTATTGTTCATATTACAATCTAATATGAAAGAGGTGTAGTAAGTCTTTAAAAATGTATTAATAACAAAAAAAATACATTAAAAAAAAACATTTTAATAACAAAAAAATTATATTAATAACAAAAAAATATTTTAATATGGACAATGTCGCCCATAAATAAAATATTTCAATATCATCACTCTATATATAATGTAAATAAATTAAAATAACTAAATTCTTATGTGCAAAACATTTCTAAGTAGTTTTTATATTCTATATTTTGTTCTCTTTTTAAATATATTTTTCGGTCAATTTTAGATTTCTAAATAGTTTTAATATTCTATTTTTTGTTTTCTTTTTAAATATCTCTTTTTTGTCAGTTTTATTTGAAATTTAAAGAAGAGTGGAATTTGGAAAATGAAATACTAAATATTGTTTATGCATTTCCAAATGCAATTTAGACAATAAAGCACTAAAATTTATATACAAAAAAAGTATGGTTGAATCCTTTGAGTGCAAACTTGTTTTCGAATTGCAAACTTTAAACAGATTTGAGCCTCAAAATTTTTTATCTATGTTTTTGTTAGAAGTGTTGCTAAGATGAATTTATATGAGTTTAGTTGAATTTAGTTGCAATATGTATTTGTAAAAATATGACAAAGCAAGATTTGACTTGCTCATATGATTTTTGTTCTAAAATGTATTAAAGTACTCCTATATGGCTTTGATTAAAGCTTTGAAATGTAAAATGTAAAATCTGTATTAAAATTCTCCTATATGACTTGGAGATTACTGTAAGTTTAAAAAGGTAGCTTTGATCCCCTATGTCGTTGGCTCGATGCACAACCATATTCTCGACCAGTTTCCAATTGTTCAATAAAAGAAACCACATTGGAACATCCATGGATAGGTCGAGAACTTCACTCCTGTATGCAGTATACTGGGTTTTCGCTCTTGAACCCAAATTCCTCAATACGCCATGGAACTTCTAGGCTGTACAACCGTTAGCCTCCTGTTGCGACAGGTGTTCATATTTCATGATTGACATTTCTACATACCAAATATGTCATACTTTGCATTCTACAATGCTCCATATTTCCAAAAGAGGCCAAAGAAGAGGCCATGAAAGTGTGCTAGTGTAAATGCCACTGCTGTTTTCCATTTTTGATGAGTTATTCCATTTTTGAAGAGTTTTTCAGTTAAGGGAGGCCAAACAGCTTAATCTTGGTCTCCCCAGGTTTCAATTTCCTGTTGTAGAATATAGAGAATCATTATCTTTCCAAAAAGTTTAATCTTGGCGGATTTGTAGATAGGTAGAGAAACAAGGGTGCTCATCAGCTTAATCTGAGCCCCTGGATGAAATAAGTGTAGATTGTAGATAGGAGCACAGTAAAAATAAAAAGAATGAAAACTGAGTATGCTAGTTCAAGTGCACCCAAACCAAAAGGAAGAAAAAATGCTAGGTAAGTAGGCTGGTTAAGTAGTTTGTGGTTACAGAATCAAGTTATCTGATCCATTTCATGTTTTCAAGTGTTTTTATTTATTCAGATCACATTTATGAGGCAATTTTCCTTTGGAGGAGTTCAAGCTGAACATATCTAACTTCCCCTTTTTCTTATTTCCCAAATCACTCACTAACTTCCCCAAAGAGGTCAAGCTCTGCTTGGCAACTCTTGAATTCATCATTTTCCATTATGTTTGTCTAAGTAAAGGTCTACTTTGCTTGGGAGTACTATTGTTTCACTCTTTGAGTTATTCTCCCCTTCAAATAGCCTAAGGTCCCTTACCTTAGCGCTTTCTTGTCATTTTCATATTAACTCCTAACTCTATTTTCTAGCTCCCTATATCATTTCCCCATCCCCTATTGTACAAAAACTATATAAAATCCCAAAACGTATTACATATTCCCCTCCCCTTGGCACTATAGCCATGTTTATTCAAGTCCGTGAAGCAGTAGTCCATCTGGGGCTCCTACTAACCCATCTGTGTCCTAACTGGAGTTAGTTTGACCTTTGGTTAGACTAAGAACCATTTCCTTTTAATCCTAACCCTATAAAACCCACTTTCCATCCTTATCCTAAAGTCTTGCCCACAATGTATTTGACCCGCTAGCATATAATCCCATAAACCCTCTTTCCTAAAGTTTCCCCCCCCGCCGGATTAAACAGTTAAATAAAAAACATCGTGGGCCCGGTCCCTTATCCCTCTGCCACCTTGTGTGTGTCGCCGACTATCCGATTGCCCGCGCCTCAGATCCACGGTGGGTGGCTCTTTTCATATCCCAAAGCCGTCAATGGTTAGCGTCCGGGAGATAGGCGGTTTTCCCATCATACTCCCACCACGTGTCACCCTCTCGACTGTGGCAGAGCCCCTCCTCCCAAACCGCCTATGCACAGAAGGTGGTGCGATAAACCCAGATACTGCCCTCCTGCGTGACCTAAGCACCACATCACCCTGCCACGTCTTCCGCTGTACTGGGTCTCATTGCTGATGTCATGTTGACGTCATCACCAAAATTAGGCGCGAAAGGCGAAATCGTTGCTCAGGAAGCCCGGAATGAAAAATAGGGGCAGTTTTTGATGTGCAATTAGCATAATCGCGCATCACTAAGGAGAAATGGCCAAAATGGAAAGGCGCAGTCCAGCGCAGGTTTGCAGTAGTTATTTTTGCCTGAAAAGAGCCAAAAAAGGAGCGATTTAATAGTTTTGAGTACCAGAGGTGCAGATAAAGCCAAATTTTATGTGAAAGAGTATCAGGATGCGGAAAAGTGTATCAATGAAGATTTTTTCAGCGGCTTGAAGCAGGTGAACATTAAAGAGCCCCCCCAACAAAGTCAAAGAAAGTGGTGAAAACCATTTAAAGCTCTCAAATCATAGTTAAAGCATTCAAAGCCACCGAACAGCAATGGATCAAAGAACAAAGCACAACTATTGCAGAAACACTGCACCAAGCCACCAAGGACGCCATATTAACTCACTTTGATACAGCTGCCCCAGCGCAGCTCAAAAAGTTATTTTCTAGCATTAATTTGAGGATAAGATTAGGTTAAAAGAACCGATTTCCCCTCAGACCTGTTGAGGTCAGCTATAATAGATATTTTTGGATATCTTTCTCTATATAAACCACCCTGATTCATTGTTTAAGGGTTGGTGGTTGGTTGGTTGCTCACTGAATGTAATCCAAGAGAGACTCACTGTGTATAGCTGAGATGTTTTCTTTAATCAAAGACTGCTGAAAGCTTGGAGAATGGACTGTGTGATGTTTGTTTAATGGTTGGAGAGTGAATGGTGGAATTCTTGTGCTGCCATATGAATCAATAAGTGTTTCTTATCTCTGTTATTTCAATTTCATACATGCTCAAGTCACAGAACAAAAGATTGGTTTAGAATTTGCTTGTCTGCACTCTATGCTCAGTTTATGTCGTTTCTTAATGTTTTCCTCTTGATTTAGGCATAAATATGGATTCCTTATGGCTCATATTTGCTCTAATTCACCATGTTTGACAGTTATCTAGGGGTTCTTAATTGCCCCTAGATAGAGCTCATTCACCTTCCCTTTGTTAAGCTGAGTGAGAGATTCTTTGTTGCCTCTCATTTCTTAGCCCTCATTCCACCTTTTAAAGCTTAAATGTTGTTTCATGAGCAGTTACCTTGCTCCTCATTCCTCTTGTGACCAAGAAAACGCACCAGCAGTCCTACTCCATGACTCCACGCCCAATGGTTTGAAACTTACCACACTATGCATTGCCTCTCTGCTTGAAAGCATCCTCCTTCCCACCAAACCACAAAAAAAACCCCTTGTACTCAATAGCTAGCCTAAAATCATCATCAACAAAGCTAAATCCTAAAGAGAGAGCCCTCTTTGACTACTGGTAGGCGAGGACCAGCAGCCCAAATATTGGTTTGTGGTTACCTCGACGGTATCCCTTAAGGAGCCAAGGGACAACCTGAATGATAACATAATGGCGACTCCACTAGGGAACAATGAATTTTCAAACTGCTGTTTACTCCTTAATGCTGTAGATAAAGTCTGAATGACAGCTAGGAAGCCTTGGAAACTTCTTTTTCTTTGCAATTGCAGGAGTATATAAAAGTTGCTTCAGTCAATCTTTATTCCAGTCTTAAGCCCTAAACAGTTGTTTCCAAATTTGATCAGTCTCTTTCTAAACCACAATTATTCCTAGAAAAATCCCCAAAAAACAAGCTACAAGCTGGCACCCAAGAAGAATTCACGTTATACAAGGTCAAATCCAGACCCAAATCCCCCAGCTGCTTTTGAAAATCCGAATTTAATGCCTCAGGAAGTTAGAGCAAAAAGAGGATTCACTGATTCTAGTCCTGAAGCGGTTCAGCCCAGCTGTGTTCCAACCCCTGTCAAAGTTTTATTCCGTTCAACCCCTAATTCCCCTTGTTCTTCATCCACCTCTCCAAGCACCTCTTCCACACCTCAGTTCACTGCACATACTACCACTACTACTTCTATTTTCCCAGTTGTTTCAGTTTTTCAATTTATCCCTGTTGTTCCACTTATCCCGGGGCTATGCCTCAGGATTACCAGACTAAAATAACCTATTTTGATGGCACAAGTTCCTGCACAGCCCTTCAGCATATAAAGAAAATGCAGGATTACTTTGAAATCTATGAGATTGACGACAACAGTGTGAGAATGAAGATTTTTGTCCAAAGTCTGACAGACGATGTTAGGACTTGGTTTAGAGCACTCACAGCCAATTCCATAGCAGACCCAGAAGCCTTATACCAGTCATTTATCAACAGATGGGAGAAAAAGAAAGACCCCTTGCACATACTAGCTGAATACGATACAATCAAAAGAGGCCCTCAAGAGACTGTTTTGGACTATTGTGCAAGATTCAATAATGCCTATAATGCAATACCACATAACTTAAGGCCTCCACCTGACCTTGCCTTGTATAAATTCCCTGATGGATTCGACCCAGATATGGCCTACCAGTTAAAGGAAAGAGCCCCTAACAACCTTGCTGAAATGCAAAATGTGGCTGTTACTGTGGAGGAAAATTTAATTGCCAAAAGAGACAGAGCTAGAATGGAGAGAAGAACCACCTTCAAGGAAGAACCCTCAGCCTTAGATCAAAAGCTAGATGCTATTATCAATGGCATGGATAGGCCGGGAGACAGAGTAGAGAGTGTTGAGAGGAAATCGTCATGGGAAGGACAATAGCCAAATACCATAAGGAATCCAAATTTTAGAAAGAATCAAAACCCTAATGTTGGAAGCTCTAGCCCAGACCATGATATTAGGCCTCCTTTCCAAGAAAACTACACAGAAGCATCCACATCTAGTGAACCAACAGAGGACACTCACATGAACTCAATAGATTAGAAGGGTGGGCAACAAACTTTTCTAACCCAGGAAGACCAAGATTACCATGATATAAATCAATTCCAGACTAAGTCGGGCGAGTCTTTTGACTTTAAACAAGGTTATGATTCAGCTGTTTATGAGGTCCACAAACAATATAAGCTGAGAACTAGAACCATTGATATTCCTGAACCTAGCAAACCAAAGGAGGGAAAATAGCCCAACAAGATTAGAGGCAAGGCTATTATAGTAGAACATGCTGACAAAATTGTCCCAAACCCGCATCAAGTGACTGTAGAGGACATAACAGACATGCAACCTTCTTTTGATCAGCCTCTGCCACTTTCTTCCTCAAAAGAAGATTTGAACATCACTCCTATAAACCTTCACAAAACAAAAATGCCGCAAGGTATCATTCACCATAACGCTGATAAACAAAAGGAAAACGCAAAAAATACACTTGAAAAGGAAAAGTCTGCTACTGCCAATACTAAAACCCAATTAGAAAAACCATTTTATTTAGAAGCAGAGATTGGCAAACTTAAGATACCCATCCCCCTCTCAGAACTTGCCAAGCATGATGTTTATAGGCAGCAAATTCAAAGATCATTGCAAATGCTAGAGGTTAAGGATGATGTAAATGTTTTAGATGATACCCCTGAGCTGATGTTTGGTCCAGAATTTAATGGAAAATCAACATATGGATCTGTTCTACCCTTTTATATCAGTTTGCACATACATGATAAAATTTTGCACAATGCTATGTTCGATTCAGGTGCTTCACACAACCTTATGCCCAAATCTGTAATGGAGAAGCTAAAACTTGATGTAACAAGACCCTACACAGATCTATTTTCCTTTGAATCAAGTTAGGTCAAGTGTTTAGGCTTAATCAAAGACCTTTGTGTGTCTTTAGTCCAATTTCCCAACAAGATAATTCTAATGGACGTAGTGGTTGCTGACATTCCACCAAAGTATGGCATGCTCCTATCAAGATCATGGGGAACAAAACTCCAAGGATCCCTCCAATTAGACCTCTCTTATGCCAATATTTCAGTCTTTGGGCAACCAAAGAGACTGTATAGAGAAACACTGATGAAGTATGTGGTAAGTAGTGAGGAAAAGCCCCAAAACTTTCCAATTTACTCAATCCATTCTGATATGGATTCTTTTATTTTGTTTAATGATGAAACAAGTCTTCAAACTGATGATAAGCCTTCGGCCTTAGCACAAGAAACATGCATAAATGAGGAATCGGTTGCCCAAACCCATGAAGATGTCACAACAGTCAATGCAACCAGCATGCAATAAGAACTTCCCCAAATAAAAAACTCACATCTGCACAATCCTACAATAACTGAAACTCTTAATACTAACCACAAGCAAGAAATCACATGGTATTTAGAGTTTGATGGTTCTATTAATAAGTTAGGAGCAGGGGCAGGGGTATGGATTCACAATACACATAACAATCATGCAGAAGGCCATGCCTACAGACTAAACTTCAAATGCACCAACAATATGGCGGAGTATGAGGCTCTCCTTTTAGGACTTAAACTACTCAAGGCTCTAGGATCCGCAAAAGTATCCATTCTAGGTGATTCCAATTTAATCATACAACAAACGAAAGGTAACGTTGTTACTAATGACAATAGAATGAGGGCCTATAGGGATGCTACCACTAATATACTCAATGCATTCACTGAATCCAAGCTTGCCAAGATTTCAAGAAATCATAACATACATGCACACAGCCTAGCTACCTTTGCTAGCACATGCAAGCTTCCCTTTGGGCCAAATCACCATTTTACTTCTGAAATAAAGCATAGGCTTGTTGTCCCAAATAACATTAAAGATTGGCAAGTGTTCGAAAATGATGCCCAGATTAAAAATTTCCTTACTCTCAAGCATGAGTTCTCAAATATTAACATTGACACCGATGCTATGATGGATGAACAACCTCAAACAAATGAAAAGCAGCAGGTTGTAACAGCTGTAACAGCCAAACAAATCCTACACCCAACTGTTTTTGACAATGCAAACATAGAAGATCTGAAACAGGTGCATTTGGAGGAAATAACCAAAACAGAGGCTGAGATCATTGATCTGAAGGATAACTTTTTCCCTGCTAGCCTCACTCCATTAGAAGACATGTCTGATGCAAATGATGTTCCCAAAAAGCCAAAAATGCAGCCCATAAACACTGCCATAGAAGAACACAACATTGGGACAACAGAGAAGCCCAAAATGATCAAAATTGGTGACTCATATTTTCGAAATATGAGTCGGCTACCACATGCACAAAGTCATTGTGATTGGTTAAAGCATCAACCAGCAGGTGCAAGTTCACCCAATAGTCAACCAACACATTAGGTATGTTAATCAATCTCCATTGCTTGAGGCATTCGATCGAAGGTTTTGTTATACTTTTTTGTTTTGAAGTCACACCATCACAACCCATTGGTTTGATATATGCCTAACACTCTCAATTTGATAAGGCATTCTAATTGCATGAAACGCATAGGAGTCAGGACATATAGTCAACTTGAAATTGTAAGAATGAGGGTTGAAGAGTATGGTTAAAGATGCGGGTAAATTTGGATAAGTCATTAATCTTCAATTTGATAGAGTGTTCCATATACTATGGTAAAGTAGATTTATTTACCGTAAAACATAATTTTAATTGAAAATCAAACTGCCCATTTTTTATTTGCATATTAAGATTTATTTAAATAATTCATTTAGATTATGAATCGAACCTATTAATTTTTTATTTATGTGTAAATTTAAGGGCTTTTTTTATAGATGGTAAGTAGTTGGTTTAGTTCATGATTTTCCGAGATAGGAACTTAATTAAGTTGAGAAAAGTATCCTATAACCAGTTATGAAAGATGTGTAATTCCTCTCATGCTTAAAATAAAAATAAAATACGTTTTAATATTAGGTATAATAAAAAGGAAAATGTGAATATACATTTTTCATAGTCTTAATGTGCTCACTTGGTCTATTGTTCATATTACAATCTAATATGAAAGAGGTGTAGTAAGTCTTTAAAAATGTATTAATAACAAAAAAAATACATTAAAAAAAAACATTTTAATAACAAAAAAATTATATTAATAACAAAAAAATATTTTAATATGGACAATGTCGCCCATAAACAAAATATTTCAATATCATCACTCTATATATAATGTAAATAAATTAAAATAACTAAATTCTTATGTGCAAAACATTTCTAAGTAGTTTTTATATTCTATATTTTGTTCTCTTTTTAAATATATTTTTCGGTCAATTTTAGATTTCTAAATAGTTTTAATATTCTATTTTTTGTTTTCTTTTTAAATATCTCTTTTTTGTCAGTTTTATTTGAAATTTAAAGAAGAGTGGAATTTGGAAAATGAAATACTAAATATTGTTTATGCATTTCCAAATGCAATTTAGACAATAAAGCACTAAAATTTATATATAAAAAAAGTATGGTTGAATCCTTTGAGTGCAAACTTGTTTTCGAATTGCAAACTTTAAACAGATTTGAGCCTCAAAAATTTTTATCTATGTTTGTGTTAGAAGTGTTGCTAAGATGAATTTATATGAGTTTAGTTGAATTTAGTTGCAATATGTATTTGTAAAAATATGACAAAGCAAGATTTGACTTGCTTATATGATTTTTGTTCTAAAATGTATTAAAGTACTCCTATATGGCTTTGATTAAAGCTTTGAAATGTAAAATGTAAAATTTGTATTAAAATTCTCCTATATGACTTGGAGATTACTGTAAGTTTAAAAAGGTAGCTTTGATCCCCTATGTCGTTGGCTCGATGCACAACCATATTCTCGACCAGTTTCCAATTGTTCAATAAAAGAAACCACATTGGAACATCCATGGATAGGTCGAGAACTTCACTCCTGTATGCAGTATACTGGTTTTTTGCTCTTGAACCCAAATTCCTCAATACGCCATGGAACTTCTAGGCTGTACAACCGTTAGCCTCCTGTTGCGACAGGTGTTCATATTTCATGATTGACATTTCTACATACCAAATATGTCATACTTTGCATTCTACAATGCTCCATATTTCCAAAAGAGGCCAAAGAAGAGGCCATGAAAGTGTGCTAGTCTAAATGCCACTGCTGTTTTCCATTTTTGATGAGTTATTCCATTTTTGAAGAGTTTTTCAGTTAAGGGAGGCCAAACAGCTTAATCTTGGTCTCCCCAGGTTTCAATTTCCTGTTGTAGAATATAGAGAATCATTATCTGTCCAAAAAGTTTAATCTTGGCGGATTTGTAGATAGGTAGAGAAACAAGGGTGCTCATCAGCTTAATCTGAGCCCCTGGATGAAATAAGTGTAGATTGTAGATAGGAGCACAGTAAAAATAAAAAGAATGAAAACTGAGTATGCTAGTTCAAGTGCACCCAAACCAAAAGGAAGAAAAAATGCTAGGTAAGTAGGCTGGTTAAGTAGTTTGTGGTTACAGAATCAAGTTATGTGATCCATTTCATGTTTTCAAGTGTTTTTATTTATTCATATCACATTTATGAGGCAATTTTCCTTTGGAGGAGTTCAAGCTGAACATATCTAACTTCCCCTTTTTCTTATTTCCCAAATCACTCACTAACTTCCCCAAAGAGGTCAAGATCTGCTTGGCAACTCTTGAATTCATCATTTTCCATTATGTTTGTCTAAGTAAAGGTCTACTTTGCTTGGGAGTACTATTGTTTCACTCTTTGAGTTATTCTCCCCTTCAAATAGCCTAAGGTCCCTTACCTTAGCGCTTTCTTGTCATTTTCATATTAACTCCTAACTCTATTTTCTAGCTCCCTATATCATTTCCCCATCCCCTATTGTACAAAAACTATATAAAATCCCAAAACGTATTACATATTCCCCTCCCCTTGGCACTATAGCCATGTTTATTCAAGTCCATGAAGCAGTAGTCCATCTGGGGCTCCTACTAACCCATCTGTGTCCTAACTGGAGTTAGTTTGACCTTTGGTTAGACTAAGAACCATTTCCTTTTAATCCTAACCCTATAAAACCCACTTTCCATCCTTATCCTAAAGTCTTGCCCACAATGTATTTGACCCGCTAGCATATAATCCCATAAACCCTCTTTCCTAAAGTTTTCCCCCCCGCCGGATTAAACAGTTAAATAAAAAACATCGCGGGCCCGGTCCCTTATCCCTCCGCCACCTTGTGTGTGTCGCCGACTATCCGATTGCCCGCGCCTCAGATCCACGGTGGGTGGCTCTTTTCATATCCCAAAGCCGTCAATGGTTAGCGTCCGGGAGATAGGCGGTTTTCCCATCATACTCCCACCACGTGTCACCCTCTCGACTGTGGCAGAGCCCCTCCTCCCAAACCGCCTGTGCACAGAAGGTGGTGCGATAAACCCAGATACTGCCCTCCTGCGTGACCTAAGCACCACATCACCCTGCCACGTCACCTTGCCACGTCTTCCGTTGTTCTGGGTCTCATTGCTAATGTCATGTTGACGTCATCACCAAAATTAGGCGGGAAAGGCGAAATCGTTGCTCAGGAAGCCCGGAATGAAAAATAGGGGCAGTTTTTGATGTGCAATTAGCATAATCGCGCATCACTAAGGAGAAATGGCCAAAATGGAAAGGCGCAGTCCAGCGCAGGTTTGCAGTAGTTATTTTTGCCTGAAAAGAGCCAAAAAGGAGCGATTTAATAGTTTTGAGTACCAGAGGTGTAGATAAAGCCAAATTTCATGTCAAAGAGTATCAGGATGCGGCAAAGTGTATCAATGAAGATTTTTTCAGCGGCTTGAAGCAGGTGAACATTAAAGAGCCCCCCCAGCAAAGTCAAAGAAAGTGGTGAAAACCATTTAAAGCTCTCAAATCATAGTTAAAGCATTCAAAGCCACCGAAAAGCAATGGATCAAAGAACAAAGCACAACTATTGCAGAAACACTGCACCAAGCCACCAAGGACGCCATATTAACTCACTTTGATACAGCTGCCCCAGCGCAGCTCAAAAAGTTATTTTCTAGCATTAAATTCAGGATAAGATTAGGTTAAAAGAACTGATTTCCCCTCAGACCTGTTGAGGTCGGCTATAATAGATATTTTTGGATATCTTTCTCTATATAAACCACCCTGATTCATTGTTTAAGGGTTGGTGGTTGGTTGGTTGCTCACTGAATGTAATCAAAGAGAGACTCGCTCTGTATAGCTGAGATGTTTTCTTTAATCAAAGATTGCTGAAAGCTTGGAGAATGGACTGTGTGATGTTTGTTTAATGGTTGGAGAGTGAATGGTGGAATTCTTGTGCTGCCATATGAATCAATAAGTGTTTCTTATCTCTGTTATTTCAATTTCATACATGCTCAAGTCACAGAACAAAAGATTGGTTTAGAATTTGCTTGTCTGCACTCTATGCTCAGTTTCTGTGGTTTCTTAATGTTTTCCTCTTGATTTAGGCATAAATATGGATTCCTTATGGCTCATATTTGCTCTAATTCACCATGTTTGACAGTTATCTAGGGATTCTTAATTGCCCCTAGATAGAGCTCATTCACCTTCCCTTTGTTAAACTGAGTGAGAGATTCTTTGTTGCCTCTCATTTCTTAGCCCTCATTCCACCTTTTAAAGCTTAAATGTTGTTTCATGAGCAGTTACCTTGCTCCTCATTCCTCTTGTGACCAAGAAAACGCACCAGCAGTCCTACTCCATGACTCCACGCCCAATGGTTTGAAACTTACCACACTATGCATTGCCTCTCTGCTTGAAAGCATCCTCCTTCCCACCAAACCACAAACAAAACCCCTTGTACTCAATAGCTAGCCTAAAATCATCATCAACAAAGCTAAATCCTAAAGAGAGAGCCCTCTTTGACTGCTGGTAGGCTAGGACCAGCAGCCCAAAGATTGGTTTGTGGTTACCTTGACGGTATCCCTTAAGGAGCCAAGGGACAACCTGAATGATAACATAATGGCGACTCCACTAGGGAACAATGAATTTTCAAATTGCTGTTTACTCCTTAATGCTGCAGATAAAGTCTGAATGACAGCTAGGAAGCCTTGGAAACTGCTTTTTCTTTGCAATTGCAGGAGTATATAAAAGTTGCTTCAGTCAATCTTTATTCCAGTCTTAAGCCCTAAACAGTTGTTTCCAAATTTGATCAGTCTCTTTCTAAACCACAATTATTCCTAGAAAAATCCCCAAAAAACAAGCTAGAAGTTGGCTCCCAAGAAGAATTCACGTTATACAAGGTCAAATCCAAACCCAAATCCCCCAGCTGCTTTTGAAAATCCGAATTTAATGCCTCAGGAAGTTAGAGCAAAAAGAGGATTTCACTGATTCTAGTCCTGAAGCGGTTCAGCCCAACTGTGTTCCAACCCCTGTCAAAGTTTTATTCCATTCAACCCCTAATTCCCCTTGTTCTTCATCCACCTCTCCAAGCACCTCTTCCACACCTCAGTTCACTGCACATACTACCACTACTACTTCTATTTTCCCAGTTGTTCCAGTTGTTCCATTTATCCCTGTTGTTCCACTTATCCCGGGCCTATGCGTCAGGATTACCAGACTAAAATAACCTATTTTGATGGCACAAGTTTCTGCACAGCCCTTCAGCATATAAAGAAAATGCAGGATTACTTTGAAAGCTATGATATTGATGACAACAGTGTGAGAATGAAGATTTTTGTCCAAAGTCTGACAGACGATGTCAGGACTTGGTTTAGAGCACTCACAGCCAATTCCATAGCAGACCCAGAAGCCTTATACCAGTCATTTATCAACAGATGGGAGAAAAAGAAAGACCCCTTGCACATACTAGCTGAATACGATACAATCAAAAGAGGCCCTCAAGAGACTGTTTTGGACTATTGTGCAAGATTCAATAATGTCTATAATGCAATACCACAGAACTTAAGGCCTCCACCTGACCTTGCCTTATATAAATTCCCTGATGGATTTGACCCAGATATGGCCTACCAGTTAAAGGAAAGAGCCCCTAACAACCTTGCTGAAATGAAAAATGTGGCTGTTACTCTGGAGGAAAATTTAATTGCCAAAAGAAACAAAGCTAGAATGGAGAGAAGAACCACCTTCAAGGAAGAACCCTCAGCCTTAGATCAAAAGCTAGATGCTATTATCAATGGCATGGATAGGCTGGGAGACAGAGTAGAGAGTGTTGAGAGGAAATCATCATGGGAAGGACAATAGCCAAATACCATAAGGAATCCAAATTTTAGAAAGAATCAAAACCCTAATGTTGGAAGGTCTAGCCCAGACCATGATATTAGGCCTCCTTTCCAAGAAAACTACACAGAAGCATCCACATCTAGTGAACCAACAGAGGACACTCACATGAACTCAATAGATTTGAAGTGTGTGCAGCAAACTTTTCTAACCCAGGAAGACCAAGATTACCATGATATAAATCAATTTCAGACTAAGTCTGGCGAGTCTTTTGACTTTAAACAAGGTTATGATTCAGCTGTTTATGAGGTCCACAAACAATATAAGCTGAGAACTAGAACCATTGATATTCCTGAACCTAGCAAACCAAAGGAGGGCAAACAGCCCAACAAGATTAGAGGTAAGGCTATTATAGTAGAACCTGCTGACAAAATTGTCCCAAACCCGCATCAAGTGACTGTAGAGGACATAACAGACATGCAACCTTCTTTTGATCAGCCTCTGCCACTTTCTTCCTCAAAAGAAGATTTGAACATCACTCCTATAAACCTTCACAAAACAAAAATGCCGCAAGGTATCATTAACCATAACGCTGATAATCAAAAGGAAAACGCAGAAAATACACTTGAAAAGGAAAAGTCTGCTACTGCCATTACTAAAACCCAATTAGAAAAACCATTTTATTTAGAAGCAGAGATTGGCAAACTTAAGATACCCATCCCCCTCTCAGAACTTGCCAAGCATGATGTTTATAGGCAGCAAATTCAAAGATCACTGCAAATGCTAGAGGTTAAGGATGATGTAAATGTTTTAGATGATACCCCTGAGCTGATGTTTGGTCCAGAAATTAATGGAAAATCAACATATGGATCTGTTCTACCCTTTTATGTCAGTTTGCACATACATGATAAAATTTTGCACAATGCTATGTTCGATTCAGGTGCTTCACACAACCTTATGCCAAAATCTATAATGGAGAAGCTAAACCTTGATGTAACAAGACCCTACACAGATCTATTTTCCTTTGAATCAAGTTAGGTCAAGTGTTTAGGCTTAATCAAAGACCTTTGTGTGTCTTTAGTCCAATTTCCCAACAAGACAATTCTAATGGACGTAGTGGTTGCTGACATTCCACCAAAGTATGGCATGCTCCTATCAAGATCATGGGGAACAAAACTCCAAGGATCCCTCCAATTAGACCTCTCTTATGCCACTATTTCAGTCTTTGGGCAACCAAAGATACTGTATAGAGAAACACTGATGAAGTATGTGGTAAGTAGTGAGGAAAAGCCCCAAAACTTTCCAATTTACTCAATCCATTCTGATATGGATTCTTTTATTTTGTTTAATGATGAAACAAGTCTTCCAACTGATGATAAGCCTTCGGCCTTAGCACAAGAAACATGCATAAATGAGGAATCGGTTGCCCAAACCCATGAAGATGTCACAACAGTCAATGCAACCAGCATGCAATAAGAACTTCCCCAAATAAAAAACTCACATCTGCCCAATCCTACAATAACTGAAACTCTTAATACGAACCACAAGCAAGAAATCACATGGTATTTAGAGTTTGATGGTTCTATTAATAAGTTAGGAGCAGGGGCAGGGGTATGGATTCACAATACACATAACAATCATGCAGAACGCCATGCCTACCAAGGATAATTTTAGGGGCGAATGTTCGCCGTTTTGCGAAATTAAGGGGTTTTAAATTTTTAGTGGGCGAATATTTTGTATCATAGTACATTTTTACAAATCACCTCAAATAGCCCACCTTATTTTAAGGGAGAGGGTAAAAAAGGTAAATTTAGCCCTTGAAATTAGGACTTACAACTTTCCATTCGCCCATTTTCAAGAATAGGTTTTACTTAAGTGAATCCATTCGCCCATTTTCAAGAATAGGTTTTATTTAAGTGAATCATGTGGGCCAAATACCATATTTATAAAAGAGGTATGGTAAATTAATAAAAATATAAATAAATGAGAGGTATGGTAAATAAATAAAACATTTTTTATATTTACTCCATAAGTCGCCTTATATACATGTAAGGGTGTAAACAAATAAAAATATAAGTAAAGTGGAGGTATGGTAAATAAATAAAACGTTTTGTATATTTACTCCATAAGTCACCTTATATATATGTAAGGGTGTAAACAAATAAAAATATAAGTAAAGTGGAGGTATGGTAAATAAATAAAACGTCTTTTTATACTTACTCAAAAGGTATGGTAAATAAATAAAAATATAAATAAACTAGAGGTATCGTAAATAAATAAAACCTCTTTTTATATTTAGTCCATAACCCTCATTCTATTTATCAAGGCTCAAGAAAGAGGTTTTATTTAAGTGAATCCTATGGGCCAAATACCATATTTGTAAAAGAGGTATGGTAAATTAAATAAAAATATAAATAAACGAGAGGTATGGTAAAAAAATAAAACATTTTTTATATGTACTCCATAAGTCACCTTATATTTATGAACACTCAAAAAATGGGTTATATTTAGGTGAAACCTATGGCCAAAATACTATGGGACAAATACCATGGACTAGATTGTTATTAATACCATGCAAAAAACCATTATTAACCCTAATATTAGAATTAATAAAAACAAAAATGGCACATGGTATTGACCCATGGTATTCACCAAAATGGCACATGGTATTGACCCATGGTATTCACCTGGAATGTAGCCTATTTAAATGTGGGAATTAAACCATCATGTAGCCTATGCTAAGATTCACTAGGACTTTACAGAGTTTTATTATTTAGTGAAAGACTCACCAAGATCTTACAAGATTTTATAATTGAGTAAAATATTCGCCATGCCTGGTGAGAGATTCGCCAAAAAATTATATATAAATATTATATTATTGATAAAATCGCCTTCCATTTTTCCTATATACCATAGAGATTCGCCCATTTATTATATTTATAAATTTAGGGGGGGTTCTTAAAATTTTCCCTGATGCCTACAGACTAAACTTCAAATGCACCAAAAATATGGCAGAGTATGAGGCTCTCCTTTTAGGACTTAAACTACTCAAGGCTCTAGGAGCCGCAAAAGTATCCATTCTAGGTGATTCTGATTTAACCATACAACAAACGAAAGGTAACGTTGTTACTAATGACAATAGAATGAGGGCCTATAGGGATGCTGCCACTAATATACTCAATCCATTCACTGAATCCAAGCTTGCCAAGATTTCAAGAAATCATAACATTCATGCACACAGCCTAGCTACCTTTGCTAGCACATGCAAGCTTCCCTTTGGGCCAAATCACCATTTTACTGCTGAAATAAAGCATAGGCCTGTTGTCCCAAATAACATTAAAGATTGGCAAGTGTTCGAAAATGATGCCCAGATTAACAATTTCCTTACTCTCGAGCATGAGTTCTCAAATATTAACATTGACACCGATGCTATGATGGATGAACAACCACAAACAAATGAAAAGCAACAGGTTGTAACAGCTGTAACAGCCAAACAAATCCTACACCCAACTGTTTTTGACAATGCAAACTTAGAAGAGCTGAAACAGGTGCATTTGGAGGAAATAAACAAAACAGAGGCTGAGATCATTGATATGAAGGATAACTTTTTCCCTGCTAGCCTCACTCCATTAGAAGACATGTCTGATGCAAATGATGTTCCAAAAAAGCGAAAAATGCATCCCATAAACACTGCCATAGAAGAACACAACATTGGGACAACAGAGAAGCCCAAAATGATCAAATTGTCCAAAAATCTGCCACCTGATCAAAAACCAAAATATGTTGATCTGTTCAAAGAATTCCAAGATGTATTTGCGTGGAGTTATGAGGACTTGAAGTCCTATGACACCTCAGTGATCCAACACACCATTCCCTTAAAACCAAACCAAAAGCCCTTCAAACAAAAACTTAGAAGAATTAACCCCATGCTTCTTCCCCTGATTGAGAAGGAAGTAAAGAAAATGTTTGAAGTAGGCATCATAGCACCCATTAGATTTTCCGAATGGGTATCCAATATTGTTCCCACAAGAAAGAAGACAGGTGAGATTAGACTATGTGTGGACCTAAGAAATTTAAACCAATTCTCCCTAAAAGACAATTATCCTTTGCCAAAATGGATCATATCCTGCAAAGAGTAGTGGGGTCATCTAGAATCTCTTTGCTAGATGGATTTTCAGGTTTTAATCAAATACTTGTTCACCCGGATGACCAAGACAAGACAACCTTTACTACACCGTGGGGGACATTTAAGTATGTTAAAATTCCTTTTGGCCTAAAGAATGCAGGTTCCACCTTTCAAAGGGCCATGGAAATTACATTTGCTAAGGAAATACATGATTTTCTAGTTGTTTACCTTGATGACTTAACCCCTTTCTCCAAATCTGATCAAGAGCACCTCAAACACTTAAGGCAGATATTCATGACATGTAGGAAATATGACATTTCCTTGAATCCCAAGAAGTCCCTTTTTGCCCTTGAAGAAGGCAAATTACTTGGCCATATCATCTCAAAAGATGGGATTAGAATTGATCCTGAAAGGATCCAAGCCATTTTTCAAATTCCCTATCCAAGAAAAATAAAAGAGTTGCAAGCATTCCTTGGAAAGATCAAATTCCTAAGGAGATTTATCCCAAATCTGGCTGAACTGATAAGACTGTTAAGCAACATGTTAAAAAAGGATGCCAAGGTAAAATGGTCTCTTGAAACCAAGCAAGCATTTGAGAGTATCAAAGCTACCTTAACCCAAGCCCCTGTCCTCACAAGTCCACAATTTGACAAAGATTTCATCATTTTTTCTTTTGCATTTGAGCACACCATAGCTGCTGTCCTTTTGCAAAAGGATGATCAGGGAAATGAAAAGCCAATTGCATTTTTCAGCCGAGCCTTAAGAGATGCACCCTTGAAGTACCAAATCATGGAGAAGCAGGCCTATGCACTTGTTAAGGCCATCAAAGACTTCAGAATTTACATTTTGTATTCACATGTGATTGCTTATGTGCCAAATGCTGTTGTAAAAGACATATTAACACAAGAGGGGTTAGAAGGAAAAAGAGGCAAGTGGATTGCCAACATCTTTGAATATGACATAGAAATAAAACCAACCAAGCTGATAAAGGGACAAGGTTTAGCCAAACTAATGTCCGAAACAAATTTTCAAGCCTTAGACATCAACCAACTGGGCAATGAACTGGAGTTGGCGACTCCACAGATCAGTGAAACCTTTTTGCAATCCCCATGGTACGCTAATATATGCTTTGTACTGTTAAACCTGTGTGCTCCCCCAGGACTGTCCAAAACCAAGAAAAGATTTTTGAAAATGAAGGCTTTAAAGTTTTGTGTTTTAGATGGTGCTTTATTTTAGAGAAATCATGAAGGCATATTGCTTAATTGTTTAACCATGAATGAAACTAACAATGTCATGAAAGAATTCCATGCAGGGGATTATGGAGGACATCTATATTGGAAGTCCACTACTGATAATATTTTAAGGGATGTTTCTATTCGCCCTCTTTGTTTGCAGATATAAAGAGGTTTTCCACCTCATGCCACAATTGCCAAATCTTTGAGGGCAAGAGAAAGCTGCTGCCTTTGCCCCTTAAGCCCATTTCAACCAAGAAACCTTTTCAACAATGGGGTCTTGACTTCATTGGAGAAATACGTCCCTCTTCCTCAGGCCAGCATAAGTGGATCCTAACAGCCATCGACTATTTCACTAAGTGGATTGAGGCCATCCCATGCAGGCAAGCTAATGACACTACCATTATCCAGTTCCTTGAGTACAATATCCTTTCTAGATTTGGCTGCCCTGAGAAGATCATCACTGACAACGCCGCTGCCTTCAAATCCAAAAAGATGATCAATTTTTTCCATAAATTTCACATTACCTTGGGCCACTCTACAGCGTATTACCGTGAAGGTAATGGCTTGGCTGAATCATCCAACAAGAGCCTGATCAGTATTATCAAGAAGATATTAGAAGAAAACAAAAAGAACTAGCATAGAAAGCTCACAAATGCCCTATGGGCAGACAGACTTTCAAGCAAGAGATCCATTGGGATGAGCCCTTATGAGTTAGTATATGGCATGGAGGCCAGATTTACTTCATCCCTGGGCATTCCTACTTTCAATCTGTTACAGGAAATTCAGGCTGAACCAAATGACATTCAAAGAAGAATTAACCAGACCATTCTTCTTCAGCAAAAAAGAGAACAGGTCTATGACAGAGCTCAAATTTTGCAAGAGAAACTCAAAATAATGTTTGATAAGAGAGCTAAGGCTGAAGATTTCTGTGTTGGCAACAAAGTTCTAAGATGGGACTCAAGAAGAGAAGACAAGGGCAAACATGCAAAATTTGATTTTTTGTGGAAAGGCCCATTTGTTATCAGTGCTGTGCAGGGCAATAACACATATTTTCTCAAATCTGTAGATGACAGCACAGCTGAAGAAGGCCCTGTAAATGGCCGAGTGTTAAAGCATTATCATGATCCCTTTTGTTGAAAACAATGCAGCTTTGTATATATCTCTTTGTACATAAATGATTGTATATATCAGCGCTTTGTTTTATTTTTCTTATATACCAGTCCGATTGTTGGAAGAGCAACAACAAAATTTTGAAGACACAAACAAAGTAAGTACTCCTTTTCAGATCTCTGTTATTGCATTAATCTTAGCAAAAGGGTGCAGCTTCCAGTTTTCAGTCAATAGTATCAAAAGAGAGGAGGATTTTCAGTTTACATCAGCACCCTTGGTCAAAGCAAAAATAAGTGAAATACATCAGTTTTCATCCATGTTTTGAAACAATTTCAAAGGGAAATACTCAAGCAACATTATATATGATATCAAGCATGCAGAAGAAAGCAGGCAGTGCTTCATAGTTCAAAACAACTCAGTTGAGGGAAAGTGTTGTTCTTATTCCGAAGTTTCAATTATCTAACAGTCAACACAAAGAAGTGTTTCCAGTCCACAGCAACAATAGAAGATCAAGGCAGTCTGACCTGCTGTTCTTGGCTTTTCACAAGGAAAATCCATCCCCAAGTGGAGCCACTGTTAGCCTCCTGTTGCAACAAGTGTTCATATTGCATGATTGACATTTCTACATACCAAATATGTCATACTTTGCATTCTGCAATGCTCCATATTTCCAAAAGAGGCCAAAGAAGAGGCCATGAAAGTGTGCTAGTCTAAATGCCATTGTTGTTTTCCATTTTTGATGAGTTATTCCATTTTTGAAGAGTTTTTCAGTTAAGGGAGGCCAAACAGCTTAATCTTGGTATCCCTAGGTTTCAATTTCCTGTTGTAGAATATAGAGAATCATTATCTGTCCAAACAGCTTAATCTTGGCAGATTTGTAGATAGGTAGAGAAACAAGGGTGCTCATCAGCTTAATCTGAGCCCTTGGATGAAATAAGTGTAGATTGTAGATAGGAGCACAGTAAAAGGAAAAAGAATGAAAACTGGGTATGCTAGTTCAAGTGCACCCAAACCAAAAGATAGAAAAAATGCTAGGTAAGTAGGCTGGGTAAGTAGTTTGTGGTTGCAGAGTCAAGTTATGTGATCCATTTCATGTTTTCAAGTGTTATATTTATTCAGATCATAGTTATGAGGCAATTTTCCTTTATAGGAGTTCAAGCTGAACATCTCTAACTTCCCCTTCTTCTTATTTCCCAAATCACTCACTAACTTCCCCAAAGAGGTCAAGATCTGCTTGGCAACTCTTGAATTCATCATTTTCCATTATGTTTGCCTAAGTAAAGGTCTACTTTTCTTGGGAGTACTATTGTTTCACTCTTTGAGTTATTTTCCCCTTCAAATAGCCTAAGGTCCCTTACCTTAGCGCTTTCTTGTCATTTTCATTTTAACTCCTAACTCTATTATGTAGCTCCCTATATCATTTCCCCATCCCCTATTGTACAAAAACGATATAAAATCCCAAAAAGTATTACATATTCCCCTCCCCTTGGCACTATAGCCATATTTATTCAAGCCCAGGAAGCAGTAGTCCATCTGGCACTCCTACTAACCCATCCGTGTCCTGACTGGAGTTAGTCTGACCTCTGCTTAGACTAACAGCCATTTCCTTTTAATCCTAACCCTATAAAACCCACTTTTCGCCCTTATCCTAAAGTCTTGCCCACAATATATTTGACCCACTCGCATATAATCCCATAAACCCTCTTTCCTAATGTTTTCCCCCCCACCGGATTAAACAGCTAAATAAAAAACACCACGGGCCCAGTCCCTTATCCCTCCACCGCCTTGTGTGTGCCGTCGACCGTCCAATTGCCCGTGCCTCAAATCTACGGTGGGCGGCTCTTTTCATATCCCGAAGCCGTCGATGGTTAGCGTCTGTGAGATGGGTGGTTTTCCCGTTGTACTCCCGCCACGTGTCACCCTCTCGACTGTGGCGGAGCCCCTCCTCCAAAACCGCATTTGCACAGAAGGTGGTGCGATAAAACCAGATACCGCCCTCCTGCGTGACGTAAGCACCATGTCACCCTGCCACGTCACCCTGCCACATCACCTTGCCACATTACCCTGCCACGTCATTCGCCGTACTGGGTCCCACTGCTGACATCATGCTGACATCATCACCAAAATTAGGCGCGAAAGGCGAAATTGCTGCTCAGGAAGCCCGGAATGAAAAACAAGGGAAGTGTTTGATGCGTGATTAGCGCCTAATTGCGCATCGCTAAGGAGAAATGGCCAAAATGGAAAGGCGCAGTCCAACGCAGGTTTGCAGTAGTTATTTTTGCCCAAAAAGAGCCAAAAAGGAGCGATTTAATAGTTTTGAGTACCAGAGGTGCAGATAAAGCCAAATTTCATGTCAAAGAGTATCAGGATGCAGCAAAGTGTATCAGTGAAGATTTTTTCAGTGGCTCGAAGCAGGTGAACATTAAAGAGCCCCCCCAGCAAAGTCAAAGAAAGTGGTGATATCCATTTAAAGCTCTCAAATCACAGTTAAAGCATTTAAAGCCACCGAACAGCAATGGATCAAAGCCCAAAGCATAGTTATTGCAGAAACACTGCACCAAGCCACCAAGGACACCATATTAACTCATTTTGATAGAGCTGCCCCAGCTCAGCTCAAAAAGTTATTTTCTAGCATTAATTTCAGGATAAGATTAGGTTAAAAGAACTGATTTTCCCTCAAACCTGTTGAGGTAGGTTGTAATAGATATTTTTGGATATCTTTCTCTATATAAACCACCCTGATTCATTGTTTAAGGGTTGGTGGTTGGTTGGTTGCTCACTGAATTTAATCTAAGAGAGACTCGCTCTGTATAGTTGAGATGTTTTCTTTAATCAAAGACTGCTGAAAGCTTGGAGAATGGACTGTGTGATGTTTGTTTAATGGTTGGAGAGTGAATGGTGGAATTCTTGTGCTGCCATATGAATCAATAAGTGTTTCTTATCTCTGTTATTTCAATTTCATACATTCTAAAGTCACAGAACAAAAGATTGGCTTAGAATTTGCTTGTCTGCACTCTATGCTCAGTTTCTGTGGTTTCTTAATGTTTTCCTCTTGATTTAGGCATAAATATGGATTCCTTATGGCTCATATTTGCTCTAATTCACCATGTTTGACAGTTATCTAGGGATTCTTAATTTCCCCTAGATAGAGCTCATTCACCTTCCCTTTGTTAAGCTGAGTGGGAGATTATTTGTTGCCTCTCATTTCTTAGCCCTCATTCCACCCTTTAAAGCTTAAATGTTGTTTCATGAGCAGTTACCTTGCTCCTCATTCCTCTTGTGACCAAGAAAACGCATGAGCAGTCCTACTCCATGACTCCACGTCCAATGGTTTTAAACTTTCCACACTATGCATTGCCTCTCTGCTTGAAAGAATCCTCATTCCCACAAAAACACAAACAAAACCCCTTGTACTCAATAGCTAGCCTAAAATCATCATCAACGAAGCTAAATCCTAAAGAGAGAGCCCTCTCTGACTGCTGGTAGGCTAGGACGAGTAGCCAAAAGATTGGTTTGTGGTTACCTTGGCCGTATCTCTTAAGGAGCCAAGGGACAACCTGAGTGATAACACAACCCACCATATGAGTCCAACCTCCAAATCTAGTGTCGTGGAACTTCTAGGTCTTCAGCCATTTACAGACAACCCACCATATGAGTCCAACTTCTAAATCTCCTGTATGCGAATTTGGAAGGTATACTAGATTGGGAGGTTGGATTCATATGGTCCTTGGTATTTAGAAATTTAGAGATAGTTGTGTATTGAATATTGGTTAGCTTATTTGTAAATCAATTTTAAAATAAGTGTGAGATGGTATATTAAGAAAGTTTTGGTTTAAAAGAAAAATCTCAAAATATTAAACGCAGGTTTCCAATAAAAAAAATTTAATTGGAAAACATAACCCGACAAATTTATTGAAAAAAATAAAAATAAAATTTTTTATTAAGAAAACAACAAAACACATCACAGCATTAAACTCACCTATTCTCTAGTTCAAAGAGTGGAATAAGTGCTTTTTCTTCACTGGGAAAGAGTGGAATCATTCGAAAACTAAAACAATTTCTGCTTTAGAAATTTCCTAAGGAACTATCTGCACTTTTAGTTTGGATTGGTAAGTCTCACGGGTATTTATAAATGTCAGCCGCATTGCATAGAGCCCACGGGATAATAAAAAAATTATTTTGTTTGGCGGTACTTGTTACGCTCTTTGAACCAGATATTAAGTGAGTTATTTTCCTGCTGTGTTTTGTGGTTTTTGGTGTGTTTTTTCAATTATTTAATAAGAACTTTCCTTCTTCTTTCTTTTTGTTTTGTTTTGTTTTATTTTTTCAATTGTTCAATTAAAAAAATCCGTATTGCATTGGAAGTTCCACCAATAGATCCAGAACTTCACTCTTCTATGCAGTATCTTGGGATTTCGCTCCCTGAAGAAAATGATCCTGGGACTTCTCTTTAATCATTTATCCATTATATTTTAAATTAATTATAAATATAATAAATAATTGAAAATGTAAATTTTTGTGATTTATGTAGGTTTTAACCCTGTACAGAAATTACCTGCATACGAATTCTTAAACAAAGAAAATAAACAATGCGAGAGCATAACCCATAAAACACATATGCACAGAGATTTTTCCTTGGATCCCAAAACCGGGACTACCAGCTTGATTTTTCATTATGTTCCTTTCAATGTTACAATACATATTTATACATGCCGAAGCATCCAATACCATGGACCGAAAAACCATCACGTCGAATACCATGTGCGAAAATCATGCACAAAACCATAGGTAGGTTCGCCCAACCTAATATAGGGTCCAAAAAAAAATTTTCCCGGGGCGCTGCCCCGGACCCCGTAGAGGGGGGCTACCCGCCCCCCCTGTGACTCCCCCGCTGCACAATCGGTGCAACGAAGGGGGGCTCCCGCCCCCCTCTAACCCCCCGTTTAACTACGTAGGTTAGTCGTGGAAAGAATATAACACAACCCAACAAATCTCCCACTTGTTGTTTTCTTTCCACAGGGGGCCACAGGAGAGCTTAGTCATTTTTCCAGCCCTGAAACACCCATTGTTTCTCTACACCAAGAGAACTTCTCAGAGCTCACAGATTTTGTCAATGCATCTGCAGTATTCTTCAAAGTGTCCAACTTTACCAGCAACACCTTTTTGTCTTCTATCATATCCCTCACAAAGTGATACTGAACATCAATGTGCTTTGTCTTTGAATGATAAGCAGGGTTCTTTGCGAAGAAAATTGCACTTTGGCTGTCACAGTCTATTCTTATAGCTCCCTGTACTAACCCCATACTTGAACACAATCTCTGCAACCAAACTGCTTCCTTGCTTGCATGAGTGGCTGCCATGTATTCTGCCTCTGTAGTTGATAGTGCCACTACAGATTGTTTCTTACTCATCCAACTGACTGCACCTCCAAATAGGTTAAACACATACCCACTTGTAGATCTTCTCTGATCTAGATCTCCAGCCCAGTCTGCATCAACAAAACCATGAATATCCAACACTCTGTCCAATCCTGGTCTTCCTTGGTAGCACAAACCATAATCACTAGTGCCACGCAAATACCTGAAAACCCGCTTCACTGCTGTCCAGTGCTCCTTCCCAGGTTTTGACATAAACCTGCTTAATACTCTCACTGCATGTGCAATGTCTGGTCTAGTACATACCATTGCATACATCAGGCTACCGACTGCACTTGCATATGGAACACGGGACATGTCCTCTTCCTCTTCTTGTGTCTTGGGACACTGTTCAGCAGATAACCTCACACCTACAGGAATAGGAACCTTCACCGGTTTACTATCCTGCATATTAAACCTCTGCAGTATTGTCTCGACATACTTCCTCTGGTTTAACCAGAGCTTCCTCTTTGTCCGATCTCTTTTAATTTCCATGCCCAAAATATAGTTTGCAGCACCAAGATCTTTCATGTCAAATTTGGAGGACAATTGGGTCTTCAAATCCTGGATAATTTCTTTGTCATTTCCAACCAGCAACATATCATCCACATACAAGACCAGATAAATAACACGGTCACCAATTAATTTAAAATACACACAATGATCTGCTTTGCTTCTGGTGAAGCCAAGTCCCCGTATAAATGTATCAAATTTCTGATACCACATCCTTGGTGACTATTTTAACCCATACAGAGACTTCTTTAACTTGCATACCAGTTCTTTCTTACCCTTCACCACAAAGCCTTCAGGTTGCTTCATGTAGATTTCCTCTTCCAAATCCCCGTGAAGAAATGCTGTCTTCACATCCATCTGTTCTACCTCAAAATCAAAAGAAGCAGCAACAGATAAAAGTAATCTAATAGAAGCTACCTTGGCAACAGGAGAAAAAATATCACCAAAATCAATTCCCGGCACCTGGGAATAACCTTTTGCTACCAACCGAGCTTTGTATTTCTCCACCTTTCCTTCTGCATTAGTCTTCTTCTTGAACACCCATTTGCTGCCAATGGGTTTCCTTCCAGCCGGCAACTCTACCAGATCCCAAGCCTCATTTTTGTGCAAAGATGCCATTTCATCAACCATGGCCTCTTTCCAGAGTTTTCCATCCTCTGAATCCACTGCTTCCTTCACAGTTATGGGATCATCATCAGTAACAGACAAAGCAAAATTTGAACTGAAACCAGATGGACTATACCTTTCTGGCTGCCTTCTTTCTCGACCTGATCTTCTCACAGCCGGAGTTTGTGGCTCTTCATCTTCTGATTCCTCCTCTGCTACAGAGTCTGATTCTTCCTCCTTTGGCTCAAACTCTATCTTCTCAGGTTCCTTTGGTTGGACTTCATGTTGAATAACATCTTTTACCTCTCTGAACACCACATCTCGGCTGTACACAACCTTCTGTGTGACTGGGTTCCAAAGCTTATAACCCTTTAAACCATCCTTATACCCAATAAAGATGCACTTTTCAGATTTACTATCCAACTTGGTTCGTTTCTCCTTTGGAACATGTACATATGCATCACATCCAAATACCCTCAGATGTGAAAGAGAGGGTTTCTTACCAGTCCATACTTCTTGTGGAGTCTTATCCTCCAACGCTGGTGAAGGTGATCTGTTGATGAGGTAACATGCAGTATCCACTGCCTCTGCCCAGAATTCCTGTCCTAACCCGGCACCACTGAGCATGCTTCTTGCCCTTTCTATCAACGTCTTGTTCATTCTTTCTGCGACTCCATTTTGCTGAGGTGTATAAGGAGTAGTCTTCTGTCGTGCTATACCACACTTCTTACAAAATTCTTCAAATTCCTTGCTGCAAAATTCTCCACCATTATCTGTCCTCAGCACCTTTATCTTCTTCTCTGTCTGATTTTCCACCAGAGCCTTAAATTCTTTAAACCTGTCAAAGACTTCAGATTTCTTCTTAAGGAAATATATCCATGTATTCCTTGAGAAGTCATCTATGAATGATACATAGTACACAGAATTACCCAGTGATGGAACCTTCACAGGTCCAAACACATCACTGTGCACAAGCTCTAATATCTATTTCGTCCTCTTACCACCAGAGGGGAAACTCACTCGATTCTGCTTCCCATACACACAATTTTCACAGAAATCAAAATCCAGAGAGCTATCATTCATACCTTCTACCATACCTTCACCATGAAGTATTCGAAGGCCCTTCTCTCCAATATGTCCAAACCTTTGATGCCACAACATGGTCTTCTCTCCAGAGACCACTAGATTTTCTACTCCATTTTCAGGAACCATAGAACTATTGCACCCATCAACAACAGTGCTACCTTGCAGTTTGTACAGAGTTCCAGTCCGAACTCCCGCATCAATATCAGTGCTCCTCGAACCATCTTGCAGGTATCTTTCTCGAACACCGTCTTTACACCTGCATCATCCAACTTGCTTACAGAAATCAGATTTCTGGCCAATGCAGGAATATGTAGAACACCCGGAAGTGTTCTAACCCTTCCACCTTGCAACTTCAACTTTACTTTTCCCCGACCAATGATTCTAGCCTTCCTATCATCTGCTAAGAAGACATCACCACCATCGTATTTCTCATACTCGCAGAACCACTCTCTATGGGGAGTGAAGTGAAAGGATGCACCTGAGTCAATCAACCATGCCTCATGATCTACATGTGTACTTGAAGAAGCCAAGTACACATCCCCACCTTCATCTGAGGTGGTTTTCGCCTCTGCAGAAGGAGCATCATCAGATCCCTTTCCTTTATCAGGAGCTTTAGATTTACAATCCCTTCTGAAGTGCCCTTCCTTTCCGCATTTCCAGCACACCACCTTTGTAGGTTTTCTTGGAGATTTAGATCTCCCTCTAGATTTAGATCTCCCACTCGATGACTTATTTTTGTTTCTGTTCTGGGACCGTCCTCGTACAGACAAGGCATCACCATTCTGGTTGTCCATATTCTTCCGTCTCATCTCCTCCGTCAGCAAGGCTGAGACTATTTCATCAAACTGCAAAGCAGTTGCATTGCTACCTATTGCAATAACCAGACTATCCCACGAATCTGGTAGAGAACACAATAGACTGATGCACTTATCTTCATCTAAAAATTTTAATATCAACAGATAATAACTGACTTACCACAGTATTAAACGCATTCAGATGCTCTGTCACCGAGTCTCCATCTTTCATCCTAAGGTTATACAGCTTTTTCCGCAGGAACAATTTATTCACCAGAGACTTAGATTGGTACAAAGTCCCTAACTTGACCCACAAAGCCTTTGCCGTAGCTTCCCCTGATACATTCAACAATACTGAATCTGAGACACACAATCGTATTGTGCTCTTTGCCTTCTGATCCAATTTCTTCCATTCTTCATCAGTCACTCCCGATGGTTTAGTACCTGGATCTACCGCGATCCACTGATCTTTATCGACCAACAGATCCTCCATCTTGAGTTTCCACAACTCAAAACTCTGACCATTGAACTTCTCAATCTCGATCTTTCCACTGCTCGCCATCATCTTTCACCACCAGAATCGATCTCGCAGATCTCCCACTGAACAGGGTCTACCACAGGCCCGAGCGAAACCCCTCAGCAACAAAGGTGTCCCCTTGGAGCCAAAACAGCTCTGATACCAAATGTAGGTTTTAACCCTGTACAGAAATTACCTGCATGCGAATTCTTAAACAAAGAAAATAAACAATGCGAGAGCATAACCCATAAAACACATATGCACAGAGATTTTTCCCTGGATCCCAAAACCGGGACTACCAGCTTGATTTTTCATTATGTTCCTTTCAATGTTACAATACATATTTATACATGCCGAAGCATCCAATACCATGGACCGAAAAACCATCGCGTCCAATACCATGTGCGAAAATCATGCACAAAACCATAGGTAGGTTCGCCCAACCTAATATAGGGTCCAAAAAAAAATTTCCCGGGGCGCTGCCCCGGACCCCGTAGAGGGGGGCTACCCGCCCCCCCTGTGACCCCCCCGCTGCGCAATCGGCGCAATAAAGGGGGGCTTCCGCCCCCCTCTAACCCCCCATTTAACTACGTAGGTTAGTCGTGGAAAGAATATAACACAACCCAACAATTTATAGTGATTTTCACTGTATTTATTTTGGGTAAATCACAACAATTAATACCTTTGAAATTACTAAATATAATTCATTATCAAAACTATAATAAATAATTATTATTTATATAAAATATTAATAACATATTAAACATGAATGTATTTATAAATGAGTAAACTTGTTACATGTAAAGAATTAATAAAAACATAAATAAATTATTATATTTTTAAATTACTAGGTTCTTACCTTTTTCTTGGAGATTGATCAAAATAAGAAGATGAAGACACCTCAGCTTCTGTTTGACTTTGGATTGTCATTATTTTGAATTCTACATCTTACAACTATGGAGTATCTACTATGATGAGGGACAAACATTTTGAAAATCAACAGTTCTGCCTTGAAAACAAGGATTAGAAAATGATATTACAATCCGCTGCCCCTCAAAATTAATTTAGATTTGAGATATTACTGTTGAAGGCATTTTCAGAATGTCCATTACAAGTTGGAATCATTTCATACATTCATTAAAACTAAAAACAATTATAAAATTTCGAAACTATTATATGTTGTTTTAGCATATTGATATGAAGTTGAACTGGGTGTTATAAACTTATTTACTGTTTAGCCCTTTATTAGTCCCAACTTATGACAGCGCAAAGACTATAGCATTCGATGGGCATCGAATTAACATTAAATTGCTTTCATCAATCACAACATTCCTATTTTAACTAATGTTTAAACATAAATATTGAGTCAAATAGTTTTTTATCCAATTTTCGGGTGTCAACCTCTTATTGCGAGCAAAAGAGTATGATTTTCACAATTCTTGTTAAAACTTCAAATCTCAAAACAGTTTAGTTTAATGCGAATTTAGAGCTAGTATTATTTCAAAGTCATTTAATGTTTTAATAGAAACATAAGAGCTAGTATTACTTCTAAGTCATATGATATAATGTTTTAATGGAAACAACAAAAAGAACTCAGGAACCAAAGGCTAAATCTACCATACATATCCAAAATTTAAAGCTGCCACACTTCCACTGACATGCCACCTATCCTGGTCACATGTCACCTCTTATATGCTCCTGCCTCTTCCTCATTCCACCAACCTCCTTCCCCATTCCCATCTTCATTCCAACCTCCTTACCAATACATTTTAGCCTCCTTACCCATAGAGCTGCCTACAACCATTGCCCTTGTTCTTTAATCAGTTCGATAAATTAAGAGAGTCTCTTTTCAAGCTCTAACTATGAGCTGATGGATTCAAGTGACCCAAAGGACCATCATATTGGACGGTATGCCACCCTGAAAATGAGCATGATTTATGGGAGAAAGAAGCCTGGAACGCAGGTAACATTGGAGGCGTTTCTCTTCGCATTAGCCATTCACTAATTTTTTTTAAGCTTCTGTGGTCATCATGGTCATTGGTGATGAATTTATCAACTTCATAGCTTTCTGGTAATTTCGTGATGTCGACTATATTCTGAAAGTGGCTCTAGATTTAAGTAAATCACCCTATTTGAATAGCAGGTAAACCATCATCTTGCGGGAATTCACCCTAATTCTACAATCCAATTGGACTCATGTTTCTTATGGACTCGTGATCTTTTTTGGGTGGAAGTGTTATATATGTCTATGTCTACGGTTGGTTAGCGATTTTTTATTACTATCACCGTACTACTGAATGCCCATGATTTTATTTTAGCAGGTTCTTTTGGTTTTTAAGCAGCCCAATTTGATATTAAATGACACATATTATAAAATATGGAAATCTTAAAATGATTATACAGTGTTCGTGGCTTATAAATTGTTTTGTTTTCTCTATGTGTTGTGTTGTGCAGGTCGAGAGAGTTATTATGACTATTGGAAATTATGTAGGATACCATACCAACAAATGGAATCACTCTCTCATCTACATAATGCTTATTGGAAATAATGTGGGAGACGATTCCAACAAATGGCATCATTTTCTCATCTACCTAATGCTTCTCTGGGTCTAGCAACTACAAATGTAGCTCAAGACAGTTACTCTGATTATGGAAAAAATATATTGGAGACCATCCTACAAATGGCATCACTTTCTACAGAGTCTGAACAATACTTCTTTTATAAGCTTGATAGTTGTTAGCATTAGTTTCAACAATCTTGATAGCTTTCATTGGGATTTGATGCCTTGAGTCCATTGATTTGAATTCTCCTCTATTCTATTCACATCTGGACCCAAACCTAAGTCCACTTTCGAATAGGCCAATGTTATTAACTTACGGTTATGGTGTCGTGAATGTTTTAGTCAATTCGATTCGCGCCATTCACACAACCTAAATATCTGAAGTAGCAAGCATGGTCCATCCGAAGTAGGAAGCATGGTTGTAGACAATTGATTTATTTGGTGTTGAAGATAGAGGATGCACCAGAGGAAATGATCATGTACATATAAAAGCTTATCCCTACATTCGCATTGCACGCAAAAGAATTCTCATTATAAGCTGTTTATATCATCCCCAGAATATAACCTCTCGCATTAGGGCCTGATTTATTAGGTTCTATTATGTTTGCCAGTTTTGCCACCTCCGGTTGTAGGACATAAGCCCATTAAATGCAGTGATTGATATCAACCCACACGGAACAACTAAATTCAGTTGTTCCGGAAATGCACGGAGGGAGGTCATACCTGCTTTTGAGGGAATCGTAAAGGCGAGGCGAAGGCTATTAGAGGAGATTGCTCACTTTGTTTATATAATGTTGTTTTCATGAATCTGTTTCTGGTTATTCCACAATCAATAACATCAATTTTGTAAGACGTCGAGGAACTTTTAACAATGAGCATACACCATTTTTTTGTTTCGCATTGTATCATTGTTGTTTTGTCTATGTAGGTTTAGCACAAATTGACTCACCTGTTTTAATTGTTATTTTTTTGTCTGTGTAGGGTTAGCACAAATTAATTCACCCGTTTTAATTGTTATTGTTTTGTTTGTGTAGGTTTAGCACAAAATAATTCACCTATTTTAATTGTTATAGTGTTGTGAGTAAGACTTTATTTTTTATTGTGATAGCAGATGAATACATGAACATATGTACCCAGATTTATGAATCCTTACAACCTTGTTCACATAGTCACGAGTTTAATATGTATATATATATATATGATTTGATTATTTCTTTTTCCTTGTTGTAAGATCTATCTGCAGGTTTTTGTTTTTAGAGGTTCTCATTGTTAGTCATTTGAGCATTTCTCAAGTTTTCTCGGGCAAGTCTAGTAGGTTAAGAGATTCTCTTGTTATAGATTCTTTTTATGCTTTAGTAGGTTAAGAGATTCTCTTGTTATAGATTCTTTTTATGCTTTAGAAAGATTATTTTATGCTTATAAGTTTTTCTCCTGTTATTATTGTGTATTAAATGGTTTTTATTACGTATAATTAGTTAAATGGTTTTTACTACAAATAATTATTTTTAACTTGCTACTAGCCATAAAAGAAAATTAAATAGTTGTGTTATTTGTTATAATAGTATTAGCAATTTTTTTGGTGGGTGATATTAAAAAGATATGTGGATCATCTCAAGTTCATAACATTTTCTAAATATTTTGAAATTTGTAATCTCATATGAATATATGTGTCCAAATTTATAAATCTAGATATTTATATATTTTAAAATTAAAATTGTAAAATTATTTAGTTAAATCTCTAATTCTAATTTTTATATTTTTAAAAGGGATTTTTTTGGAAGACATTGAGTTTAAGATTAAACAACCCTCAAATTAGAAAAATAAAGATATACAAATTAAAATTCTCAAAATATGAAAATCTGTCCTCATCCATTATATATAGAAACTCTTCAAAATAAAGATAAACAAATTAAAATTCTCAAAATAGGAAAATCTATCCTCATCCGTTATATATACAAACTTTTCAAAATAAAGATATACAAATTGAAATTCTCAAAATAGGAAAATATGTCCTCATCCGTTGTATATACAAATTTTTCAATTTAACGATGAAACAAAACTACCCTAAGCCTTGACTATCGTTCTTATTGTGATATATTTTGGGAAATTTCATCTATACAATCCTTTAAAAAAGTGATATTCTTTTTAATATTTAGTACTTTAAATATCTTTTAATAATTTACTTTATTTTTGTAAATTAACAATTTTTTTATTATTTTTTTTAATTCTTAAAATTAAGTTTTCTAAATAAATTATTACTAAATTAAATTTTAATAATTTCCTTTTAATAAAAAAATTAAATATTTATAATTATTATTTATTTTTAAATTTAAATACCAACTTATTACCTCCATTCTTATATATTTTATATTTATTATTTGGCTTTATATGGACATAATTTTCTATTCTGACATTGCAATCTTATTTAATTAAAAATAAATCATTTAAAGAAAACCACATAAAAGATTTTCCAAATTAAAATTCATTATATCTTTGTAAAGAGAATAAAAATTATCAAGGATAACTAAAAAGAATTATTATTTATTTATAATAACTTCCCATATTGAACAATCCTTTTAGTAATATTTGGGAATTTACTTACTAGACAACTAAAAAAGATTCATTTATAAATTAAAAAAAAAACACTACATAGCATTTTAATGTTACTTTAATATTTATGTAATGTAGTTAAATTAAATAACTATATTAATTAAGTGTTTTATTTTTTATTTTATTTATAGACTAAAAATATATAAATATCTTTGAGTTATATTAAAAAAATTAGAATAAATTTTTTTATATAAATATCTTTTAATTATATTAAAAAAATAGAATAAATTTTTTGAGGGGCATTTCCAAAGGGAAATAAAGAACTCTATTGTCTCACTATAAAGTTAACTGTCTACTATGTTTACAAATAAGTTTGTACTGTGTAGATATAATTTTTATATATTGATGTATAAAAAGCAATAATAGACTAAGATAACTTATGTCTTTAGATATAATTAGTATAATAATAAAATAATTAGATGTGAGACAATAAGTGGTTGAGTGTTCTCTGCAAGCATGTATAATGGCTAATTAACTTCCTTGTGATAATAAGTGGTTGAGTGTCTTCTACAAGCATGTCCAATGGTTAATTATTCTCCCTCTCATTCTTCATAGCTAAATGATCCTTTTTTGTGGTTCATGTTTTCATGTTGCTCTAAGACTTATGAGACTAAATCTTAATCCTAAATACTAGGGAGAATTTTAAGAATGTAAAGTTAACATAAAGTTTGGAAACCTTGGTCAATCTAACTAGTCCTTAATCTATAAATTATAGAATGTTTGGCAATATTCTTGGAAAAATATTCAAATTTGTAATGATTTTATATAGTACCTATAAAATTTGGCAAATTTTATCATAAAATAATTTTATACTATAAAATTTAGGCCAATCAATTTAAATAGTTTTATACTATAAAATTTTGGCGAATCAATTTTAGGAAAAATGGAAATTGGTGAATTGTTTTTTCGAGAAAAAAATTGAAAAATTAACGTACCTGTAAATATTAGCCCCAAAATTTTTCCTTGCGAAATACCACTTTATATGTACCCTCAAACTTTCCTTTGAATGACCACAATTATTTGAATCTTCCTCGAGTCAATCTATCTCAAGCATTGTGGGTCTTGTTGATGATTCTGTGGGTATTTTTGCATGTTGTTTCTCTGATCCTTCCTTCTGAGGAGCTACTATTTTAGCTGCTTCTGCCACATACTAGCCTCCTTTTCCAAACGCAGGCCCCAATTCAAGAACAATTGTTGTCGTTTCTTACCTGAAGTTATTGTACTTGTTGAGTGTTGTTTACCATGCAATCGCTGTTGAGTCAACCTGTTTGATGAAGTCTTCTGTCGTGTTGGATGTTGTTTGACTCAGCCTACCTCTTTTTAGTATGTTCCATTGTTCTTCACTATTGTTGCAGACCTCTTTTGGAGCAAGAAAATGTAGGTTCATTGGTGGTTTGAGGTCACAGATTATATTTTTATTTTTTGCGGACTCTTCCTCTATCTGTTTGATTTGTGCCTGAATGGAGGCGATTTATTCATAAATCTTCTGCAACCGAACTGAATTTCTGCATCTCTCACTGTCAACAATTAAATTTTATAGTTCTCACAAAGGATAGATAGGCTGATTGTTTTGGGTCAGGTTTCCCAACCAGTCGTGCACTTTCTCCATTAGGAAATAACCATTTGCAAGTGCTTCAGCAAGTGTCTATTTTACGGTGATAATGATGCTTGTCTTTTCATCGATTGAATAAGTTTATATCTCAATCGGATCAGGCAGTGCCAATTTGACTGTCTCTAACTTCTTTTTTATATTTGCATTCATGGCTATCAAACTCGAACATGTTGTGTGGATGTGGTCACAGCAGTTGACCAACATGCAGGATGTAAAATCTTTGGGAGCTTCAATGACAAGGTATGGTATTGTCAGCCAGAGGGCCTTAAACTTATCTGTAACCTAATCTACTTGTGCTTGCAAGATCATTGTTTTCTTGTATGAGTTGATCCCTTTCTTCCATGACCTCTTGTAATTTTCTTTTCTGTTGCTCATGTTCCCAAATGAGGTCATCATGTATTATCTCTGCTCTTTATGCAGCTTGTTCGATGAATCCAAACAATTGTGTTGATGGATAGCATTGCAGAGTCTCTGCCTGCATTGTGTTTGGATCTGGGAAATTCCTCTGAATGGGTAGGCCACTGGCAATGGACTTTTCAGAATGGGATGTGGGGGAGGTTAATTGTTGTGAAGGTGAGGTTAAATGAGGAGTAGGTGGAATGATAACTAGGTTTCAGATTAGTGAGAAATTTATGAGGAAGGTAGCTTGGTAAAGTTAAGTTCCCATAGACTGTAGTGTGGACACAATCCAATCTTCCTCTAGTAGTAGATCTGATCCTAGAAGTAGGGATATGAGTGAGGATGTGTGAGCACCATTTCCTTAGAGAGACTCATCGTATTGTTGTGTGGAGTCTACTTCCATCTCTCCTACTGCCACACGTGTACCAGGGGGAATAGATTCAGACAGGGCTGCGGAGTTGGAGGCTGTATGTGGCAATGGATCTCGCGTCCCTAATGATATTGTGAATGTAGATGGAGGATTTTCTTCGACTATGGGTGATGCAGATACTGATTGGTTGGCCCTGCCAATGAGGTCAACAATTAGAAATATAGGGGTTGTCTTGGGTTTCTTAGTGACTCTCTTTCTAATTCCCCTTCTCTATTTCAGTGTAGGAATTGTTGGCTTTGAATGTGCACCAGGGCGAACATGAGGAATTTCTATAGATAAAGGGGCAGTGATAATTGGATTAAACAATATTGATGCTTGAAAAAATATGGATTGTGTTGTCTCACCTAACGGTTTTTTGAAATATTAAATTTCCTATTTGAGGGAAGACATATGTTTCTCCATTTGAACAAACATAGGCTCCAAATCATCCTCTCCTCGTTTCTTCCAGCGTCTTCATGTTGATTCCCCTGTTGAAGGTTACAATTTCATCCCTTCGAATAGGTACTTGTATTTGCCCTCCGTGATCTTGTACACAACCCCTAGCCATGAACCCACTTCAGTGTGGAATGTTTCTTTTGTTAAGGAAAACTTTTGCAGCCTCATTTCGAATATTTCTGGTTGAACACATCTTGGCATGGCGTATGTGTGCCCATGGGTAACCCCAAACTAGATATCCTACAAAATCTCATCTAGCAACTCTCTGGGCATTCGCCCCACCTTCATAATTGTTATTAACATTGTCTCATACCAGTTGTTTAAGGTCACTTCATTTACTTCTTTGTTACTGGTGTCCCCTTAGGTTCTCCATGGCTCGTACCTAAGTGCTATAAGTTGATCTTCTCTAATTTGAACTAGATCCCCTCCTTTCAGTAGTTGCCATGTCCACATTGCTAGCATTATGAGTATATAACAAAATATGGAATTGGTGCTTCTGTTATATATCCCTTCACAATCTTCAAAGAGTTTGTTCAGTATGAAGTCTGACCACTTAAGCACCTCCCATTTGCTAAAGTGTTCCGCAACCGATATTGCGTCCAGGGTACACTCATTCCCGAACAAATGTTTCATTGTCTTCACTTCTATGATATAGAAAGCAAATTTTATTTCTTCCTTGTTGATGAGATCAATCTTTACATCTTTTCCTCCATGCTTGGTCTTGTATTTTTTATAGTAATCTTTGTCACCTTCCTTATTTGCTCTCTTTGTTCCTCCCTAGAATGTGGTAGGTATTGCATTTCCTCTTGTTGAGAGTCTTGTCAATAATTGGATATCGTCGACATGAATTGGGTATTTTTCGTCAAGCCATAGTGATCCGCCATGCATCCTGCTGGCGAGGAGCTTAGTGCATTGCATCACAGCGAATTGTGTTCCAAATACTGGTAGACTTCTGAGATTAATCAGTGTTGATCATTGAAGGCCTCTGAATTCCTCTTTAACCTTTGTGGTCATCATTCCTTCTCCCTTTGGAACCTCCTCTGTGTATACTTCTCGCTTCAAAGTTGGAAATTGGAAACAATCTAAGAGATTATTGTCCACTAACATTTCCTTGTCATATTTTCCATACAGAGCTTCTAAAACTATAATTCTTTCTTTGAATCGATCATCTGGGATTGAGATAATTACCTTTGTCATTATTTTGTGCTGTTGATAGAAGACTGTTATCGGAGGCTTATAGTTTTCACGTCTCTACTATTGCTGGTTCCCAGAATCAATTTCAAGTTCTTTTATCACCTGCGTTTGAAACTTTGTAACTTATTGCATATTCATGTAGATCAAGTAGATCAAATTTGACACGATGTTTTTTAATGGACTTGGTAACTAATTATTACGACAACTTTCCCTACGCAAGCTTAATCGTCTTATGCCATCGTCAGATGACCTAGATCTGACTAGTATGACATAGCTCTAGAAAGGACATAGTAGGCTGCATGGTTAATAAAGTTTCCATAATGGTGGGTAATTATTAGCTAATTTCTTCCCCGACGGGAAAATATTTTACGGAAATTTGTCTAATAGGTGTATTATTGCTTACTTATTTTGGAAAATATTGGTAGTACAACAAAAAAGACTCGTAGAACGTGTGACTATACCCCCGTCCACAAGTGGGTTGCAATGACATGGAATTGTTCTAGAAACACAAATGAAACGTACTATTTATTTTCTAGAAAAATCAAAAGAAATTGGAATGTGACTAAATATGCGATTGACTATGTCATTGACTATGCAACTGATTATGTAAATGACTATGTATTATTGACTACTACTTGTGTGCTCATCTCCAAGACGCCTTCGATTTGATGGCGTGACTTTGGACTTGTGAAAATGCGTCAGGTGTGCGTCATTCACCCATCTTGGTAACATTATCTCATCTAGGTGCGCTAGCTTCACCACACTAGAGTCTTTGATCTCCACAACCATGAATGGTCCCAACCAATGCATTTGTAGTTTTCCTACGAATTTTTGAAATTTATTATCACATAGTAGAACATGATACCCTACCATGAAAGCTTTCTTCTTGTTGTGTCTGTCATGCCAAGCCTTCTATTTGTCTGTCATTTTAGCAGCCTGAGAAATGAAGATGCTTGGGATAATGAATTCCACTAGTACTACTTCTTCTCGACCGCATACCAGCTGGAACGATGTTTTCTTGTGTGTCCATTTTACTGTTGTTCTATAAGCCCATAATGTGCTAGCACCCGCTCATCTGTGTACTCTTGATTTTCTCATACAATTTTTGTTAGACCCTTCTCAAGCATCTTATTGAAGCTTCGACCATTCTATTGGCTTGAGGATGGTACAGGTTGCTCTTTTGATGTTGGAACATAAAGTTTTTTAGGAGAGAAGCAATAGTTTCATTAATCAAATGAATTCCTTGATAGTTGGTTAGGCTCTTTCGACATCTAAATATGGATATTATGAGTCAAATATGAATGTTGCAAGAGTATCGGTTGTACAGTCCTTGAGTGGTGATTCCTTTACCCACTGAGCAAGGTACTCTATAGCTGTTATGACGTATCTAGCATGGCAATGACACATTGGTAGTGTAATTAGGCTGATAAAGTCTACTACCCATTTCTCAAAAATTTGTACTATGTAGCAGATGTAAAGGCTTTCCATCTCTGTGATAAACATCGAAACTCTATGTGTAATACTTAGCATCCTTTTGGAGGGTAGGCCACCACAATCTGGCTTGTAGCATTTTCCGCATGGTAGCTTTTCCCCTGACATGGCCTCTCGCAGCCCCAGCGTGGCATTCCCACAGCAGTTCTTGCCTCTCATGTTGAAGGAGATAGCATTGGAGAACTTGATCAAGTCCCAGTTTATATATATGTCCTGCAATTAGTTGATAATCTGTCGCTTTCATTATTAGGCATCTTTTCTGTGCCGGCATGTATCCCTCTGGGAAGTTTCTTGTTGCTAATAATAGAACAATCTCCTCTAGGTAGTCTAGTATGGCTTCTATTCGAAACAAGTCGGTGTCTGGAAGTTGATCATCTAGTGGTCCTTCATTCTATCCTGACTCCAACCTCGACAAGTGGTCTAGCCCCACATTTAACTTTCCCATTTTTATTACCACTTCAAATCTGAATTCTTGGAACAGTAACAACCATCGATAGATCCTTTCTTCCAAGAATAACCTGTTTACCAGAAATTTTAAAGCTAAATGGTCCGTGAAGAACTTGAATGGTGCTCCCACTAGATAGTGTTTGATTTTTTGTAGGGAGTAGACCATTTCCAATGCTTCTCTTTCTGTTCTTATGTAATTCTTCTCTGTTGTTGATCGTTTCCTACTGGAAAAGTAAATTGGATGGTCTAGGTTTCTTTCTTTGAGTTGCAAATGTACTGCTCCTAATGCTATTCCTGATGCGTCAATGTGTACATGGAACTACTTATTCGAGCTTAGGTATACAAGAATAGTAGCACTTGCTAATGTTTCCTTTAATTTGTCAAACGCTACTTGACAGACCTATCTCCACCTGAAGGCTTCCGTTTTCTTCAACAATTTCTCCATGGGAGCCGTAATCAAGGCATAATTGTGGATGAATTGGTGGCAATATCTTGTGTGGCCTAGTGTTAATCACAGTTACTTCACATTATTCAATGGATCCATATTCACCATTGTTGCAATGTTTGCAGGATCTACACAAACACCATCTTTACAAACAATATGGCCCAACAATGTTCCAAATGGAATTGCAAAGATGCATTTCTTTATATTTAAGGAGATATCTCGCTGTCTGCTGATGAGCCCCAATTTTGGTACAATTTGGGCTCATTTTTGGCCTATTTTGCTTGCTCAAACCATTCATTTTTATTGTTTATGCATACACTTCTTAGTTTATTCATGTTGTTTGTAGGAGAAAGGATAGGCACTTTATCTACGTAGCTAATGCATTGTGATTCCAGGTTTTGGCATTAAAAGGGAGCAAAAGACAACGAAAAGGTGGCAAGGAGACAACGAGTTGGCATTGCTGACGTAAGGAGAGGTTGTCCACGGTCTTGGGGGACATTCCTCGTGATCCTCACCAAGAACTCCGAGCCCCACTCCATCCTCCCTCCGAGCTTAATACACGGCCAGCTGTTCTACAGGAACAGCAGTTCAAAACTGCTCTACAGGAAACAGCATTTATGATCATCCTACAGGATCAGCAGTTAAACTATAGATTGAATAGCCGAGCTCCTAGAATCATGGATACTTGTTGGAGCATCGTTTTGTATAAGTATAGAGGCCTTAGCCTTGGTTAGGTTGTTGAAACTCTCGTATTACTATTGTAATTTTGGAGCACAGCTCAAGTTTCGTTCTCTTTTGTAAGCCAATTTGGCATGTTATCAGATTATGAATAAAGAAGGCCACTTTTGAGTTAGTTCTGAGTTTTCTCAAGGAGCTATAGCTCTCAGGTTAGGGCCCAACCTGAGAGCCATAGACCTCCTCAGTGTTGTAATGCATTTACCATTAGTTCCAGCACTTGAGTTTGTTTAGTTTCCTATGCAATTCGGATTTCCAGCTTGTTAGTTTAATTGTTTTCATTAGCATAGATAGGACTGGTATGATGCTTTGCTTTCAGTATTCAAGTTTGATAGGTTGGTAGAATAAATCTCTTGGAGCTCCAACAAAAACAGGTTGTAAAGGTTCACTGCCATCTCACTGTTTGGGATTGGGGTGTAGACCATGATCAGCCACCAAAAAGAACAGCAGTCGTTTCATCTCCACGCAAGCTGCCACATGAACGTTTGTATTGAAGATCCATTCATACATTCTCGACATTGATCCATACTGCACTCTCACGCATTAGTTTCATTTCTTGTTTTCCATTTCGGATTTATAGGTTTCATGGCATAATAGGTTAATGAATTTCTTGTTTTGATGCACAGGTCATTTGTTTCATTTACACTGCTCTTTCTCAAGCCACTTCCTTCGTCGTTTTCTCCATCCACCTGCAAGTTCTATTCACCTTCTATCTCACTCACTTGCCCTCCAACTCTCTCATTTCACGTACAGCTCCATCTCCTTCACTCTCGTTGATTCCACCTTTCCAAAACATCAACCCATTGCATGCACCCTTCCTTCGTCTGACTTTCCATTCCCTGAGACATCATCAGGTCCATCTCCATCTCCCTTAGCCTCCCACACCACTCCAACACTCCATCAACTCCTAAAAACCTCCACGGCCAATCATCCTGTAGATGTGCACAGCCATCCTGTAGAAAACAGAGTATCCTGTAGGATCCCCTGCAGCCTCCCTGTAGGAGGCCACTCACTTCATTGCCGAGCTTCTGAATGTGAGGGACCTCTGTGGATGGGTGCTAAGGATCCCTAGGGACCTTTCCTAGCCTCCCCAACCTGTCCCACACTTTCCTTCCTTCTACATCCCACCTGCACAATCAAACCCTAATTAGGCCAAGTTCACACTCATTCCACACACCTAAAGGAAAAACACAAAAACACATTTCTCATGATGCAAGTAGCTTAGACCCATGCATTTACACTTGTTAGAGGTAATGACAGCATTCATAAGAGTTGCATCCACATTCTTTGCATTATAGAGGATAGACTAGTTAAATTAGGGTTTCATAGATTCACATGCTTTAAATTGCTTTTGATTCAGTTTGTCAAGTAGAGTAGCCTTCCTTTGAGTTAGCTTTCATCCATCATTGATAAAGCTTCTTCTGTGAGCCTATAGAAGTTGTCTTAAGCCCTAGCGGACTTGTGCCAGCTGACCAAGTGACAGCTGCGACAAGGGCTAGTACTTGTGCATACAGCACCGTCGCTTCCAAGTTTGTACGAACTACCGAGTTGATAAAATTAAGAGACAGGAAGCCCCAGGAGTTGTAGAATTATTGCTACAATACTGGAGCTCACCATCTTTTTGGCGCCGTTGCTGGGGGAGTGCCAGAGTATTGGCGATTGTTGCTATTCTTCTATTTTCTACTACAACCTTCTGCTAAGTAGTTTATTTCATTTCCATTATGCAATTTCATTTATGCAAAAGTAGATTAGCATTTCTTGCTTTCATAGATTAGGATTTACTGCTTTCATAGATTAGCATTTCCTGCTTTCCTAGAATAGCCTTTCAATTCCGCATTTCAATTCCGCAAGCGTAAATTAGCATTTCAATTCTGCAAGCATAGACTAGCATTTCATTCTTGCAATTTCATTTGAGCAAAATAGAGTAGTCCTTTCCTGCTTTCATTTCAATTTCGCAAGATAGTTAGTTGCCGTTCAATCTATTTCATGCTTTGTAGGAGTAGAGATAAGTTAGAAAAATGATTGCACAACACCCCCACTGCTTCACACAGCCAACGTTCTTCTTCGATGGCTGTGATGAAAGAACCCCTGGGTGGACAACAAGACATATTTGAAGAACCTCTAGGGGAGAAGAAGAAGAAACATTCCTCTGAAGCAAATGGCTACAAGTAGAGATGTTGGGAGCAATATCTTGTCCAAAGATGAATTTGAAAATCAGATCGAAGATTTCAAGAGTGATATGAGGCAGTTTCTTGCCATGCAACTGGATACCTTGCGGATCCAAAAGAAGCAAGAAGAAGCCAAGAGGGCTTTGGTCATTTTTTGTCCTAGGTGCCTTAAAAAGCATCCTAGGAACGAATGTCCAATGCACTCCCTAGAAGTGTGTTTTGTATGTGAAGAATACCATCCTACAGATCAGTGCCCTTCCTTGCCCAGAATCAAAGCTACATATCAAAGAGCCAAGGGAGCCACTGAATCACTCTATTACATGAACCAAAGTTGGCCGCATGGACCTAGATCTTACCAGCAGGAACTGCAAGGGATACCCGAGACCTATTATGACCCTTATCAAGCCACTTTCATGCCTTCTTGGGATCCCCCTGCTCATCCTTCCTGGTCTACACCTCCTCCTTGGTCATATCCTCCTTGTTCCTTCACAGATCCATATTATGCCCAACCAGTTGCTCATTCATTTCACTCTTATGCTCAGCCACAGCCTCAGTGGAATGCACCTTATCAGGAGTGGAGGCCCCAGTACAACTCTCATCCCGCTCATTTTCCTCCACCACCTGCTCATCCACAACCATCGCCTCCTCCTCCACCAAGGCAACCCCAAATGCCTACCCAACCACAATGCCATCCATCTCCATCTCAATTTCACACCTCCACTCAGCTACCTGTACCTCCATTTCCAAAACCATGCAATGGAGCAGCTCAACCCAATTGCAAAGTTGAGGCACAACATGTGCAAATGACTCCTTTTGAGCTCAATGATGTTCACCAAAGCTCAGGAAGAGTGTTGCAAAAGAGAGAATCTATTGACAACATTGAAGGACCAAAAGCAAAAGAAGATTCCAAAGAGGAGATCAAAGAACCATTGATTGCACTTGATGAAGAGAAGAGATCAGAATCAGAGATCGAGAGAGTTCCTTCATGGTTATCATCAAATCCTCCATGTACTCAAGAGAAAGATCAACAAAAAGAGGAAGATCAGAAGGTCATGATAGAAGGTGACATGAAGAATGGTCCAAATCAGCAAGACGACCAAGGATATCAAAGCTATATTGAGATATGGTTTCAGAAGGTCACTAAGTTGCAGCAATACTTTCTTCCTCAGCCTTGTTTGATCCTTTCAAAGTCAGATCATTTTGTCTCTGAAAGTTGGATAGTGGTCAAAGCATGCATTGTGAGCCTTCACATCATTTTGTCTCTAATCTCGATGTGCACATGGCTCCATTGGAAGTATTCTTATACTTGAGAACGATTTTGTTTTTCAAGTAGGGTAGGGTAGAAAAAAGAAAAAAAAGAAAAAAGGAAAAAAGAAAAAGAAAAAAAAATGAAAATAAGAAAGGAAAAAATAAAAATCTAAGGTGAAAACCTCCTCGGAGGCGCCTTAGATTGGCTCATTGATTGAAAACCTCCATGAGGCGGTCAATGGGTTGGAAAAAAGAGAAAAGAGAATAAGATCCTTGGGTGAAAACCTCTCTGAGGCGCCCAAGGCAGGCAGTAGGGGTGAAAACCTCATTGAGGCGCTCCTATTGTCTTTCTAAAAAAAAAAAAAAAAAAAAAAAAAAAGGAAAAAGCAATCAGCACCATAAAAGGTTTGCATGCAGATGTTCTATGGAGGAGAAGAAGCCTCTCCACTCCAAGCCAGGGGCCTTCATCATGCTAGAAAAGGATGTCATCAGCACCTCCTCCAAGAACAGCAATGTTTTTTAAGGTATGTGCAATTATTATCATGCTTTGGATCTTCTACAGGAGGATACAGTTTTTCTACAGGAACAGACAGTCTTCCTACAGGAAGACGCGGATCTTCTACAGGAAAGTGCCAATTTTCTACAGGAAGCTCTGTGTTCTACAGGAAACTTCCTGTAGAAGGTTACGATGGCCGAAATGTGTTTCAAATGAAGATCTAGCGACTGAGGAGTGGATTGAATGCATGCATGCCAATGATGGCACCCTTGAACATTGCCATTATCGGCCTCCACCATCCTCGTCGCCATGCAACCAAGATCCCTGCAGCAGCACAACAAAGTAATCACTTCTCGTGAGAAAGCATCTGTCAAAGAAAAACTAGGCACCGAGAACCATACCACATCCACGTTGATACATCAGAAGCGCTGGGATCGTGATCGAGAAGCCAGAACCGCCAGCATGCAGCATACACCCGAGGAGAAAGAACGGTGACAAGACCCCTCGCGGGGATCCTGTAACAGTTCAACCTGCTCAAGTGAAGACCGTTCACAGCACCGCCATCTGAGATCAAACACGGGCGCATGAACGCAGAACCATTCACTCCATCGCCAGCATCCTGTAACCACGAGCCTACAGGAATGTGCAGCCACATGCGGCAGGTAGATCCATCGCTCAAAAAACTGGAAATCATGTGCAGTCGCGCGCAGGTAAGTGTTCTAATCCTTCTCTCCATCAAACTGCATGATTATTACTTCGATTTGTTTTGCATGGCATAAAGGTGAATGGTTGAGCGGCCTAAAGGCCAGTGATTGGCCACGTCGGTTAGTAAAGGGATAGTCAGAGGACGAGGTGGCAGCCATGACGAAAGAAACACGCAGCAAGCACGTGAAGATCAGTCCCGTCAACCGAGAAGTGAAGTTTAACCGAAAAGGGCGGCGACAGATCTGTGGGAATGAATGCGGCAACAAACGAATGTGTAGGCGGATGATGGGTGACGTCACCCAACGGTCCGGCGGGGACAGCTCACCCCCCCGCCACGAGCTGCGCCGATTCAAAATCTAATCAGCTCGATTAAGCGTGTATCTCCATCAACCTCACTTCAAAACTCGAGTAGATCCTCTACTTACCTCTGCATGTTGATACGCCGAGCTCTCGGCTACCTGAACGCTGGTAAAGCACCTCTCAACCGCCAGCCAACTAAAGCTCTTCCCGAAGCCTACGCACTGCTCCTACAGGAACAGTTTCTACAGGAACGCCGTCCTACAGGAAGCAGTTTCTACAGGAAGGTGAAGTCTTCACGTAAAAAAAGGTGGCAGAAAAGAGGTAACCCTGCAACTCCTTCCGCAATTGTTTTTTAAAGGTGGCAAGGCCATTAGTCACAGTGTGGTCATAAAAAAATTGGATTGTCGTGCCTATACTATCGCTCCTACAGGATAGCTGTATAATCAACTGTGGTCTGAAAATTCATTGCATGTTCTGTCTTTAAGACCGAATTTCCTGTGTATCCACCACCTCTGGTATAAACCACTGTGTTCATCATGCCTGGCGGGTTTATCAGGCGAGAGCCCACTAATTCAAATGCATTAAGGAGAAACCCGGCAGTGGTTGAGCTCTTCACTAGAGCGCAATGGATGCCTTTCTGTGATAAACTACAGGGCTACGATGATGAAGTAGCCGAGGAATTTTTGCAGGCTCTGCAGCCTAAATCACAGACATTGGCCACGGTAACCTTCAGAGGTCTCAGCCTCGAACTCACCCCAGAGCATATCAGTCGGATTACAGAGCTGCCCATGGGTCTGCCGTGGGACAAAGAAGAGCGGAAGATGAGCCAGCAAGCAAAGAAGGAGTTCTTCCCACCGGAAGAGTCATTCACCGAAGACAAAAATGGAGTAAAAAGGGCAAGCCTGTTGCTGCCATGGAAGGAAGTCAGTCTACAAATTATGAAATATATCACCTGTGAGGGTCGATATAGCATTGTATATGCGTATCACTTCAGGCTGCTTAACGAACTAAGACACCAGATTGACCTCCCTGCAGCACAGAGGTTGAGCATTCCTTACTTTCTACTACAGTCCTTAATGGAGTGTTCCACCAAGCTCAAGGACGGAATTCCGGACCAGATAGCCCACCATGGGCTAGTCAAGCTCCTCGTGGAGGATGCTCTCCGCTCATATAAAGTCCCCCTCGCTTGGGAATCATTTAGGAACTTATCCAGAACGGGGAACATAAAAATGTTGCTTGAAGAAGCGGAATCCTCTAACGGAGAAGAAGAAGAGCCAGCAGCCGGGAGTAAGAAAGGAAAAAGCCAAAAAGTTCCGGCTCCAGCACAGAAAAAAGGAACGAAAGAAGAAGGAAGAGGGAAAAGATGACAAAGTCAAAGAGGACACCCCCATCCTATCAGCAAGGGAACAAAGGTTGAAAAGCAGGGCAGTCAAAGCTGAGGTGGCCCCTGCCAGCCTAAGCACCTTGTCAGCTTCTGCAGTCAAAGCCAAACGCAAAAGCCACGAAACAAGGCAAGGGAAGGTGGTGAGAGTTGCATCTGCAGGAACACAATCACAGGCTTCTACAGGAAGCCCGAAAACGCAAACTCAGGTTTCTACAGGAAACCCGAAAACAAAGACAAAGGTTTCTACAGGAAGCCCGAAGATCAGTAAGGAGCAGGCTTCTACAGGAAGCCCAAGAGCAACGACCAAGGCTTCTATAGGAAGCCCGAAAATTGTTGGAACAAAGGCTTCTACAGGAAGCCCGACAGTACAACCACAGGCTTCTACAGGAAGCCCGAAGACAGAGACAGGGGCTCCTACAAGAATCACAAGGCTAGAAAGAGGGGTTTCTACAAGAGGCCCGAAGGTCATTGCGAAACAGCCTCCTGTAGAGAGCCCGAAGACAAAGAAAGAATCTTCTACAGGAGGCCCGGAAGCGGGCAAAGCAGGGTCTTCCACAGGAAGCCTGAAATCAAAAAAAGGAGGGACCCTCTACAAGGAGCTCCGAGGGAGCAAAACACAAGAAAGAGAAGGCTGACATCCTCGATAAGGAGGCAGCAGCGGCACTGGCTGCCCTCAGCACACCTCCAAAACCGAAAGAGAAAAGGGAGAGGGAGACCCCTCTGCCACCTGAAGCGAGGAGAAGCAAGAGGATGTCCCCGAGCAAGCCACAGCATTCACCCAGCGGCCATACCACTTCAGGGGATGTACCTACTTCACCCAGTGCAAGAACCCCCTCTAAACCATCAGCTACCCCCGAAAAGGGGAGCCCAAAAATAACTTCCTGGACACGGAAGATAGGCCAATCGCCTTCTGAAGCCCGACTCAAAGAAATAGAAAAAGGGAAGGAAGCATCACCCTCATCACCATCAGGGGCAGAAAAGGCAGGGCCATCAAAAGCAGAAAAGAAACAGCCTGTTCCAGTCCCGAGTCCTCGGCCAAGGACGAGGAGCAGGGGCAAGGTTGCTCAAGGATGAGCAAATGGTTCAGCTGGGGGGTGATGATGAGCCCCAATTTTGGTACAATTTGGGCTCATTTTTGGCCTATTTTGCTTGCTCAAACCATTCATTTTTATTGTTTATGCATACACTTCTTAGTTTATTCATGTTGTTTGTAGGAGAAAGGATAGGCACTTTATCTACGTAGCTAATGCATTGTGATTCCAGGTTTTGGCATTAAAAGGGAGCAAAAGACAACGAAAAGGTGGCAAGGAGACAACGAGTTGGCATTGCTGACGTAAGGAGAGGTTGTCCACGGTCTTGGGGGACATTCCTCGTGATCCTCACCAAGAACTCCGAGCCCCACTCCATCCTCCCTCCGAGCTTAATACACGGCCAGCTGTTCTACAGGAACAGCAGTTCAAAACTGCTCTACAGGAAACAACATTTATGATCATCCTACAGGATCAGCAGTTAAACTATAGATTGAACAGCCGAGCTCCTAGAATCATGGATACTTGTTGGAGCATCGTTTTGTATAAGTATAGAGGCCTTAGCCTTGGTTAGGTTGTTGAAACTCTCGTATTACTATTGTAATTTTGGAGCACAGCTCAAGTTTCGTTCTCTTTTGTAAGCCAATTTGGCATGTTATCAGATTATGAATAAAGAAGGCCACTTTTGAGTTAGTTCTGAGTTTTCTCAAGGAGCTATAGCTCTCAGGTTAGGGCCCAACGTGAGAGCCATAGACCTCCTCAGTGTTGTAATGCATTTACCATTAGTTCCAGCACTTGAGTTTGTTTAGTTTCCTATGCAATTCGGATTTCCAGCTTGTTAGTTTAATTGTTTTCATTAGCATAGATAGGACTGGTATGATGCTTTGCTTTCAATATTCAAGTTTGATAGGTTGGTAGAATAAATCTCTTGGAGCTCCAACAAAAACAGGTTGTAAAGGTTCACTGCCATCTCACTGTTTGGGATTGGGGTGTAGACCATGATCAGCCACCAAAAAGAACAGTAGTCGTTTCATCTCCACGCAAGCTGCCACATGAACGTTTGTATTGAAGATCCATTCATACATTCTCGACATTGATCCATACTGCACTCTCACGCATTAGTTTCATTTCTTGTTTTCCATTTCGGATTTATAGGTTTCATGGCATAATAGGTTAATGAATTTCTTGTTTTGATGCACAGGTCATTTGTTTCATTTACACTGCTCTTTCTCAAGCCACTTCCTTCATCGTTTTCTCCATCCACCTGCAAGTTCTATTCACCTTCTATCTCACTCACTTGCCCTCCAACTCTCTCATTTCACGTACAGCTCCATCTCCTTCACTCTCGTTGATTCCACCTTTCCAAAACATCAACCCATTGCATGCACCCTTCCTTTGTCTGACTTTCCATTCCCTGAGACATCATCAGGTCCATCTCCATCTCCCTTAGCCTCCCACACCACTCCAACACTCCATCAACTCCTAAACACCTCCACGGCCAATCATCCTGTAGATGTGCACAGCCATCCTGTAGAAAACAGAGTATCCTGTAGGATCCCCTGCAGCCTCCCTGTAGGAGGCCACTCACTTCGTTGCCGAGCTTCTGAATGTGAGGGACCTCTGTGGATGGGTGCTAAGGATCCCTAGGGACCTTTCCTAGCCTCCCCAACCTGTCCCACACTTTCCTTCCTTCTACATCCCACCTGCACAATCAAACCCTAATTAGGCCAAGTTCACACTCATTCCACACACCTAAAGGAAAAACACAAAAACACATTTCTCATGATGCAAGTAGCTTAGACCCATGCATTTACACTTGTTAGAGGTAATGACAGCATTCATAAGAGTTGCATCCACATTCTTTGCATTATAGAGGATAGACTAGTTAAATTAGGGTTTCATAGATTCACATGCTTTAAATTGCTTTTGATTCAGTTTGTCAAGTAGAGTAGCCTTCCTTTGAGTTAGCTTTCGTCCATCATTGATAAAGCTTCTTCTATGAGCCTATAGAAGTTGGCTTAAGCCCTAGCGGACTTGTGCCAGCTGACCAAGTGACAGCTGCGACAAGGGCTAGTACTTGTGCATACAGCACCGTCGCTTCCAAGTTTGTACGAACTACCGGGTTGATAAAATTAAGAGACAGGAAGCCCCAGGAGTTGTAGCATTATTGCTACAATACTGGAGCTCACCATCTGCACCGCTCAAACATCACATGAAGGAGACTGGTGTGTTCCATTAGCCATTTTACACTGTACAATCATCCATATATACTTCTAAGAACTGGTGAATGTAATATATGATGGCAGCTATAACAATCCGGCAGAAAATAGTTGGTGTGTTCTTCAGACTAAATAATATGACCTAATAGGCATAGGACCCCCATTATTTGGTGAATGTTGTTTTCTTTTTGTCTTCTTCTACTATGCGAACTTGATGATATCCTTAAAATCCATTAGTGAAAGAGTAGGCCTCATTCCTTGCAACATTATCCAGGACCTCATCACTGAATGGCGTTGGAAATGGATCGTGTATACATGCATTGTTTAGGTTCCTGTAATCTACACAAACCCTGATTTCTATGCAATCCTTCTTATTCTGTATTACAATTGGGCTGATCCATTCCACTTCATCTATTGGGAATATAAGTCATGTTTCTAACATCTTATCAATCTCTTTCTTGACCTTCTCTTTTACCCTTGGGTTTAGTGTGTATGCTCTGTTATTTACTTGATGTGCGTCAGGCTTCATCATAGTCTTCATCTCCCTAATGTCCCGATTTATTCCTTTTATTTCATCAACAAATGTTAGAAATAAGACTTTGTATTCATGCAACAAATCAAAAATTTCCTTAGTTGTTTGCTCGTCCCAATAATCTCCAATGGATGCCATCTTAGGTTTGTTTTCTGAACTAATGTTTTGCTTCCTAAGATTTATTGCTAGTGTCCCATGAAATTTCAAACAAAGATTCAAGATTTAGTAAGTTATTTGCTTGTCATAGTCATTTTGTTTTTATACTTATGATAAATATGTGATTTTTTTAAACATAATTATGCTTTTGAAGAGTAGTTTTTGTAATAAAGAAAAATTTTAAACATAATATCTCTTGATGGAAGCATAAGGACCCAAAAAGTCAAAAAGAAATCCAAATTCCAACCCTGCATGCACCCAAAAAAACAATTTTGAAATTATATCACGGGTAAAAAAAATCCAAATTCCAAGCACCGGGAGAGAGACAATTTTGAATGGCACTGAAATGCGCAGAATTAATAGAAAGTCTCAATAAATGGTCAAAGAGTAAACGTCATCCACGGTTGTTGGTTGGAATTCACGGGGAAGAATTTGAATAAATAATATTTGCCATTAATATTATTTTTATTAAAAAATGGGTTTATTATAATTTATTTTTTAATTAGAATTTAATGAGTTGTAATTGCTTACGTATGGAATAAGTTAAATAGTTGTTATAGCGTAGCTTTGTATATGTAAAAGGGGTAGTTATAGTTGTTGTTACATATTGTTTTATGGATAAATTTTATTAAAATAAATAAATAAATTTTTTTAATGAAGAAGTATATTTAGTTTTATAGGGAGGATAGTGGTTCAATTTAAGGTATTAATGTTTTTTTAGGTTTTGAACTCATTAAAAAATAATTTTAAATCTCATTGAAAAATAATTTTAAATTATCTTATCTAATTAAATTAGATTTTGTTGTCATTTGTTTATTAATTATATAATAATGATTCATTTTTTAGTGTTTAAATTTTAGGTGAAAATAATAATTATATGATAAGATTTTGAAAGAATAATAACTAAAATCATGCTGTGAAATAGTTAAAATTTACTTAAAATTTTTTATTGTATATATAGAGAAAGAAGGGAGAGAAGGATATGATTTCTAAATTATTAGGTTGGAATTTTAATTAATTAATGTTGGTAATTTATTATTTTTAAAGGTTAAAAGAATGATTGAATAAAAAACTGAATTTATTTTTTCTAATTTAATTTATTTATAGAAAATATAATTAAAGAAATATATGGGTGTCTTCCTTTACAACCAACCCACATCTGTTAATGACTTGTTGTTTCCCACCTTCCTTCACCTTTGTTGTGTAGAAATGCTCCACTTTTGGTGTTTAATGGATGTGATGGTACATGCATATCTTCATGGTGATCTCTCCACGCTCATGTTGACTCATTTTTGAGATATGGTTGTTTCTTTTTTCCCTAATGCATAGTTACATTTTAGCTCCTTTGGTAGCCCCATTGCAATGAATGATTATGGTTTACGAGTTTGTCATCATTAAAAATCAAAATTATCTTATATGTTTTCTCATTTGTGATTGGCATTGGATTTCCTTTCTCTTCTTGTTTTTGTTGTTGTTCCTCGTCATTGTCTCTCTTTTTTGTAAGAGTTCCTTGAGAGGAGAGCCTAGAGAAGACGTCATTCCTTGATTTTTGGCTTATCTCATCACGGATATCTAGTTCCCTCTCTACTCTTCTACAGACTCCCCATATTCTACTCATTCTAGGCTTATTACCTTCTCTTCATGGCTGGTTTAACTCCCCCCTTCCATCTTCTCATCTATTGTTTTTGTTGGGCCTTGAAACTTTCTCCTAGTATTCCTTTCACTTCTAATCATGCAGTGATCAAGTTCCTCCTTTGCTGATTGAGGCCATTGGGGAAGAAGGAAACAACCTCATTCAAGTGTTCACTTGCTAGTCAAGATGTCTACGACAATGTATTGGGAGACGACTCCTCCATTAGCTTGTAGGGAAATTAACAAGCCATAGAAAAAGGCTCACGTCGAGAGCCAATTATTTTTTTAATGCGGAAGTGGAAGAAAATATGGAATGTTAGGTTCCCAATACAAGGAATGCTTGTACCATGTACACTAAATATTTCTAGACCATTGATTTCTATTGGTATATTAAGACAATAATGGTCAAGGTTTTTTTTTGAAAGAATTGGATCCCAACAAAAAATTCATCTTAACATTAATGCATTGTAGCTCCAACTGTAGAATTTAGCTACTAAAGTTTCCCTCATGGCCAAAAAATTTATTGATCTAGAAGTTTCACTCATAACCAAAAAATTTAAGAGAATATTATTCATCGATATCCTATATAGACGAACATTCCCACAACATGAATGTTAAGGATGTTAGATTTTATTTCTCTCCTTTTTTAGTAGCAATACTGCTACTTAGGCTAGACATATGTTTAGATGTAATATTCATTTTATTAATTATATTAATTTATTTATATTGTATAACTATGCTATTGATTTTGTATTGTTCATATGGCCTAAAACAACATACTTGTGCTACTGCTCTAGTTTCCCTAGTGGAAGACCATTAGCTACATGTTAAATATTCTTTATTTCTTTTGTTGAAATAGTACAAATACCTATCTATCTTACAATATGTGTGTGTGTATGTGTGTCAACGATAAAAATATACACATATTGCAACATAATCATGAAATGGACCATAAGATGTAGACTAATTAGCAATAGCATGTTCTCTTAAGGCACTCCTTGTGCAAAGGTCAATGGTTTGAAACCTCACGGGTACAAAAACGTCAAACCATGTTAAGTGTTGGTATGATGCACTTTGGGTTTGATCCTTAGGCAATTTTGATGCTTAAATACCCTTGAATTGTGGTTTCTTATACAAAGACTACTCCCATAAGCCACGAACAAACTAGCAAAGAAAAAGAAAACATAATCATGAAATGAGTCTTTAAAGGAATATTGAAAATTTTATTTTCTCCAAGAAAATAGTATATCAAAGATGAAATTATCAATTCAGGATATTAGAATCGTTGTTGAATTTCCAGATTCACACTGTTAAGAGGCAAGGAGAAGCTATATAATATATGCTTATTGGTCTATAGTGCACTTTGGATCACATGATTTTTCTTCAACCTTCTGATTTGGATTGGATCATTATATTTTTTGTTACATATTCTCATGCTTTTAGGGTGGAAGGTTAGAGAAATAATGTTACAATAACAATTTTAGTAGCATGACTCAGTTTGGAGATAGGGTTAGAAACCTTTCAAGGCCTATTTGAAGCCTTAAATGATAATTTTGGGGATAATATGTTTTCACTTAAGGGAAGCACTCCATGGTGTTATCATACACTCTAATAAATTCCTAACACTAGCATAATGATGTTAATTGGAGTTTGGACGCACAAGTTATGCGTCTCGAAATTTGACCTATCATGACTAACCACTATAATTCATTAGGATGTCATGTAAGCCCCCGTTATTCATGGAAAATGGGCTATCCAAATGGGACCTTTGAATAATAATTTGGAAGAGTCGAGTTATAACTCATCCTGAAGGTCAAATGGGTTAGATTTAACGACTAGTTGGCTATCAGTCTATGTTATAATTGAACCAAGGGATGTCAAGTAAGCCCCCATTATTGATGGAAAAGGGGCTAGCCATGTGGGACATATGGGAAGGACTCTAGAAAAGTCACGTTATAACTCATCTTGAGGGATGAATGGATCAAACTTAACCACTTCTTAGCTATCAGACTATGTTATAACTAGGCCACAAGGAGAAAAAGAAGTTTGATTTTATTATAGTGCATTTTATTCTAAAGTAGAGCATAATAGCTAAGAGTGAATAGAGAAAAGCAAAGTGGGTTTTTTTTTGTAAAATCCAACAAGTCACAATTCTCACTCGTTTTTCTTTGCACCATTTTAATTCAGAGAAAGAAAGAGTAGAGCGACCTCACCTTTCAATAGGGTTTTCTCTTGAAAGGGTTTCCTAGGTCATACTTTGGTGCTATTGTGGATTGTGAGTGATTTTTTTATCTATTTTCTACTTTTCATATTTTATATATTGCATGCACAAGAAAAAATAGTAATTTAATAAATCTAGAAATATAAGAAAAATTAACTCTCACAATATAGGTTTTAAAATTCAATATATTTTTAGCATATCTATTGTAATGAATTGTTAAGTACAATGTTAATGCAATTTTACAAATCATATAGGTATGAGAGCTATATTCTTTGAGTACCATTGTAGGAAGTTGTACGGGATCCATATCTATTTAAGATTAAGTTCATAAAAACCTAGACATGGTCGATGAATTTATTTTTTAATAACCACTAAATCTATTTTTTAACAACCTACTCTTCGAAGGTGGGAAGAGTAGGCTGCATATTCCATTTTTCATATGAATCTCCTTATCAAAACTTTACCAAACATGGTTGCAATCAAAGAAGGTGGGTGTTACGACTTAGAGGTTAGATTAATAGGAAAATTGGGGGATGAAGAAGAACAAGGAAATGAGTCTAAGAAAGAACCCCCAAAAGAACAACCTAGTAAGAATGCTATGAACTATTTATAGTCCATACTCAAGATGGAAGAGAAGGTCAACATCAAGCCATATCAAAGTGATATTGAAACTTTGAAATTAAATTACTGGTTGCAATATTTAAAGGTTTATTTTACTGATCACCGCATAGAGGAAGAACATAAAATTCATTTGATTGTTTGATACTACAAGGCCATGTCTTGACATTTTCACAAATCCACAGAATAACCCTAAGGCAAGAAAGGGATCCTCAAATGGCAAGTGGGAGGAATTTAAAACTCTCATAAATTCCTAGTAATACCCTATAAGGTATGGAGAGGACTAGTTGATCCTATGGAATTACATAAGGCAAAGGCAAGGGAGGAGTATATATGAGTATACCACATAAGTTAGGAATATGAAAATAACACTAGTCATCTCTCCCACATATCGAGGCATACTCCTCAAGTATCAAGGGTGTCTAGAGAGGCATATACAAAAGCAATTTTTTGTTCAAACAAAAAATGGTGGATGAGGCTTGTGTATAGGCACAATACTTAGAAAACATAGGCTAGAGGAAAACTTACCCAAGTGGTTCAAAACTAAAAGAACATCACAAAGCTTCCAATAATGATTTTGAAAACTAAAAAACAAATGAACTTTTTATTTATTTATATTTGGGTTGGATATCCTCAATACGTAACTCCCTCTTTGTGGATGGGGTTGTTGTACAGGCACAATACTTAGAAAACATAGGCTAGAGGAAAGTGTAGTCAAGCAGTTCAAAACAAAAGGAACACCAGGGAGCTTCCAAGGAGGGTTTTCAAAACTACAAACCAAGTGAATTTTTTTTTAGATTTAGGATGGATCTCCTCAATCCATAACTCTTTGTTTTTATCTTCAAAAAAGTTGCATCCTTTGACAGGATCAGATATAAAAAAATTTAGACATGACATATTACATCACTTCAAACTTCCATTTGTGCAACATATCCCATAATGTCAAAGTTTAATTTCCTATGAAACAGAAGACTTTTTGAAACTTTAATTCATCCCAATATAGTGGGTATCATAGAAAATCAACTTTCCATGACATATCCCGCTGCTCCAAATTTTCCATCATCACAAAGTAGTGTGTATCATAGAAAAACGATTTTGGTTCTGGTAGATCACATTGCTCCAAAATTTCCTTTGAGATAACATATTACATCATAGAAAAGCATGTTTCAATGCAACACCACATTTTCCTAAACTATCCTTCATCCTTAAAAAGGAGAAATTTTTTTAATACTCACATATTGCATCGATTAAAAATTTCAAGATCTCCTCAATCTAAAATGCTTACTTTACAACCTCTAAAAAAATTTACAATTTTTTTTGGATGCAGCATATCACATTGCTTTAAAATTTTATGTGTGGAAAAACATTTCATTAGGTCAAAGTTCTCTCCCAGCAAAACAACATACTTTCTAAAACTTACCTTCATTACAACACAATATATATCACATTAAAATTGTCTTTAGTCATAAAAAAATTTTTGGGTATTGAACAAATAACTATTTAGTTCTTTTACACATAAAATGTGTGACATGAGTATAGAAGCATCGGCTAGTCTCAGCCGTTCACAATGACAATTTTAAACTCTTGGCAACTAAAAATCATAAAGATTTCCTATAATTTAAACATAATTAAAAACAAATTTAAAAAAAATCATATAATTTAAAAACAATTTCAAAGAAATTGAAAATTATATATATATATATATATATATATATATATATATATATATATATATATATATATATATATATACCCCATTACAATTCATTACACTAGTACTTTTAGTGTTATCGTTAGAAATGGTTAAACAAGGAGAAGTAATTTAAATTAAGACGCCTCATTCATCCACCATTTTTATATTTATATTGATAAAAATTTAAAATAAGATATGAGATTATATATATATATCTATATCTATATATATATATATATATATATATATATATATATATATAGATATTTTTAATAAAATTTTTTATTTTCTTAAAATTAATTTTGTCAAAATTTCATAGAGATGTGTAAGAATCATAATTTTTAGTGATTTAATTTGTAAAGTTCAAGAAATATAAGGTTTTTCAAATAGTGAATCTATTTATATATTTAAAAGTTTATATATATAATAAGAAATCATAATCTCATAATAAATTGTATAGCCAAATTTCTAACTAAAAAGACCATTAGACCATTTTGTTGTTTAGCATTGATATTGAGACTCTAGAAGGATAGAAATCTTCCCCTTATCATTTGTTGGGTTATTTGGCTGTTTATAAATCACGAGATATTTCTAGAGTTGCCAATTCAATAGGCTATCTCTTGTAATCACATTCTGGTTATTTACAACTTATTTCCCGAGGAATCGGTTCGACAAAGTATTAAGGTCATCATTCCTAAAGTTATAGGAAAAAGTCATCCTTGGGCTCATTTCGATGGCTCGACGCAAGCAGAATGATGGGGGGCATGCAACCCTTCATACAAATGAATTTGTTTTTTTCAAAATTAAAGTAGGTTTAGGGAGAGGCACAAACAACTTTGCAGAGTTAAACATCCTAAGACACCTCCTCTTTTTCACTTTGGAACAAAATTGCCACAGGATTCAGATTTACGGATACTCGTAGCTTATCATAAATTGGATAAGTGGGGTCTATCTCTGTCACTTGCATGCACTTAGGGACTTACTAGAGGATGCTTTATCTTTAAAATCTCAATTTGAGTTTCTTGTTTGTTCTCGTATATACAGGGAAAGGAATGAAGTCATTGACTTTCTATCCAAAGAGGTCGCATAGTTGAACATGGGTCACTCATTGATTCAGGAGTTCAAGTATGGGGATTTCTTCTAGTTTTTTTGTCACCCTTTCATAGAAAGGGAGGAAATCCTCTCAGAATGAACTCGATGATCATTCTCTTTTTTGCATTTTGTAGTTTCTAGTTTGCGACCTTGACTAATTATTTTTGGACAATATGGCTTTTACAACTTTAGTTTTTTGTATGATAAGGCTAATATGTAAATAGTGTTTATGAGCGTGGACCATTTCTAGTCAGTAGTTAAAGAATTTCACACATGTTGGTTTACAAAATGTAATTTTCTTAAATTTATTTAATGAAAATTACGCTTTTTTTCCTGGGGAAAAACTTACTTAATCCAACTACTCAATGAAAGGCTCTAAAATTTTACAATTACCCATCAATGCATAAAGCAACTAATCTATATACGTGGCCGTGATATGTATACAAATTATACATATCCATACTTAAATAATATAAACAAACTCTACACTTCTCAATTATCATATATTAATCCTAATCACTTATTATAATATTAATAATTAGTTCAATTATTAAAATATACATATATTAATCTTAATCTTAATTATTTATTATAATATTAATAAATTTAATCATTAATCAATATATTATTATATATAATGTATATCTAAAATCAACTATTCAGATATAGTAAATGAATTTTTTATTTTACAAAGCTAATAAAAATAAATTTAAAAATAAATAAATATAGTCAAAAGTTATTCACAATTATAATTTTTTAACAGTAACAAAGAAATTATATTAAGAACAAACTATTTTTAGCACAACAAAAGTACTAAATAGATACACGTCGTTTGAGGTCCTTTAGTGGCTTATCTAGCCTTAAAAGGCTTATTTTTTGTATCTTGATGCTTCTAATATGATAACAAATTATTCTACGTGTGTATTCCTTAATGAAGGATCCTCTGAAAAAGTTTGATTTTGCCTTCATTACATTATAAATAAGAATTAGTCATCTATTACAATTACTTTAGGACCATCAACAACTTTATTTCGGTTGGGAATGGCTAGATTCGTTGAGTTGGAAGAGGATAATTGGAATGAAATATTATGGTCCTCTTAAGTTGATATAAAGGATGAAATTTGATCTTCTAGACGATTGAAATCCACTCTTAGTTCATTAATTTGGAGGTAATTCATATTTAGCATATTGACCATAGATTAAATTTTATTGGAGAGTTATTTGGTGATTTTGATACGAGTGCAGATATCCATAATTGTTTTCCTTGTTGTTGATTTTGTAGCTATAGTGAAATTAAACAGATCCATGTTGGTTGTTTTGTTGATTTTGATGGTGGAGTCGTTCCCCACGGTAGACCATGGAAAACACTAGAGAGAGTTAGTATCAAGCTCTTGGATAGTGTAACGGTCCCTCTCGCCCCCTTAGACTTTTCTAGGATGATGGGATGGGGTAATTTTAACTAACCAAACCTCAACGGCCTCACTATGGAAATGGGTTTACAAAACTTCTTCTTTCTCAAATATAACTCAATTAGAGTTAGATAACACCCTTACATTAATATCATCAAGATATTTACGGGGATACAATTTTTATCTCAATATGACTTGTGAATTGAGAAATATACCACTTCAAAGGCTAACCAACTAGGAAATCCCATGTGGAACCCATATCGCCAATAGTTAAACCCTTCATAGCTTGAAACGCTCAAGTGATCGACTTGAACAGATCATTGGGCTATATTAATTGTGCCCCTCCCTACCTTCCCAAGAATTAATAAGGGGGGAAGGTACACAATTTGTGGTTTCTATAACTAAACCCCTCCCAATTCTCCCATACCCTATCACGTCCATGTGGCCACCTCTTTACAGCAACAACCTATATTAATAACGAGGCCCATTTTCTCCCGGAATGATAACAAGGAGGGTCTGCTATTTGTTGTTTATGCAATTGTGGTCCCTGTCACTCTCATGTATGTGTCATACGTGGTGCCACCTAGCATCTACATGAACTACACATCACTTAATCTCCACATCACCCTTTTGACTATGTCTTGTTGATGTCAAACTAACATCATGACGACATCACCCTACCATGCGACATCCTCTAATGGTGCTACATTTCATCTAAAAATCAGCCTCTTGACCACCCTAAAATGTCATTTCTACCTATCGCGTGCCGTGTTGATAATGTGTCAGTTCGGTATTCTAGCCAAGTCAGATTATCCACATCCCTTTAGAATCCTCTGGTGGCATCCACATATCCTCACTAGGCCCTCATGATGCTGACCACCTAATCCTAGATAGTGGGTCCCACTTGGCCTTACCCCCTTAGGACAATTCATCAATTTCCCTTGTCATTCAGTTTTAGGGGATATACAGTTGTGCATGAATTTTGCACTTTGGAAAACTACTCAGATCACTGGACCCCCGTGACATACATTTCTCTATCCCCTAGAAAAAAAAAAACTTTATTTCCTGGAACACACATTTCTCCATTCCTTAAGATGTACATGTTTATATCCCTTGGGACATACATTTCTTTTTCTTTTCCACTTGCGACATGGAATATTGCATTAGGTAATGTTAATTTTCTCATCCTATTACTTCTATTACATTATAAAGAATAATGCAAATCATCATCGGGGAGTTGAGCTCCATGGTGATGTGGAACAAGCAACCATTATCCCCACGTGGCAATCCCAAGCTATGTGGCACCACAAATCAATTTCAACGTGTCAAGCAAATTCAATTGATTTAGCCTTAAAAAGTGTCCATACTAGTGGCCACATGTCACTGCCAAGGAAACACAACATTAGTGTATCATCCATGTCACCTTTCCACATGGACTAATTGCTAAGGGAATGAATCCTCTATTCACATGTAACTTATCATTTGGTAACAACAAATGTTTTCCATTGTACCCGTCTCCAAGCGACCAACACATAATACTTGGTGCGACCCACCACATGGTGATAATTAGCACTAAGCAAGTTCATTAAATGGAAAATTAACTAAGTGATTAGTGGTAAATACCACACGCTAATAAGTTATTTACCCCTTCATAAATTTCCAAATTCCTTAATAAATCTAATATGCCTTATTTGTCCTAAATGCAAGCCTATTACTCTGCAATGACTAGGCAATTTTGAGTGCCCTTATGATGGAAAAAATGAAACCTTCACTCTAACCCAATCATTCCAAAGATTAACATATACATGATGAGATAGATTTATCCATCATCCTGCCTACTAATAAGCATAGAAACAAGCCAAAACATGGCTAAAAAAATTATGTGAGCTCAGATGCAACAACATCATATGAAACCACATCTTAGATCCCACACAATACTATCAGATCCTTTGATGAAACTATGAAACACACATATAAATAGATAGGAAAATTAAGATAACTATTAATTTCCATTTTATTCACAATGATATTCATTTATAAAATACCTAATGATGCTTGGTTTTCATATACCAAGTGATCTCTTGGACTCCAATGACCTTTCAAATTCCACACCATAACCCTTAGTGGATTAGGTGTCCAACGCTCTCCCCCTCAATCTGAAGGGGTATATACAAGTCCAAGAAGAGAGATATAACATAATACAACAAATAATGACAACAATAGTCTAAATTTTCTCTCTGAGATGATGATAAAAGGTGGGAGAACTCGAGGTCTTAACTGGCGGTGGTTTAAGGATGGACACCAACACTGGAATGCTTGGTACAGTTCTTGGAACATTTTCAAATGTAGCAAAAACTAAAGGATTATGCTAGAGGAAGTTCTACCTCATTCTTTCAAGAGGGATACCATTGAAGTCTCAACCTAGAATGCTTAGTGCAATTCTCGGAATAGTTCCAAATCTAGAAAGAAGTTGTTATCATTCTGCTAGAGGAACTATCTATAATGTTTCGAAAGGGATACAATAATACTCGAAAAGGGAGGTCTCAACTCATGGAAAAATGAACAATCTAAACCTAACAAGGGAGGTCTCAACCTCTGGTTGTTTAAGGAAGGTTGCCAACAAAAGGCATGCTCAGGACTTCTCTATCTCTGGCTACAAATTTACATCTGGGTATGGTTGACTCTAGCTCTAACCTTAGGCAACAGATTTAGTTTGTGGCTCAGGCTCACTTGATTTATCTTCTAATTTTGTAGATGACCATCAATTCCCCCTTTGTCGGATACAAGGTGAGAAGATGAATAAATCTCAACTGCAATACTTTTCAATACTCAAGAAAAAATTCTGTGATATGACCAAAATATATTATCGTTTGTTGAAACCCAATGGAAAGAAGTAATCCAGGCAAGGTGAATTTTCATTCTTGGAGGAGTCTTGTTTTTGAAGTGTTTGAATGATGAGTGTGCTGACCAAAATTCTCATAGGGATGAAGATCAAAGCAATGATTTTTCGGATGAGCAACTCTGTCACAATGTTGGCATTTCACAATCTATTGTTGTTATTGAAGGGGAGAAAATTTTGGAATAGGTGAATATTAAACACCTTGAAAAAACTTGGTCACTTTGAAATTGAATGGGCTTAAAGTAGTATGGAATATGAAAGGACAAATCCTCATCATATCCAAGGCTTGTTGTTCGCTTATTGTTGAAAATCTCTTCCAACGGTCTGATGATGGGCTTGGGAAGTGCAGGTTGAATTTCTAGGTCTTCATGCAAATATGCTCCTCAGATGGACTCATTGATCTGATCAAATTCTAACTTCTTATGGGAGTTGACATCAGACTGCAAAAAATGGATTGTTCATAACAAAAAAAAGTTCAAAATTATAATCCTTTTGTTGTAGTTCATCTCTTTGTAGCCATGACTCAAGCTACAAAATTTCAATCTTATCTTGTGCATTTTACAAACAAGTTTGAATGTCTATGAGAGTGACTTTGTTGAGTTTTACCATACCATCAATAGTGGAATGTATTAGGGTATTTAATATTTCTAAAAAATTAGTAAGTATTGTCATTTTATTAGCAAATCAAGTTTAACAAATCAAAGGCATCAACAATATTACAAAAAATCTATGTATTCACTAGTCTTATTCCACTCATTGACATGTCGAGTTGTTGTGCAGATATATAACATAGAGGTTCGAAATCAAGAGAGTGCATGGACACTTTATAATTCAGCTTTGCTTGTGGTTAAGCTAAGAAACAAATTAAAATTTTAATGCACATATCATGAATAACTGATTGCTTCAACTCATACGTAAATGCCCAAAAATCCATTCACAATGCACTAAAAATAAACCAATGCACCGATAATTAATGTTGCAGGAAATACAATGGTGACAAGGACCAAGACATTCCAAATACTTTGTATTCAAACCTTGACCAGTGTTCAGGTGAGAATTTTCTTTTTTTAAATCATCACAAAGAACCTTTGAGATTTCATTCCAACGAACGCAGAGAAATTAATAAACCAAAAAAGAGTTTTTAGACATTGGTTGGCGCACATATTACTTCAATGAAAGAAGATACATCCATGGGAAACAACAATTTGAAGTCGCACAACGCAATTCTTTAACTCAGAAAATAAACCCAAATGATGTATTGTTGAATTTCTAAGACCTTTTCACCAAGTTATTTATGGCATTTTTAGGCCTTCTAAGGTTTGTTTCCAGTTTTCATCCATTCTTCTTTACAATTAGTCAACACCAATTACTAAGTAAAATTGTAAAACCAAGAATCAGATAACTATTACCTCCTTTTGAAAACACCGTTGGTTCGACCTCTCAAATATATAGAACAAATCACTTGTAACTGGTAATGTGACCTAGAAATAAGAACCCTAACTCAACCTCCCAAAAGGTGGAACTCGACCACTATTTGAGTTACTTAAAGACACATAATTTGCTCTATATCCAATTGCAATATTTCCCTCTTGAACTAGGGTAATTTGACCCCCTAATTGTTTCAGAATTTCTTCAATAAGCAGGGTTCCTGAGATGCAATTATCCAACTTTCCTAAAAGAAGGGTATTAGCTTCCTCAAAAGGAATAATTCAGCCCTTAGATAAAATATTTTATGTCCTCTCTAATTCGACCAAATGGACCTAACTACACCATATTGAACCTCCTCTAATTTGCATAAAGTTTCTGAGGAAAATTTGGCCTGGAAAAAAAACTGAATTTAGCCCAAGCTATTATAAAATTCGATTTCTCTAAATTTCCCATTAAAGTTTCAACCCAACCTCCATAACTAATAATTTTTTCTCTAATTTTGACCTCCACACATTAGAAAATTTCACGCTTTTTCCTTGAATATTTTGACCTTCAACTCCTAAACGATTCGACCTCAAAAAACCACAAATTGTTCCCTATGCTTTGTCCCTCCACTATTGAACAGTAGGCCTCAACAAAACATGAATTCATCCTCAGAAATGGGTGAAATTCAGCTTTCGACAAAGATGTTTTTAGCCATTATCAAAACCCACAAACTCGATCCTTCTAATCGCAGAATTTCAGCTCAACAATTATAGGGACTTGTCCTTTACTAATCCATAATCTCGTCCCCTCAAAATGTCAGAGACATTGTAGATTATGAGACTTGTTATTTTTATATGGTTTCATATGTCCCTCCAAGAATACACAACCTCAACCCGCAATGAAGCCCTCTCAAATTTGGCAATTCGACCCACTTAGCCACTCCCAGAAAAACCCTTGCAATTCTCAGCCTTTTAGAGAAATTGTTGTTCGATTTAGTGTTTTATTAACTAGGCCCACAGAAAAATGATTTTGAGTAGCAATTTCACCCTTCTGGGACAATAATTTTACCCCTTGTGCCTTTAACATGCAAGAACAAAAATTAGCTAGTTTTTTTTTTTAATTAATTAATCAATTAATTTACATCAGTCCTAGAAAATAATTTTTGTTCCCACAGACACTTACGAATTTGAACACTAATGCAATTACACTTTAAATATTTGGGCTAGTAGCAAAACCATCTTTGATACCAATGTGATATTCCTTTTTAAATTTATTTTTAATTTTCCCCAAAATTATTTTATGAATTCTTCAAGTAAAGCACATAATAATTCTTGCTAAGAATTTGATTGATTTAAAGTCAATATTTGCAAATTTTAAATAAAATTTCCAATGTGAAACCCCAAACTTTTAATAATTTATTATTAAGAGGGAAATTACATCAAAATTCATAGAAACTGACAAAAAGATAAGCTAGAGAAATATTCTCTTGATGGATTCCTTGATATCCAATTGTGTTGCTTCAGCCTTCCAACAATAGTGCCTAAATTTTGATCTTTCTAAGTGCCAATGAAGAATATTATTTGATCACTCCTCTTAGAGTGGCTAGGGTATATCCCTCAATACTGAAACCCCTCCTGACTAGATCATCTAGGGTGGATCACTTACCATCAAAAATAACCTCTACATAATGTGGGGTCTCACCCAAACAAGCTCCGAGATCTCAACTCAACAACCACCAAACAATCATCCCAAGTGCATGCCTAAGAAGTGAGATCTTATCTCCTTTAATATTCAAGAAATATTAGAATACCATCATTAAATAGAATGCATCATCTGAATACCATGGGTATTTTTCATGTTTTATTAAAATGAGTTGTAATATTTTCTTTTCTTTAGTCACTTTTAATTAAATAATTTTCCCGTTGCCCATAATTAATTTTAATTTATAACTGAGGCTAATGAGATATTTTTCTTTCCCAATGTCTATAAAAATGGATATTACACAAGAATAACCCATTCCTCCATCAATAATGTTGCTACATACTTTGTTATAACATATAACAACATCATTCATTATTTACAGTGTAATAGAAGCAAATACACTTGTTTGATTTGTTTAAATGACTAGCAACTAAGGGAGGGATTCCCACCCTCCACCCAACCATAATACAACTACACTATAATGTTTCTTTTAGTTGACCACCCCTCAGTTGGATTTAGTTTCTGAGATGTAAAGTGCTTAATGGAATTCACACCAATGCCAATCATTTCGATCACAAAGGAAACCATAGCTCATAGTGTCTCGACTCACTTACATGGAATATAGAGCTCACAATTTCTCCATCTGCTCAAGATGGATTCAGATAACACAATGCTTCCACCTACAAACCCCTATACGTATCTAGATTCATAAAGTATCCATTATACCAAATATGGATCTAAAGCGCACAATTCCCACTAACCCAGAGGTGTCTAGAAAACTAAGTGTCTCCACCTGTATACTTTTCTTTCGTGTCTATGTTTCTCCTTGAACTTATTCCTTCTGCATGTTTACTTAACAAATCTTGTATTTCTATCCTGACATGCTCCCATGAGCGAATTTCACTCATCTTCTTGAACCTTTGTCATTATGTCTATGGTTCCTCCTTCTTTGTTCGAAAACACACCCACCATTTCCTTCTATTTCTTTGCTTTGTGTCCACCACTGTCTATCTTCTTTGTATGCCTTCCCTCCACATACCTTGCATACTATCTCCCCCTTACGTATTTATTTCCATGACACACCATGCAAGTCAGGGCCTGTATGGTTTTTTTCATCCTTCATTACAAACTACGTCATATATTTCTTCAATGCTTGCACCAAAACTTCCATTAATTCATTAGGGGAATAGTCATTAAAATAAATACAGTGGCTTGGGTTTACAAGGAACTCCTCCCCTTCATACTACTTAATCCATGTCCACTCCTTAAATAGATTTTTTCCCCACATTATTTACAAGAATTTACAATTCATTATGACAATTACAACTAGGGTAACAAAATGGTATATCACGATATCATAAAAATCCCCATAGCTCCACCACTTTGCACCACAAGGAAGCTAGTCTCTCTACCTAGAGTTAAGATAGAAGGACACTTTTCCCCCATACATACTAAAAAACTCCCCTAACTGTCAAACCCATAACAGTAGAGAGTAATGGTGCAAGTCAATGTAGAAACAGAACATACGCCAAAACAATAATCCACACCTAACAAGTCTGGGTCGCCAAGAGACTTCAACGGGGGACATTGGAAAACCTTGGAGGAAAATGAACTTGAGAGGGTTGAGAGATGTAGAACAAGAGTTGAGAGACCCAAAAGCATAGTACCTAGGAAAAACGCCTGCTTGAGTGCTAATGTTGATGCCCTTGCACCTCGATGAGAAATTTTAGAAATGTTACCACTAGAACCAAGGTGACCACTAGTTGATCCACCAGAGACACCACACACTCTAGTGTAGAATAAGGATTAAAAGTAGCTAGCTCAGGAAGATAAGGTGGCTCTAAATGAGAGGATATAGGGCTCAAACATACCAATAACTTCTCATCATAGAATGGAGAGTCTATTTCACATATAGGAAGATCTCACATAAGATCCATCCATTTCCATTATAAAACACACATCTAACACCATCCTTCAGTAATTGGCTTCAATGAATTGTAGAGAAATGATTTGAATCCCCTTCGAAAGTAGAAAGTCACCCCAGAATCCTTCATTTCATAGATCCACTAAGTAGTGCAAAGGGTCATTGCTTTATATGGTGCACTAATGAGATTCAATGGGTGATGGCCACATTCCAACACATGACACCTTTTATCATAATCATTGAGTAGGGAAGCCATGTGCACCCCCTTAAAATATTTGAGTTTATATTATACACTATGCTTAATATTGATGATAATTGATTAGGGAATGGGAGCATCAATAAGGGATGAATTCACCACTAAATTTCTCAAAGGTAATTGTGTTGCTTGATTCACCATTGAGTTAGAAAGGGAGTTGAGTTCTCTATATATGAAAAAAGTTATAAACTTAGCAAAGAATGAGAGATGATGCTTGATGTTAGAGAGGATTGAACTCAAAGTCATGTTAATGGGAGAGGTGTTCAACACAATATGTCAAATTGTGATTTTTGAGTCCATGATTACTATTGAGGAGCAGACCCTTTTTTCCAGGGCTAGAGCTAGCCCCTTATAGATCCCATAAATTTTTCGTTGGTTGCTTGTGGCTATCTCCAATCCCCCAAAGTATACTAAATTTATCTGTCCTCCAAGGCAAAACATCACCTCGTGCACCTACCACCATACTTCAACTATAAGTACAATACAAGAAAAGTTATATACATTATAAATCTATCCTATAGAAAATCCACAGTTTTCAAAAATATATAACTATATCTAACAAAAAAAAACTTTAGTTGTGTTGCATTTACATTTGCATGTGATAAAGTTAATTGGATTATGAGAGTTGAACTAGTAAATTCATCAAAATTAAAATTTAACACAGATTTTTTAATATTTAATTAATTTAATATTTTCATAATACATAATTAATTTTTTTATCTCAGAATTTTGTGATCCATGATGATTTTTTTGAGACTAATTTTGGATTAATCACATAGAATTATTTTATGGTCTGCATTTCAAACCTACTAATGAGATTCATCTTTAGGACTATTCTGATCCTGTCAAAAAAGTAATTGATGGGCGGGGCACAAAACGTTGGTCGGTATCATCTTGTAACGAAAGATCGGTACTAGGGTACAAAAATATTAGTGTATTAAAGGTATTGAAATATTAAAAAGATAATTCAGGTACATCGTTGTTGGTTTGAGGGTTTGTATTTCACATTGTAACTACTAAAAGCTATTTTACTTTTAAATTTAATCTTTTTCTCGATGGTGGTGAAGTGGGAAAGCATTTTTTTATTGATTTCTTTTTGTATTAACCTATTTGAAATCATATATGCCGACCTGGAAATTATTTAATTAAGTTTTAAGGGAATTGTACTATTAAAAAACAATTCACATGCATCACAATTTCGTTTTACGGCTTGTATTTCAGTTTGTAACTTCTTAAAGCTATTATACTTCTAAAAATTTTAATTTTTTTCTTGATGGTATTGAAGTTGGAAAACATTTTTTTATTATTCGTTTATCTGATGTTTATGTGAAAGAATTGTTAAATGAATTTTTTTTTTGGAGGTTTTAGAAGCTAAAGAGTAGGAAAGAGATCATAAAATTCATATAATACTAGTTCAAAACAAGGCTTTAGGAAAAAGCAATAAATCTTTGAAAGAGTTAAAAACAAGGCGATAGCAAAAAGCAATAAAGTTTTGAAGGAGCAAGTGGCATTGCTACATGAATATCTCCTGATATCTAAGGAAAAATGACGACGTATGAAGGCAGATGTGAAAAACATCAAGAAATATGTAGTGGAAAGTACAAAGGTGGTGAATGTGAAACCATCCTAGGATAAAGGGAAAGTGGTTTCCCAAATACAAAACCATGAAGAGAAAGAAAAAGAAGAAAGGAAAGGAGGTTGCACTAAAGTTTCCAAAACTTGGGCTCAAGTTATTAACAATTCTACTAATGGGGAAAGAGAAGCAAACATTCGGGTTGGCAACATTAAGGATAGAAAAAGCAAGGAAAGACAAGTGAGAGCATCAAACATAATTATTAATGGGGTGAAATATTATGGGAAAAATGAATGTACTCTTGAGCTTGCAAGGGACTTCTTGAAAGACAAGCTTCTATGGAAAGGATGAATATGCCAAGCATGGAGGGTGGGTAAGTTTAACGGTGAGAGAGCGAAGCCCATAAAAGTCATCATGCCTAGCCTACATGATAAATATATCACTGTAAACAAGAAGCATCTCTTAAGGGGTTCTCACATTTCTCTAGAAGAAGATTTAACTGTAAGACAACACGAGGAAAGGAGGGAGGAAATGTCAAAGGTTAGGGTAGCAAGACATCAAGGCAAGGGAGCATGGATTTATAAAGGTAAGGTTGTGATAACGCGATTTGGACCTCCTTCCAAAATAAAGTAGCAATATGGTAATAAAGAAGAAGCAAAAAACTCTTCAACAGGAAATCAGGAAGCAAGGTCATTATGGGAAAGTAGGGACAAAGAATCAATTGTGAGTCTTCCATGCAATCAAGTCCTACCCAGGTTTCCTTAAGATTATTTTGTTGGAACTTCATAGGTTACCCATGGAGACGAGGACCTAGGCTAGGGCCTGTTGCGAAACATAGAGACATAATTTGCCTCATAGAAACACATCAGTATGAAGGGTGCAAAACACCTTTGTTTGACAAATACTAGAAGATGGTAGTGTGGACCAAGGAAACAGGGAATGGAAAAGGAAACATGGGTATCATGGTATTAACGAGGGTAAAATAAGGTCATTTAATTCAATTAGAAAACAAAGACACAAATAAACAATTCATTTGGTTTAAAATATCTAAAAATGGAAATCACATGAGAATTGCAGCATGTTTTTTTGCGCCACAAGTTTCAAAAATCTACAAAGGTAGAGGACTTGATCACAGAGGTCCCTTTTTACCCTTAAAAACATATATTGCAACATATCGTTAGCTAAGGGAATTCCTTATAGTGGGTAATTTCGATGTTAGGACTGCATGTGAGCAAGCTAGCATTCTTTATTGCAAAGAAGACTATGACCCTATTTGGCTTACATAAGTGAGTAATGACTAGTGGGAAAAAATTTCAGAGAACAAGGGCTGCAATCTCTTTAGTGAAAAATTGATTACTTTATGTGGGAATTTTGATTTTGTCATTTGTAATGGTTTGACTAGATGGGAAAAAGTCTGGTAATTTTACTTGAAATACTTACAATGGAGAAAGAGTAGTAGATTATGTAATTTTATCGCATGGTTTGTCTGAAAATGGAGGAAGATTTGATTGGAGATCACATTTAGGACTTGAAATCAGATCACAAACTAATTTATTCAAGTTTCTCTTGGACTAGAAAGAAGTAATTAGAGTTAAAAGCTTAGTGTGTTCAACAAAATCTGCCAAAGGGTGGAATTCTTTTGACTCTAGAAAATTGTAATACCTTCAACATGATGCTAGAGAGGCTTTTCGAGAAGGAAAAAAATCTCAATTCACAACCTTCATAGTCACGAATTAACACATTTAATTCAAAGCACTTGCAAAGTTAAAAAGAGAAAAAATTATGAAGTGTGAAATAAATTGCTTTCTCGTTAATGCTTGGTTTGATGTTGAATGAAAAAAGGAAAGGATAATGTGGAAAGAGTCAAATAACAATAATATTAATCTAAAAACTTACAAGAATATATTAAGAAAGAAAAAGGTTGATTTCATGGTTTCAAGGAGGGAAGAACAAATCTTCCTAGGGAAAAATAATCCTAAATTATTTTGGGAGCTCCAACAGAGAAAGATGCAAACTAAAAATAATATTACAACTTCTAAATGGTTTGACAATGTAAGAAAAATCTATGAGCAGGATACCAAGGTTGGCCCTCTTCCCTTGATCAACAATGATATCAAAGTCTTCATGGTGCAAGAGGTAGATATGGGTATAAGAAGTTGGGTGTTGGAAAATCAAAAGATTTAGATGAACTCTAAGAATAGTATTTAAACTGGGGCTTAAATATTCTTGCACCTCGCATTACAAAAAGTTTAAACAACATCATACAAAACAGATTCCCCACAGATTGGACTACTAGTATGACAAGACCTCTTTTCAAGAGTGGTGATGCCAATAATCCCTCCAATTATCAGACCATAATGATAAAACCCTTCTTTGTAAAGTTATTTGGAAGAATGAAAGAAAATAAAATCAACAAGTGGGTAGAAGAAAGAGATAAGTGTGGTAAAGGGCAAGCAGGTTTTAGACCTAAAAATTCCACAGTTGATCATTGTATAACTTTATTGCACACCATTGAAAAATTTTGGGAGAAAAAAGAATAAGCCTTTCGTTGCTTTGTTAATTTCATAAAAGTGTTTGAAACGGTTCCTAGTGAACTTGGGGTTCTTAGACATTTAAGAGATGTTGTGCATAGTTTGTATGATGATGTGAAAGTAAAAATTAGAACTTCATTGGACATTTATAAAAGTTTTAGAAGCGATATCAGGGTCAAGCAACATTTCCAACTGTCTCCTACCCTTTTTGGTTTATATATGCACAAGCTTGAGGAGCCACTGAATTCTCAAGGGGGTGATGGTATTCATTTGGGAAAGTTTGTTATAAGGCTTATTTTGTATGTAGATGACCTTATTCTGATTGCTAAACCTTCTCTTGGTTTGTAAGAGCACTTACAATCCCTTAAACATTTTTGTAGAAGGGTGAGGATGCAAGACAAAAGTAGTTGTTTTCTCTATAAAAAGAAAACATAAGAAACATAAGTTCTACTTTGAAGGAAATATTATGGAAGAAGCTGTGGATTACAAATACCTTGGAATTGACTTCAACATAAATATAAGTTGGGATGATTGTAGAAATAAAAAAACTTTGGGGTGTTGGAAAGCATTCTATGCTTTTTAAAATAGCTATAGAGAGACAGAGTTATGGGACTAGAAAATCACTCAAACACTTTTTGGGATTCTAGTGATTTTGGTCATTCTCAATGGTTGTGAATTGTGGGCCAACACTACATCCGACATGCAGTAGAAACAATTTGAGAAAATTCAAAAGCATTTGATTACATACAAATTAAAAATTAAAATTGCAGTTCCTTATGTTATCTTGTTAAGTGAAACAGTGGTTGCTCCTATTGAAGAAATTGCTATGGTACGAGTCATAAGGTATATTTGAAAATGAAAGAGGGAAAATGGCCTATGTTTTCTTTAATGACATATTGTGCAAAAGAAAGAATACTTGGATGTAGCAAAATAACAAATGGTTGAGTAAATGGGGTATTTTCTTGAACATGTGTCCCATAAACAATAAAGAGATAATTATTTTTTGTTATGGATAAGTTCCACAAGTGTACTTGGGATAATGAGCTAGGGAGAAAGAAAAAGTACTATATTGCAGTGTTTAATTTCACTCATAATCGTCAACAAAAGTGTTCGTATTCCTTAGTTTGTGGGAGGAAAGACTATATATTTTTTGTTATTCTGGAAGAGTGGAAATAGAAAAACATTTCATTTTAAATACGAGGCCTTCAAAGACAACACTGAAAGTTATGCAGATATTTTGGTAGGTAGCTCTTGGGATAATCTATTCAATAAGGGGTTCGTCTAGAAGTTAGGAGGAGCATTTATTGTGAGTCTTCGTAGGAAAATGGTCAAATACAACAACTAGATGAATACGCAATCTATCCCATAGGTTATTTCTAGCCTCCTGGATGTTAAAATAATTTCTTTCTTTCTTTCTATATTGAAAATCATATATATCCATCAAGGAAAATTTTAAGAACACACCCCCCCCCCCCCCCCCCCCTAAATTTACATGTATAATAAATGGGCGAATATCCATGGTATATAGGAAAAATGGAAGGCAATTTTATCAATAATATGATATGTATATATAAGTTTTTGTTGAATCTCTCACCAGGCATGGCGAATATTTTACTCAATTATAAAATCTTGTGTTTATTGAATACACAAATGAAATCATTGCATTTCTTTAAAATATCTTTTGAAATCAAAATTACCGAAATTACATATCGATAACCTAGTGGGTGTAGGATAAATTTCACTCATGCCATTCACAGAAAGCATGAGAAAAAATATGATACTATATATAAAATCAAGAAAAACTCAAATTCATCACTTCTAGGGACCTCGTAACCACCTTGCCAATACACAAGTATGAGAAAAAACCTAATACTATATATAAAACCAAGAAAAATTCAAATTCATCACTTCTAGGGACCTCGTAACCACCTTGCCAATACACAAGTATGTTCATGTTTGCAATTAGAAAAATTACCCAAATTACAATCTATTTACTCCAACATATGTTGGAAAGTTATAGAAGGATGACTAGTGCAATCAATCCATTCCTTTTAGCCCTCGATTTGTTTCAGTTTAAAACAAAAGTATACAAATATACTTGTTCAATGTCTATGCTTTAACCATTCACCTTAAGATGTTTTTACAATATAATTTCCTAAGTCTATTTAATATCTTCATTATCATAAAAACCAACCTATATCCATCTTAACTCCACATCTACCACTCTTAGGGGGATGAAATCTATTTAAATAGTCTATGCTCACATGAATATCATGGTATTACCATGGGTCAATACCATGGGTTATCATAAACCTGGAACTTAAAAATTACTATTATTAATTTATAAAAATTAATTTTAACCAAGCTAAAATGTTTAACATACATTAAATTACAACATCCATTTTTACTCCTGATCAGATCAAATATTTTTTCACTCTATGCTAGTTTACATATCACGATATTTTGATACCTCTTGGGGGTTAGTAGATCCAGAGTAAAGATGGATCTATGCTGGTTTAATTCCCCCATTTAAATAGGCTACATTCCAGGTGAATACCATGGGTCAATACCATGCACCATTTTGGTGAATACCATGGGTCAATACCATGTGCCATTTTTATTTTTATTAATACTAATATTAGGGTTAATAATGTTTTTTTGCATGGTATTAATAACAATCTAGTCCATGGTATTTGTCCCATAGTATTTTTCCCATACCTTTCACCTAGATGTAACACATTTTTTTTAGTTTTCGTAAATATAAGGTGACTTATGGAGTAAATATAAAAAAAATGTTTTATTTGTTTACCATACCTCTCGTTTATTTATATTTTTATTAATTTACCATACCTCTTTTACAAATATGGTATTTGGCCCATAGGATTCACTTAAATAAAACCTCTTTCTTGAACCTTCATAAATAGAATGAGGGTTATGGACTAAATATAAAAAGAGGTTTTATTTACTTACCATGCCTCTAGTTTATTGATATTTTTATTTATTTACCATACCTTTTGAGTAAGTACAAAAAGACATTTTATTTATTTACCATACCGCCACTTTACTTATATTTTTATTTGTTTACACCTTTGCATGTATATAAGGTGACTTATGGAGTAAATATAAAAAATGTTTTATTTATTTACCATACCTCTCATTTATTTATATTTTTATTAATTTACCATAACTCTTTTATAAATATGGTATTTGGGCCTTTGGCCCATAGGATTCACTTAAATAAAACCTATTCTTGAAAATGGGCGAATGTAAGGTTGTAACTCATAATTTCAGGGGCTAAATTTACCTTTTTTACCCTCTCCCTTAAAATAAGGTGGGCTATTTGAGGTGATTTGTAAAAATGTACTATGATACTAAATATTCACCCACTAAAAATTTAAAACCCCTTAATTTTGCCAAAGGGTGAACTTTCGCCCCTAAGATTTTCTATGATATCCATATAAAACTTATTTAATTAATTTCAATTTTGTTTTTTATTATTTATTATTTTATTATTTCATTTATTTATATATCATCATTAGTTATTGTAATATTAATAAATAATTTTATAAATTGTACTTTTATTAATTTTCATATATATTAAGAAGTTTATTGATTTATAAACTAACTTAGATTCATTTTAATTCTGGATCTACCAAGAGGTTATTCATATATATTAAGGGAGTTGTCTTTAGTGTCACTTTTTGGAGCTTCCGGTGCCAGGCAGAACAAATTGTGGTGAAATCTTGATTTGGGTTATTTAAACTAGTTTTTTTACATCAAACTTGTGATTTCAATGAATTCCTACTAGATTTTAAAGAAATTAGATCTTGTGGTGAAATCTTGATTTGGGTTATTTAAACTAGTTTTTTTACATCAAAATTGTGATTTCAATGAATTCCTACTAGATTTTAAAGAAATTAGATCGGAAAAATCCACCGGAAAAAGCTTCCAAAAAGTCCCCCTAAAGTAAACTCCTATATGAAGAAGTTTATTAATTTATAAACCACATTAGCTTCATTTTAATTCTAGATCTACCAAGAGTTTATTCCTTTGGGGGTTGGTATATCCATTTAATTTCCTCCATTACACATGAATACCATGGGTCAATATCTTTTTCATAATCTTATAGCTCAAAAACCACTAGTAATTTGACCAAGTGAAGTTTACCATTTTATTGGGTGGAGAAATACTCTACAACCAAGTATTAGGTAGATGTGTAGGTGTAATGTACACATCAGGTATTTTATATAATAATAAAAGATTAAAAGTAATATTAGGGAGATTTGTAGTATCCATTAAAATGTTAAAAGTATTAAAAATAGTAAAATTCAATTTTTTATATTGTAATTTTTATTTATTTATAAAATTACAAATAACTTTTGAGATAAAAGAAACCCATAATATACGTATCACATTAAAATATCATTTTACCTTAAGTAGTAGCTATAAGTGATCTATAAGTTAAGATCCATTTTACATTGTAAATGAAAATAATGATTGTGTAACCATATTTTAGTTTTCTTAATAAGCACATGAGAACTTTAATACTTACAATAAACAATATTTTTAACTATGGATATTCATGTTCACCTTACCATAGATATTATTAACCTGTAACTAGGGTTTGCTACAATTCCATGACTCATCAATACCACATACTCAAAAACCATTTCTCATTTCACAATCCAAATATTTTATTTGAATTTAAATTTTGGAATTTTTTAATTAAATCCAAAATAAAAAATATTATACTTTTGAGATATATCTAAACCTTATAACACATTAAAATATATACTATATAAATAATAGTTATAGTTATAACTTAATAATTACAGTAGAACAATTTTTCAACCATGAATATTCACCCCCAATTTATTATGGATATTATTAACTTGTAAATAGACATTTTTACAATATAATGTGCCACTATTATGACTCATCAATACCACATGTCCAAATCCATCTCTTATTTCACAATCAAAATATTTTATAAATTTAATTTAATTGTATTTTTTCTCCCATAAATACTCGCCCAATATGCAATAGATGTTGTAATGCCCAATTACGTTATGTTATCTAAACATTTTAATTAAATAAAATTACATAAAAATGAAAATAATATTATTAATTAAAATAGTTTGACTCAACGAAATTAGGCAAAAATAAAAAATAATAAATAATAAATAGGCTCTCTCATCCATTATGATAGAGATGTAATGTAATGTTTAACATTTTGACCAAGTAAAATTACAAAAGAAATAATAGAAATAAAAAAGATTAATGTAATGTAAGCTTTTTAACTCGACAAAATAAAATAATAAAATAAAAATAAAAGTAACTCTATAAAAATAAAATAATAATAAAAATGAAACTGACCCATGGTATTGAGAATTTTTGGTATTGGCCCGTGGTATTTATGTAGAATATAACCGATTTAAAGAGGGAAATTAAACTAGCCTAGATCCATCATAACTGATCTACCAAGCACGAAAAGAGATCAAATCACTTGAATATAGAGGGAAAAGAGTTTTGATCCCTCTCGGAGCTTAATAGAAAGCATCTCTGTGTTAGATAGGTATTTTCGTCTTTTTTTGTTGGCGAAAAGGATAAAAGTTTGAAAGATAAAGTAAATGAGTTCAAATTTTATTTTTAAGTTTTCAGTAATATATCCTTTTAGTAAACAATAAGTTTTGAGAAGTAAGGTAAATGAGTTCCAATTTTTATTTTTACTTTTCAGAAAATAAGACCTAGTTAACAATGATCAGGGTAAAAAGTAAAGTCATGTTTTAGTAGGTGAAACTAAGTTATTTTCATCTTCTTATTTCTTTTTAGTATAGGAATTTGAAGATGAAGGTAAGTGAGTTCAAGTTTTATTTTTAATCTTTTAGTAAACATTGGATTTGATAAACAATGTATTAGTAAATTTGATTTTGGACCATGCATGGATAAAATTCATTTTGGTTTTGGGTATATGTTCTATTTATCACTATGTATGTTTTTTTTGGTTATCAGCCATTTTAACAATTAAAAGAAGAAGAATGTTTAGATTTTTAAGTGTATCATGTTAATTTAAAAAATAAAATTGTTCTCCTATACGAGCGTTACTCTCATGAAGTTTGTACATGTTTATTTAAACTACAATTTCAAAGTAGAAGCTGAGTATCAATACTAATTGGAATGAATTCTTTTACTTTCATTTGTTTTAAATAGTTTGATGATGGTTACTTTAAGAGAGTTATAGTTACTTCTGCCGTTTATTAGTGTTTAGTTGAATTTTTTCACTCATTTAAAAAACGGGGCAAAAATCGCATTGCATCACCGTTCGCAGGGACCATCAGAAGATTTGTTTTAATTAAACAGTGAGATTCCCTTTGTCTGTACATATCGCAGGACGATCACAATGAATTGTTTTAATTAAACAGTGAGATTCCCCTTGTCCGTACAAATTTTGACTTGACTATTAGTTGCATAGGAAAAAACCCTCAGTCAATAATCAACCAACACGTTAGATATGCTAATCAATCTCCATTGCTTCAGGCATTCGATCGAAGGTTTTTTTATACTTTTTTGTTTTGAAGTCACACATCACAACCCATTGGTTTGATATATGCCTAACACTCTCAATTTGATAAGGCATTCTAAGAGCATGAAACCCATAGGACATATAGTCCACTTGAAATTGTAAGAATGAGGGTTGAAGGGTATGGTTAAAGATGCGGGTAAATTTAGATAAGTCATTAATCTTCAATTTGATAGAGTGTTCCGTATGCTATGGTAAAGTAGATTTACTCAATTAAAAAATAATTTTAATTGAAATTCAATCTGCACTTTTTTTAATTTGCATATTAAAATTTATTTAAATAATTCATTTAGATTTATGAATGGAAGTTATTAATTTTTTATTTATATGTAAATTCACTTAATGTTTTTTTTTTTATAGATGGTAAGTAGTTAGTTTAGTTCATGATTTTCCGAGATCCTCTCTTTATAGGAATTTAATTAAGTTGAGAAGAGTATCCTATAACAAGTTATGAAAGAGATGTGTAATTCCTCACATGCTTAAAATAAAAATAAAATACTTTTTAATATTAGGTATAATAAAAAGTAAAATGTGAATATACATTTTTCATAGTCTTAATGTGCTCAGTGGGTCTATTGCTAATATTACAATCTAATATGAAAGAGGTGTAGTAAGTTTTTAAAAATGTATTAATAACAAAAAAACATTTTAATAACAAAAAAATTATATTATTAACAAAAAATTATTTTAACATGGACAATGTCGCCCATAAATAAATTATTTCAATATCATCACTCTATATATATGTAAAGAAATTAAAATAACTAAATTCTTATGTGCAAAACATTTCTAAGTAGTTTTAATATTCTATATTTTGTTGTCTTTTTAAATATATTTTCGGTCAATTTTAGATTTCTAAATAGTTTTATTATTCTATATTTTGTTTTCTTTTTAAATATCTCTTTTTTGTCAATTTTATTTGAAATTTAAAGAAGAGTGGAATTTGGACAATGAAATACTAAATATTGTTTATGCATTTCCAAATGCAATTTAGACAATAAAACACTAAACTTTATATATATAAAAGGTAGGATTGAATCCTTTGAGTGCAAACTTGTTTTCAAATTGCACACTTTAAACAGGTTTGAGCCTGAAGAAATTTTATCTATGTTTGTTTTAGAAGTGTTGCTAAAATGAATTTATATGAGTTTAGTTGAATTTAGTTGCAATATGTATTTGTAAAAATATGACAAAGCAAGATTTGACTTGCTCATATGATTTTCGTTCTAAAACATATTAAAGTACTCCTATATGGCTTCGATGAAAGCTTTGAAATTTAAAATCTTAAATCTGTATTAAAATTCTCCTATATGACTTGGAGATTACTGTAAGTTTAAAAAAGTAGCTTTGATCCCCTAAGTTGTTGGCTTGAAGCTTCGACCCCCTATGTCATTGGTTCGATGCACAGCCATATTCTCGACTAGTTTCCAATTGTTCAATAAAAAAAACCACATCAGAACATCCATGGATACGTCGAGAACTTCACTCCTGTATGCAGTATACTCGGTTTTCGCTCTTGAACCCAAATTCCTCAATAGGCTATGGAACTTCTAGGTTGTACAACCCACCATATGAGTCCAACCTCCAAATCTAGTGTCATGGAACTTCTTGGTCTTCAGCCATTTACATACAACCCACCATATGAATCCAACTTCTAAATCTCATGTATGCGAATTTGGAAGGTATACTAGATTGGGAGGTTGGATTCATATGGTCCTTGGTATTTAGAAATTTAGAGATAGTTGTGTATTGAATATTGGTGAGCTTATTTGTAAATCAATTTTAAAATAAGTGTGAGATTGTATATTAAAAAAATTTTGGTTTAAAAGAAAATTTTCAAAATATTAAACACAGGTTTCCAAAAAAAAATTAATTGAAAAACATAACCCGACAGATTTATTGAAAAAAAATAAAAATAAAACTTTTTATTAAAAAAACCAACAAAACACATCACAACATTAAACTCACCTATTCTCTAGTTCAAAGAGTGGAATAAGTGCTTTTTCTTCACTGGGAAAGAGTGGAATCATTCGAAAACTAAAACAATTTCTGCTTTAGAAATTTCCTAAGGAACTATCTGCACTTATAGTTTGGATTGGTAAGTCTCACAGGCATTTATAAATGTGGGCCGCGTTGCATAGAGCCCACGGGTTAATAAAAAAAATTTGTTGGGCGGTACTTGTTACGCTCTTTGAACCAGATATTAAGTGAGTTATTTTGCTGCTGTGTTTTGTGGTTTTTATGTGTTTTTCAATTGTTCAATAAGAATTTCTCTTTTTCTTTTTGTTTTGTTTTTTCAATGGCTCAATTAAAAAAATCTTTTAATTTTTATTTTGTTTTTTCAATGGTTTAATTAAAAAAATCCGTATTGTATTGGAAGTTCAACAGATAGATCCCGAACTTCACTCTTCTGTACAGTATCTTGGGATTTTGCTCCCTGAAGAAAATGATCCTGGGACTCCTCTTTAATCATTTATCTATTATATTTTAAATTAATTATTTATTAATTATAAATATAATAAATAATTGAAAATGTAAATTTTTGTGATTTATAGTGATCTTCACTGTAATTTTTTTTTTGGGGTAAATCACAACCATTAATACCTTTGAAATTACTAAATATAATTCATTATCAAAACTATAATAAATTATTATTATTTATATAAAATATTAATAATATAGTATTTATAAATAAGTAAATTTGTTACATGTAAAGAATTTATAAAAACATAAATAAATTATTATATTTTCAAATTAGTAGGTTCTTACTTTTTTCTCGGAGATTGATCAAAATAAGAAGATGAAGACACCTCAGCTTCTGTTTGACTTTGGATTGTCATTATTTTGAATTCTACATGTTATAACCATGGAATATCTACTATGATGAGGGACAAACATTTTGAAAATCAACAATTCTGCCTTGAAAACAAGGATTAGAAAATAATATTACAATCCACTGCCCCTCAAAATTAATTTAGATTTGAGATATTAATGTTGAAGGCATTTTCCGAATGTCCATTACAAGTTGGAATCATTTCATACATTCACTAAAACTAAAAACAACTATAAAATTTCATTAATGTTGAAGGCATTTTCGGAATGTCCATTACAAGTTGGAATCATTTCATACATTCATTAAAACTAAAAACAACTATAAAATTTCGAAACTACTATATGTTGTTTTAGCATATTGATATAAAATTGAACTGGTCGTTATAAACTTATTTACTGTTTAGCCCTTTATTAGTCCCTGCTTACGGCAGCGCAAAGACTATAGCATTCGATGGCCATTGAATTAACATTAAATTGCTTTCATCAATCACAACATTCCTGTTTTAACTAATATTTAAACATAAATATTGAGTCAAATAGTTTTTTATCCAATGTTGGGGTTTCAACCTCTTATTGCGAGCAAAAGAGTATGATTTTCACAATTCTTGTTAAAACTTCAAATCTCAAAACAGTTTAGTTTAATGCGAATTTAGAGCTAGTATTATTTCAAAGTCATTTAATGTTTTAATGGAAACATAAGAGCTAGTATTACTTCGAAGTCATATGATATAATGTTTTAATGAAAATAACAAAAAAAAACTCAGGCACCAAAGGCTAAATCTGGCATACATATCCAAAATTTAAAGCTGCCATACTTCCACTGACATGCCACCTATCCTGGTCACATGTCACCTCTTATATGCTCCTGCCTCTTCCTCATTCCACCAACCTCCTTCCCCATTCCCATCTTCATTCCAACCTCCTTACCTATACATTCCAACCTCCTTACCCATACCACTGCCTGCAACCATTGCCCTTGTTTTTTAATCAGTTCGATGAATTAAGAGAGTCTCTTTTCAAGCTGACTATGAGCTGATGGATTCAAGTGACCCAGTGGACCATCAGATTGGACGCTATGCCACCCTGAACATGAACATGATCTATGGGAGGAAGAAGCCTGGAACGCAGGTAACATTGGAGGCCTTTCTCTTCGCATTAGCCATTCACTATTTTTTTTTAAGCTTCTGTGGTCATCATGGTCATTGGTGATGAATTTATCAACTTCATAGCTTTCTGGTGATTTCGGGATGTAGACTATATTTTGAAAGTGCCTCTAGATTTAAGTAAATTACCTTATTCGAATAGCAGATAAACCATCATCTTGCGGGAATTCACCCTAATTCTACAATCCAATTGGACTCGTGTTTCTTATGGACTCGTGATCTTTTTTTGGGGGAAGTGGTATATATGTCTATGTCCATGGTTGGTTAGCGATTTTTGATTACTATCACCGTACTATTGAATGCCCATGATTTTATTTTAGCAGGTTCTTTTGGTTTTTAAGCAGCCCAATTTGATATTAAATGACACATATTATAAAATATGGAAATTTTAAAATGATTATACAATGTTCGTGGGTTATAAATTGTTTTGTTTTCTCTATGTGTTGTGTTGTGCAGGTCGAGAGAGTTATTATGACTATTGGAAATTATGTAGGAGATCATACCAACAAATGGAAACACTTTCTCATCTACATAATTCTTATTGGAAATAATGTGGGAGACCATTCCAACAAATGGCATCATTTTCTCATCTACCTAATGCTTCTCTGGGTCTAGCAACTACAAATGTAGCTCAAGAGAGTTATTGTGATTATGGAAAAAATATATTGAAGACCGTCCTACAAATGGCATCACTTTCTACAGAGTCTGAACAATACTTCTTTTATAAGTTTGATAGTTGTTAGCATTAGTGTCAACAATCTTGATAGCTTTCATTGGGCTTTGATGTCTTCAGTCCATTGATTTGAATTCTCCTCTATTCTATTCACATCTGGACCCAAACCTAAGTCCACTTTCGAACAACCCAATGTTATTAACTTACGGTTATGGTGTCATGAAAGTTTTAGTCGATTCGATTCGCGCCATTCACGCAACCTAAATATCTGAAGTAGCAAGCATGGTCCATCCGAAGTAGGAAGCATGGTTGCAGACAACTAAGCGATTTGGTGTTAAAGATAGAGGATGCACTGGAGGAAACGGTCATGTACATATAAAAGCTTATCCCTAGATCCGTATTGCACGCAAAAGAATTCTCATTATAAGCTGTTTATATCGTCCCCAGAATATAACCTCTCGCATTAGGGCCTGACTTATTAGGCTCTATTCTGTTTGCCAGTTTTGCCACCTCCGGTTGCAGGACATAAGCCCATCAAATGTAGTGACTGATATCGGCCCACGTGGAACAGCTAAATTCAGCTGTTCCTGAAATGCACGGAGGGAGGTCATACCTGCTTTTGAGGGAATCGCAAAAGCGAGGCGAAGGCTATTAGAGGAGATTGCTCACTTTGTTTATATAATGTTGTTTTCATGAATCTGTTTCTGGTTATTCCACAATCAATAACATCGATTTTGTAAGACGTCGAGGAACTTTTAACAATGAGCATGCACCATTTTTTTGCTTTGCATTGTATCGTTGTTGTTTTGTCTATGTAGGTTTACCACAAATTAACTCACCTGTTTTAATTGTTATTGTTTTGTCATTGTTTTGTCTGTGTAGGTTTAGCACAAATTAATTCACCTGTTTTAATTGTTATTGTTTTGTCTGTGTAGGTTTACCACAAAATAATTCACCTATTTTAATTGTTATAGTGTTGTGAGTAAGACTTTATTTTTTATTGTGATATCAGATGATTACATGAATATATGTACCCATATTTACGAATCCTTACATCATTGTTCACATAGTCACGAGTTTAATATGTATATATATGATTTGATTATTTCATTTTCCTTCTTGTAAGATCTATTTGCAGGTTTTTGTGTTTAGAGGTTCTCATTGTTAATCATTTGAGCATTTCATTCTTTTTATGCTTATAAGTTTTTCTCCTGTTATTATTGTTTATTAAATGGTTTTTACTACCCATAATTAGTTTTAACTTGCTACTAGCCATGAAAAGAAATTAAATACTTGTGTTATTTGTTATAATAGTATTAATAATTTTTTTGGGTGGGTGATATTAAAAAGATATATGGATCATCTCAAGTTCATAACATTTTCTAAATATTCTAAAATCTGTAATCTCGTATGAATATATGTGTCCAAATTTATAAATCTAGATATTTATATATTTTAAAATTAAAGTTGCAAAATTATTTACTTAAATCTCTAATTCTAATTTTTATATTTTTAAAAGGGATTTTTTTTTGGAAGACATTGAGTTTAAGATTAAACAACTCTCAAATTAGAAAAATAAAAGTATAAAAAATAAGATTCTCAAAATACGAAAATCTGTCCTCATCCATTATATATAAAAACTCATCAAAATAAAAATATACAAATTAAAATTGTCAAAATAGGAAAATCTTTCCTCATCCGTTATATATACAAACTCTTCAAAATAAATATATACAAATTAAAATTCTCAAAATACGAAAATATGTCCTCATCCGTTGTATATACAGACTTTTCAATTTAACAATGAAACAAAACTACCCTAAGCCTTGACTATCGTTCTTATTGTGATATATTTTTGGGATATATTTTTGGAAATTTCATCTATACAATCCTTTAAAAAAGTGATATTCTTTTTAATATTTATTACTTTAAATATCTTTTATTAATTTACTTTATTTTTGTAAATTAACCAATTTTTTATTATTTTTTTTTAATTCTTAAAATTAAGTTTTCTAAATAAATTTTAATAAAATTATTACTAAACTAAATTTTAATAATTTATATTTATAATTATTATTTATTTTTAAATTCAAATACCAGCTTATTACCTCCATTCTTATATATTTTATATTTATTATTTGGCTTTATATGAACATAATTTTCTATTCTAACATTGCAATCTTATTTAATTAAAAATAAATCATTTAAAGAAAACCAAAAAAAAGATTTTCCAAATTAAAATAAATTATATCTTTGTAAAGAGAATAAAAATTATTCAGGACAACTAAAAAATTATTATTTATTTATAATAATGTCCAATATTGAACAATCCTTTTAGTAATATTTGGGAATTCACTTACTAGACAACTAAAAAAATTCATTTATAAATTAAAAAAAAAAAAACACCACATAGCATTTTAATGTTACTTTAATATTTTTGTAATGTAGTTAAATTAAATAGCTATATTAATTAAGTGTTTTATTTTTTATTTTATTTATAGATTAAAAATATATAAATATCTTTGAGTTATATTAAAAAAATTAGAATAAATTTTGTGAAGGGCATTTCTAAAAGGCAATAAAGATCTCTATTGTCTCACTATAAAGTCAATTGTCTACTATGTTTACAAAAAAGTTTGTACTCTGTAGATATAATTTTTATATATTGATATATAAAAAGCAATAATACACTGAGATAACTTATGTCTTTAAATATAATTAGTATAACAATAAACAAATTAGATGTGAGACAATAAGTGGTTGAGTGTTCTCTGCAAGCATGTAGAATGGCTAATTAACTTCTTTGTGATAATAAGTGGTTGAGTGTCTTCTACACGCATGTCCAATGGTTAATTATTCTCCCTCTCATTCTTCATAGCTAAATGATCCTTTTTTGTGGTTCATGTTTTCATGTTGCTCTAAGACTCATGAGACTAAATCTTAATCCTAAATACTGGGGAGAATTTTAAGAATGTAAAGTTATCTTAAACTTTAGAAAACTTGGTCAATCTTACTAGTCCTTAATCTATAAATTATAGAATGTTTGGCAATATTCTTGGAAAAATATTCAAATTTGTAACGATTTTATATAGTACCTATAAAATTTGGCAAATTTTATCATAAAATAATTTTATACTATAAAATTTAGGCCAATCAATTTAAATAGTTTTATACTATAAAATTTTGGCGAATCAATTTTAGGAAAAATGGAAATTGGTGAATTTTTTTTTTTGAGAAAAAAATTGAAAAATTAACGTACTTGTAAATATTAGCCCCAAAATTTTTCCTTGCGAAATACCACTTTATATGTACCCTCAAACTTTCCTTTAAATGACCACAATTATTTGGATCTTCCCCGAGTCAATCTATCTCAAGCATTGTGGGTCTTGTTGCTGATTCTATGGGTATTTTTGCATGTTGTTGTTCTGATCCTTCCTTCTGAGGAGCTATTATTTTAGCTGCTTCTGCCACATGCTAGCCTCCTTTTCCAAATGAAGGCCCCAATTAAGGAACATTTTTTGTCGTTTCTTACCTGAAGTTATTGTACTTGTTGAGTGTTGTTTACCATGCAATCGCTATTGAGTCAACCTGTTTGATGAAGTCTTCTGTCGTGTTGGATGTTTTCTGACTCAGCCTACCTGTTTTTAGTATGTTCCATTGTTCTTCACTGTTGTTGCAAACCTCTTTTAGAGCAAGAAAATGTAGGTTGATTGGTGGTTTGAGGTCACAGATTATCTTTTTATTTTTTTCGGACTCTTCCTCTATCTGTTTGATTTGTGCCTGAATGGAGGCGATTTATTCATCAATCTTCTACAACCAAACTAAATTTGTGCATCTCTCACTGTCAGCAATTAAATTTTATAGTTCTCACAAAGGATAGATAGGCTGATTGTTTAGGTCCAAGTTTCCCAACCAGTCATGCGCTTTCTCCATTAGGAAATAACCATTTTCAAGTGCTTCAGCAAGTGCCTGTTTTACGGCGACAATGATGCTTGTCTTTTCATCGATTGATTAAGTGTATATCTCAATCGGATCAAGCAATGCCAATTTGGTTGTCCATAACTTCTTTTTAATATTTGCATTTGTGGCTATCAAACTCAAACATGTTGTGTGGATGTGGTCACAGCAGTTGACCAACATGCAGGATGTAAAATCTTCGGGAGCTTCAATGACAAGGTATGGTATTGTCAGCCGGAGGGCCTAAAACTTATCTGTAACCTAATCTACTTGTGCTTGCAGATCATTGTTTTCTTGTATGAGTTGATCCCTTTCTTCCATGACCTCTTGTAATTTTCTTTTTTGTTGCTCATGTTCACAAATGAGGTCGTCATGTATTATCTCTGCTCTCTATGTAGCTTGTTCAATGAATCCAAACAATTGTGTTGATGGATAGCGTTGCAGAGTCTCTACCTGCATTGTGTTCGGATCTGGGAAATTCCTCTAAATGGGTAGGCCACTGGCAATGGACTTTTCTGAATGGGATGTGGGGAAGGTTAATTGCTGTGAAGGTGAGGTGAAATGAGGAGTAGGTGGAATGATAACTAGGTTTGGGATTAGCGAGAAATTTATGAGGAAGGTAGCTTCGTAGAGTTCAGTTCCCATAGACTGCAGTGTGGACACAATCGAATCTTCCCCTGGTAGTGGATCTGATCCTAGAAGTAGGGATATGAGTGAGGATGTGTGAGCACCATTTCCTTAGAGAGACTCATCGTAATTTTGTGTGGAGTTTACTTCCATCTTTCCTATTTCCACACGTGTACCAGGGGGAATAGATTCAGACAGGGTTGCGGAGTTGGAGGCTGTATGTGGCAATGGATCTCGCGTCCCTAATGAGACTGTGAATGTAGATGGAGGATTTTATTCGACTATGGGTGATGCAGATACTGATTGGTTGGCCCCGCCAATGAGGTCAAGAATTAGAAATATTGGGGTTGTCTTGGGTTTCTTAGTGACTCTCTTTCTAATCCCCCTTTTCTGTTTCAGCGTAGGAATTGTTGGCTTTGATTGTGCATTAGGGCGAACATGAGGAATTTCTATAGATAAAGGGGCAGTGATAATCAGATTAAACAATGTTGATCCTTGAAAAAATATGGATTGTGTTGTCTCACCTAAGGGTTTTGTGAAATTTTCAATTTCTTATTTGAGGGAAGACATATGTTTCTCCATTGGAACAAACATAGGCTCCAAATCATCCTCTCCTTCCTACTGCTTCATGTTGATTCCCCTGTTGAAGGTTACAATTTCATCCCTTCGAATAGGTACTTGTATTTTCCCTCCGTGATCTTGCACGCAACCCTTAGCCGTGAACCAACTTCAGTGTGGAATGTTTCTTTTGTTAAGGCAAACGTTTGCAGCCTCATTTTGAATATTTCTAGATGAACACATCTTCGCATGACGTATGTGTGCCCATGGGTAACCCCAAACTAGATATCCTACAAAAACTCATCCAGCAACTCTCTGGGCATTCGCCCCACCTTCATAATTGTTATTAACATCGTTTCATACTAGTTGTTGAAGGCCGCTTCATTTACTTCTTTGTTACTAGCGTCCCCTTAGGTTCTCCATGGCTTGTACCTAAGTGCTATAAGTTAATCTTCTCTAATTTGAACTAAATCCCTTCCTTTCAGTAGTTGCCATTTCCACATTGCTAGCATTATGAGTATATAACAAAATATGAAATTGGTGCTTCTGTTATATATGTCTTCACAATCTTCGAAGAGTTCGTTCAGTATGAAGTCCGACCAGTTAAGCACCTCCCATTTGCACCAGTGTTCGCAACCGATATTGCGTCCAGGGTACACTCATTCCTGAAAAAATATTTCATTGTCTTCCCTTCTATGATATAGAAACCAAATTTTATTTCTTCCTTGTTGATGAGATCAATATTTACATCTTTTCCTCCATGCTTGGTCTTGTATTTTTTATAGTAATCATTGTCACCTTCCTTATTTGCTCTCTTTGTTCCTCCCTAGAATGTGGTAGGTATTTCATTTCCTCTTGCTAAGAGTCTTGTCAATAATTGGATATCGTCGACATGAATTGGGTATTCTTTGTCAAGCCATAGTGATCCGCCATGCATCCTGCTGGCGAGGAGCTTAGTGCATTGCATCACAGCTAATTGTGTGCCAAATACTGGTAGACTTCTGAGATTAATCAATGTTGATCATTGAAGGCCTCTGAATTCCTCTTTAACCTTTGTGGTCATGGTTCCATCTCCCTTTGGAACCTCCTCTGTGTATACTTCTCGCTTCAAAGTTGGAAATTGGAAACAATCTGAGAGATTATTGTCCACTAACATTTCCTTGTCATATTTTCCATACATAGTTTCTAAAACTATAATTCTTTCTTCAAATCGATCATCTGGGATTGAGATAATTACCTTTGTCATTGTTTTGTGCCCTTGATAGAAGACTATTATCAGAGGCTTATAGTTTTCACGTCTCTACTGTTGTTGGTTCCCAAACTCAATTTCAAGTTCTTCTGTCACCTGCGTTTGAAACTCTGTAACTTACTGCGTATTCATGTAGATCAAGTAGATCAAATTTGACACAATGTTTTTTAATCGACTTGGTAACTAATTACTATGACAACTTTCCCTACGCAAGCTTAATCGTGTTATGCCATCGTCGGCTAACCTAGATCTGACCAGTATGACATAGCACTAGAAAGGACATAGTAGGCTGCATGGTTAATAAAGTTTCCATAATGGTGGGTAATTATTAGCTAATTGCTTCCCCAACGGGAAAATATTTTACGGAAATTTGTCTAATAGGTGTATTATTGCTTACTTATTTTGGAAAATATTGGTAGTACAACAAAAAAGACTCGTAGAACGTGTGACTATACCCCCGCCCATAAGTGGGTTGCAGTGACATGGAATTGTTCTGGAAACACAAATGAAACATACTATTTATTTTCTAGAAAAATCAAAAGAAATTAGAATGTGACTAAATATGCGACTGACTATGTCATTGACTATGCAACTGATTATGTAAATGACTATGTATTATTTACTATAAACCTACTTATGTGCTCATCTCCAAGATGCCTTCGATTTGATGGTGCGACTTTAGACTTGTGAAAATGTGTCAGGCGTGCGTCATTCACCCATCCTGGTAACATTATCTCATCCGAGTGCGCTAGCTTCACCACACTAGAGTCTTTGATCTCCACAATCATGAATGGTCCCAACCAATGCATTTGTAGCTTTCCTACGAATTTTTGAAATTTATTATCACATTGTAGAACATGATCCCCTACCATGAAAGCTTTCTTCTTGATGTGTCTATCATGCCAAGCCTTCTATCTCCTTTGTTCAATTGATTGGTGGAATTCAGCAAAAAACCTTGTTTCATCCAACTCCATTAGTTGTTCCATCCTCTCTTTTAAAGATGCATCATCTGTCATTTTAGCGGCCTCAGAGATGAAGATGCTTGGGATAATGAATTCCACTAGTACTACTTCTTCTCGACCGCATACCAGATGGAATGATGTTTTCTTGTGTGTCCATTTTACTGTTGTTCTGTAAGCCCATAATGTGATAGCACCCACTCATCTGAGTCATCCTTATTTTCTCATACAATTTTTGTTAGACCCTTCTCAAGCATCTTATTGAAGCTTCGACCATTCCATTGGCTTGAGGATGGTACGAGTTGCTCTTGTGATGTTGGAACATAAAGTTCTTTAGGAGAGAAGCAATAGTTTCATTAATGAAATGAGTTCCTTGATAGTTGGTTAGGCTATTTCGACATCTAAATATGGATATTATGAGTCAAAGATGAATGTTGCAAGAGTATCGGTTGTATAGTCCTTGAGTGGTGATGCCTTTACCCACTGAGCAAGGTACTATGTAGCTGTTATGATGTATCTAGCATGGCAATGACACATTGGTAGTGTAATTAGGCCGATAGAGTCTACTACCCATTTCAAAAAATTTGTACCGTGTACCAAATGTAAAGGCTTTCCATCTCTCTGACAAACATCGAAAATCTTTGCGTAATCCTTAGAATCCTTTTGGAGGGTAGGCCACCACAATCTAGCTTGTAGTATTTTCCGTATGGTAGCTTTTCCCCTGACTTGGCCTCTCGCAACCCCAGTGTGGCATTCCCACCGCAATTCTTGCCTCTCATGTTGAAGGAGATAGCATTGGAGAACTTGATCAAGTCCCAGTTTGTATATATGTCCTGCAATTAGTTGATAATCTGTCACTTTCACTATTAGGTGTCTTTTCTGTGTCGGCATGTATCCCTTTAGGCAGTTTCTTGTTGCTAATAACAGAACAATCTCCTCTAGGTAGTCTGGTATGGCTTCTATTCGAAACAGGTCAATGTCTGGTAGTTGATCATCTAGTGGTCCTTCATTCTATCCTAACTCCAACCTGGACAAGTGGTCTAGCCCCACATTTAACTTTCCCATTTTTATTACCACTTCAAATCTGAATTCTTGGAATAGTAACAACCATCGACAGATCCTTCCTTCCAAGAATAACCTGTTTACCAGATATTTTAAAGCTAAATGGTCCGTGAAGGACTTGAATGGTTCTCCCACTAGATAGTGTTTGATTTTTTGTAGGGAGTAGACCATTTCCAATGCTTCTCTTTCTATTCTTATGTAATTCTTCTCTGTTGTTGATAGTTTCGTACTGGAAAAGTAAATTGGGTGGTCTAGGTTTCTTTATTTGAGTTGCAAATGTACTACTCCTAATGCTTTTCCTGATGTGTCAATGTGTACATGGAACTACTTATTCGAGTCTGGGTATACAAGAATAGGAGCACTCACCAATGTTTCCTTTAATTTTTCAAATGCTACTTGACAGACTTATCTCAACCTGAACGCTTCCGTTTTCTTCAACAATTTCTCCATGGGAGCTGTAATCGAGGCATAATTGTGGATGAATTGGCGGTAATATCTTGTGTAGCCTAGTGTTAATCATAGTTACTTCACAGTATTCAATGGATCCATATTCACCATTGTCGCAACCTTTGCGGGATCTACACAAACACCACCTTTACAAACAATATGGCCCAACAATGTTCCAAATGGAACTGCAAAGATGCATTTCTTTAGATTTAAGGAGATATCTCGCTGTCTGCACCGCTCAAACATCACATGAAGGAGACTGGTGTGTTCCATTAGCAATTTGTACATTGTACAATCATCCATATATACTTGTAAGAACCGGTGAATGTAATATATGATGGCAGCTATAACAATCCGGTAGAAAATAGTTGGTGCATTCTTCAGACTAAATAGATGACCTAATAGGCATAGGACCCCCATTCTTTGGTGAATGTTGTTTTCTTTTTGTCTTCTTCTGCTATGCAAACTTGATGATATCCTGAAAATCCATTAGTGAAAGAGTAGGCCACATTCCTTGCAACATTATCGAGGACCTCATCACCGAATGGCGTTGGAAATGGATCGTGTATACATGCATTGTTTAGGTTCCTGTAATCTACACAAACCCTGATTTCTATGGAATCCTTCTTATTTTGTATTACAATTGGGCTGATCCATTCCACTTCATCTATTGGGAATATAAGTCATGTTTCTAACATCTTATCAATCTCTTTCTTGACCTTCTCTTTTACCCTTGTGTTTAGTGTGTATGCTCTGTTCTTTACTCAACGTGCGGCAGGCTTCAGCATAGTCTTCATCTCCCTGATGCCTCGATTTATTCCTTTTATTTCATCAACAAATGTTGGAGATAAGACTTTGTATTCATGCAACAAACCAAAAATTTCCTTAGTTGTTTGCTCGTCCCAATAATCTCCAATGGATGCCATCTTAGGTTTGTTTTCTGAGCCAATGTTTTGCGTCCTAAGATTTATTGCTAGTGTCCATGAAATTTCAAACAAAGATTCATGATTTAGTAAGTTATTTGCCTGTCATAGTCATTTTATTTTACTTATGATAAATATGTGATTTTTTTAAACATAATTATGCTTTTGAAGAATAGTTTTTATAATAAAGCAAAATTTTAAACATAATATTTCTTGATGGAAGCATAAGGACCCAAAAAGTAAAAAAAAATGTATCACAGGTTAAAAGAAATCCAAATTCCAACCCTGCACGCACCCAAAAACAATTTTGAAATTATATCACGGGTAAAAAATATCCAAATTCCAACTCTGCACGCACTGGGGAGAGAGACAATTTTGAATGGCACTGAAATGCGCAGAATTAATAGCAAGTCTCAATAAATGGTCAAAGAGTAAACGTCATCCACGGTTGTTGGTTCGAATTCACGGGGAAGAATTTGAATAAATAATATTTGTCATTAATATTATTTTTATTAAAAAATGGGCTTATTATAATTTAGTTCTTAATTAGAATTTAATTAGTTGTAATTGCTTACGTATGGAATATATAGTTTTGTATTTGTAAAAAGAAGTTAGTTATAGTTCTTAATTAGAATAATTTTGTAATTGCTTAAATGGGTATATAGTTTTGTATTTGTAAAAGAAGTTAGTTATAGTTGTTAGTTTTATTAAAATAAATAAATAAATTAGCTTTGTATATGTAAAAGGGGTAGTTATAGGTGTTGTTACAGATTGTTTTCTCGATAAATTTTATTAAAAATAAATTAAATTTTTTTGAATAAGTATATTTAGTTTTATAGGGAGGATAGTGGTTCAATTAAGGTATTATTTTTTTTTTTTTTGAACTCATTAAAAATATAATAAATTATCTTCTTTAATTAAATTAGATTTTATTATGATTTGTTTATTAATTATATAATAATGATTCATTCTTTATTGTTTAAATTTTAGGTGAAAATAATAATTATAGGATAAGATTTCGAAAGAATAATAATTAAAATCATGTTGTGAAATAGTTAAAATTAACTTTAATTTTTTTATTGTATATATAGAGAAAGAAGGGAGAGAAGCATATGATTTGTAAATTATTAGGTTGGAATTTTAATTAATTAATGTTGGTAATTTATTATTTTTAAAAGTTAAAATAATGATTGAATAAAAAACTGAATTTATTTTTTCTAATTTAATTTATTTATAAAAAATATATTTAAAGAAACATATGGGTGTCTTCCTTTACAACCTATCCACATCTGTTAATGACTTGTTGTTTCCCACCTTCCTTCACCTTTGTTGTGTAGAAATGCTCCACTTTTGGTGTTTAATGGATGTGATGGTACATGCATATCTTCATGTTGATCTCTCCACACTCACGTTGACTCATTTTTGAGATATGGTTGTTTCTTTTTGCCCTAATTCTTAGTTCCATTTTAGCTCCTTTGGTAGCCCCATTGCAATGAATGGTTATGGTTTACGAGTTTGTCATCATTAAAAATCACAATTAGCTTATATGTTTTTTCATTTGTGATTGCCATTGGATTTCCTTTCTCTTCTTGTTTTTGTTGTTGTTCCTCGTCATTGTCTCTCTTTGTGTAAGAGTTACTTGAGAGGAGAGGCTAGAGAAGACGTCATTCCTTGATTTTTGGCTTATCTCATCATGGATATCTAGTTCCCTCTCTACTCTTCTATAAACTCTCCCCATATTCTACTCATTCTAGGCCTATTACCTTCTCTTCATAGCTGGTTTAACTCCCCCCCTCCATCTTCTCATCTATTGTTTTTGTTGGTCCTTGAAACTTTCTCCTAGTATTCCTTTCACTTCTAATCATGCAGAGATCAATCTCCTCCTTTGCTGATTAAGGCCATTGGGGAAGAAGGAAACAACCTCATTCAAGTGTTCACTTGCTAGTCGAGATGTCTACGACAATGTATTGGGAGACAACTCCTCCATTAGCTTGTAGGGAAATTAACAAGCCATTGAAGAAGGCTCAAGTCAAGAGCCAATTCTTTTTTTAATGCGGAAGTGGAAGAAAATATGGAATGTTAGGTTCCCAATACAAAGAATTCTTGTACCATGTACACTAAATATTTCTAGACCATTGATTTGTATTGGTATATTAAGACAATAATGGTCAAGGTGTTTGTTGAAAGAATTGGATCCCAACAAAAAAATCATCTTAACATTAATGCATTGTAGCTCCAACTATATAATTTAGCTACTAAAGTTTCGCTCATGGCCAAAAAATTTATTGATCTAGACTTCACGGAATTTTAAGAGAATATTATTCGTCGATATCCTATATAGACAAACATTCCCACAACATGAATGTTAAGGATGTTAGATTTTATTTCTTTCCTTTTTTAGTAGTAATACTGCTTCTTAGGCTAGACATATGTTTAGATGTAATAGTCATTTTATTAATTATATTAATTTCATTATATTGTATAACTATGTTATTGATTTTGTATTGGTCATATGGCCTAAAACAACATACTTGTGCTACTGGTCTAGTTTCCCTAGTGGAAGACCATTAGCTTTTTTTTTAAGCTGTGGTTCACGGTCACTGAGTGGCCGCTACATCCACGGCAAAGATCGGGGCAGTTCCACCCAAAGGGATCTGCCCGTCGGCCAATCTTAACAGGCCTAACCCCAAGAGCGTCGAGGAGATTTGACCCCGTGACCTCCCAAGTGGGAAAGTGCTTAGCAACGAGAACTCGACCATTTGAGCTATCCCTTGGGGCTTGTGGAAGACCATTAGCTACAAGTTATATATTCTTTATTTCTTTTGTTGAAATAGTACAAATATCTATATATCTTACAATATGTGTGTGTGTATGTGTGTCAAGAATAAAAGTATACACATATTGCAACATAATCATGAAATGGACCATAAGATGTAGACTAATCAACAATAACATGTTCTCTTAAGGCACTCCTTGTGCAAAGGTTAATGGTTTGAAACCTCATGGGTACAAAAAAGTCCAACCATGTTAAGTGTTGGTATGACGTACTTTGGGTTTGATCCTTAGGCAATTTTGGTGCTTAAATACGCTTGAATTGTGGTTTCTTATACAAAGACTGCTCCCATAAGCCACGAACAAACTAGCAAAGAAAAAGAAAACATAATCATCAAATGAGTCTTTAAAGGAATATTGAAAATTTTATTTTCTCCAAGAAAATAGTATATCAAAGATGAAATTATCAATTCAGGATATGAGAATCGTTGTTGAATTTCCAGATTCACACTATTAAGTGGCAAGGAGAAGCTATATAATATATGCTTATTGGTCTATAGTGCACTTTGGATCACGTGATTTTTCTTCAACCTTTTGATTTGGATTGGACCATTATATTTTTTGTTACGTATTCTCATGCTTTTAGGGTGGAAAGTTAGAGAAATAATCTTACAATAACAATTTTAGTAGCATGACTCAGTTTGGAGATAGGGTCAGAAACCTTTCAAGGCCTATGTGAAGCCTTAAATGATGATTTTTGGGATAATATGTTTTCACTTAAGGGAAGCACTCCATGGTGCTATCATACACTGTAATAAACTTTTAACACTGGTATAATGATTTTAATTGGAGTTTGGACACACAAGTTATGCGTCTCGAAAGTTGACCTATCATGACTAACCACTATAATTCAATAGGATGTCGAGTAAGCCCCCATTATTAATGGAAAATGGGCTATCTAAATGGGACCTTTGAAGAATAATTTGGAATAGTCGAGTTATAACTCATCTTGAAGGTCAAATGGGTTAGATTTAACGACTAGTTGGCTATCAGTCTATGTTATAATTGAGCCAAGGGATGTCAAGTAAGCCCCCATTATTCATGGAAAAGGGGCTAGCCATGTGGGACATATGGGAAAGACTCTAGAAAAGTCACGTTATAACTCATCTTGAGGGTTGAATGGATCAAACTTAACCACTTCTTAGCTATCAGATTACGTTATAACTATCCCACAAGGAGGAAAAGGAGTTTGATTTTATTATAGTGCATTTTATTCTAAAGTATAGCATAATAGCTAAGAGTGAATAGAGAAAAGCAAAGCAGGTTTTTGTTTTGTAAAAACCAACAAGTCACAGTTCTCACTCCTTTTTCTTTGCACCATTTTAATTCAGAGAAAGAAAGAGTAGAGCGACCACACCTTTCAATAACGTTTTCCATTGAAAGGGTTTCCCAGGTCATACTTTGGTGCTATTGTGTCTTGTGAGTGATTTTTTTATCTATTTTCTACTTTTCATATTTTATATATTGCATTCACAAGAAAAATATAGTAATTTAATAAATCTAGAAATATAAGAAAAATTAACTCTCACAGTATAGGTTTTAAAATTCAATATATTTTTAGCATATCTATTGTAATGAATTGTTAAGTACAATATTAATGCAATTTTACAAATCATATAGGTATGAGAGCTATATTCTTTGGGTACCATTGTGGGAAGTTGTAGGGGATCCAGATCTATTTAAGATTAAATTCATAAAAACCTAGACATGGTCGATGAATCTATTTTTTAATAACCATTGAATCTATTTTTTAATAACCTACTCTTCGAAGGTGGGAAGAGCAGGTTGCATATTCCATTTTTAATATGAATTTCCTTATCAAAACTTTACCAAACATGCTTGCAATCAAAGAAGGTGGGTGTTACGACTTAGAGGTTAGATTAATAGGAAAATTGGGGGATGAAGAACAACAAGGAAATCAGTCTAAGAAAGAACCCCAAAAAGAACAACCTATTCCGAATGCTATGAACTATTTACAGTCCATATTCAAGATGGAAGAGAAGGTCGACATCAAGCCATATCAAAGTGATATTGAAACTTTGAAATTAAATTACTGTAATATTTAAAGGTTTATTTTAGTGTTCATCACATAGAGGAAGAACATAAAATTCATTTGTTTGTTTGATACTACAGGGCCATGTCTTGACATTGTTAGAAAGCCACACAAAAACCCTAATGCAAGAAATGGATCCTCAAATGGAAAGTGGGAGGAATTTAAAACTCTCATAAATTCCTAGTAATACCCTATAACATATGGAGAGGACTAGTTGATCCTATGGAATTACATAAGGCAAAGGCAAGGGAGGAGTATATATGGGTATACCACATAACTTAGGAATATGAAAATAACACTAGGCATCTCTCCCACATATCGAGGCATAGTCCTCAAGTATTAAAGGTGTCTACACAGCCATCTACAAAAGCAATTTGTTCAAACACAAAATGGTGGATGGGGCTTGTGTATAGGCACAATACTTAGAAAACATAGGCTAGAGGAAAAATTATCCAAGCGGTTCAAAACTAAAACAACATCACAAAGCTTCCAATAATGATTTTGAAAACTACAAAACAAATGAATTTTCTATTTATTTATATTTGGGTTGGATATCCTCAATCCGTAACTCCCTCTTTATGGAAGGGGTTTTTGTACAGGCACAATACTTAGAAAACATAGGCTAGAGGAAAATGTAGTCAAGCGGTTCAAAACAAAAGGAACACCATGGAGCTTCCAAGGAGGGTTTTGAAAACTACAAACCAAGTGAATTTTTTTCAGATTTAGGATGGATCTCCTCAATCCATAACTCTTTGTTTGTATCTTCCAAAAGGTGCATGCTTTCACAAGATCAAATATAAAAAAATTTAGACATGACATATTACATCACTTCAAACTTCCATTTGTGGTAACATATCCCATAATGTCAAAGTTTAATTTCCTATGAAACAGAAGACTTTTTGAAACTTTAATTCATCCCAATATAGTGGGTATCATAAAAAATCAACTTGCCATGACATATCCCGTTGCTCCAAATTTTCCTTCATCACAAAGTAGTGTGTATCATAGAAAAAGAGCTTTGGTTCTGACATATCACATTGCTCCAAAATTTCCTTTGAAATAACATATTACATCATAGAAAAGCATGTTTCAATGCAACACCACATTTTCCTAAATTGTCCTTCATCCTTAAAAAGGAGAAATTTGTTTAATACTGACATATTGCATTGATTAAAAATTTCAAGATCTCCTCAATCTAAATGCTTATTTTACAACCTCTAAAAAAATTTACAATTTTTTTTGGATGCAACATATCACATTTCTTTAAACTTTAATGTGTGGAAAAATATTTCATTATGTCAAAGTTCTCTCCCAGCAAAACAACATACTTTCTAAAACTTACCTTCATTACAACACAATATATATCACATCAAAATGGTCTTTAGTCATAACATTTTTTTAGGTAGAGAACGAATAACTATTTAGTTCTTTTACACATAAAATGTGTAACATGAGTATAGAAGCATTAGCTAGTCTCAGCCATTCACAATGACAATTTTAAACTCTCGGAAATTAAAAATCATAAAAATTTCCTAGGATTTAAACACAATTAAAGACAAATTTTAAAAAAATCATATAATTTAAAAACAATTTCAAATAAATTGATATATATATATATATATATAAACAATTCATTACGTTAGTACTTTTAGTGTTATCGTTAGAAATGGTTAAACAAGGAGAAGTAATTTAAATTAAGATCCCTCATTCTTCCACCATTTTTATATTTATATTGATAAAAATTTAAAATAAGATATGAGATTATTTATATTTATATATATATATATAATATTTTTTTTGTATTTTCTTATAATTAATTTTGTCAAAGTTTTATAGAGATGTGTAAGAATCATAATTTTTAGTGATTTAATTTGTACAGTTCAAGAAATATAAGGTTTTTCAATTAGTGAATCCATTTATATATTTAAAAATATATATATATATATATATATATATATATATATATATATAAATTATAGAAATCATAAAAAACATAATAAATTGTATAGCCAAATTTGATTTAAAAAATTTAGACCATTTTATTTTTTATTGATATCATGAGACTCATTATATAAAGATTTATCCTTAATTAATATTTATTATGATATTTTTCTCATGAGTTTGCTTTAATTTTTGTTTGAAAAATCAGGTTGATGTTGAACTAGAGTTTGAATCTTAATAACCTATCATCCTAAAATAATTTCCATATTTAAAATCTATCAAGATAAAATTGAGAGTTCGTAAATTATTTTTGGGGAGTAGACATTTCAAAGTGGTTTATGAGTGGAGGTTTGATTGGAAAAAATGTTTTGGTATAAGTTATTTGGATAAATTGTGAGAGATTGAGTTTTAAGTTTCTTCTTCATATGTTGGTTATTGATATTGAGAATATCTGACCTGAAGAGAAACTATACACCAGAGTTGAAAAGAATGCAAAATCCTTGGAGGGGACTTCCAAGCAGGTTTTTCTTTACGGGAATTTTTTTGGCTTACCTAGCATGTGAGGATAGGAAAGCTCTGGAGATGCAATGCGTGTGTAACTACAACGATGATGTCATTAACAACAACATAGATATATATACATTTTATTTGTACTATATCTTCATCTGTCTAATATATTACCTAGATCGAGCGGGTAATTGAACCTGTGACTTCACATCAAGGAGTGCCTTAAGAGAGCACCTCATCATCGTCTATCCAAGATCCCATAGATGATATATAATTTACTTGTAATTTCTAAAGGAATAAATATATATTTCTAAATTTTGAATTTTGAGTTATTAATTTATTTCATTATTTTTTATTAGTGAAACATTGTCAAAATCTATCTCATTATTTTCTATCTGTGAAACATTGTCATGATTGTGTTGGACTTATTTGAATTTAGACACTCCATATCATAGTTTATTTTATGATAGATAATTCTCAAGCCCATGCTATTGAATGGTCCATGGTGTTAACTGATGGTATTTGATGCGATGAAGACCATTTAAAAGTTTGATATACTCCATTGTAAAATGCTTCAAGTGTGAAGATGGCTATTATAATAAACTTATTATATATGTTTAATAATTACACTACATATTAAAATCTATGACATGATACCTATATATATATAATATTTTTTCTTTTAAATATTAATGCATTAATATTATATATTTTATTTCATTAAATATTAATAGAATAATATTAAATTTATATTTTTAATGTTTCTAAATAAATATCATGAAAAATAAATTTATATAAACTTTTATAATTTTATTGAACAAAAATAATAGATTTATTACTTATCTTGACATGCAAAAATTTTCTTGGATAATGATTTGTTCATCGGAATCTGATGATTTTTTCTATTATTTATTTATTTTCAAAAACTTTGAAAATATGAGTGTTTGAATCTTGCTTTTAATGGTAGAAATATATTCAACACCTCCAAAAATCCTTGGGGCACCTAAAATTCTAAAACTTACAGTTGTAACCTAGATTTCCAAATAAAAACTGTTGGATTTTATCAAAACCATGTCGAAAAAACCATTCATTTCCAAATAAAATCGTCACACTTTAATCTATAATAAAAAACATGTATGCATGGATTAAACTCATATTAATATATATCTTATAAGTATATTTTCCTTGTTTCTCACCATAATATAGTATATTATTTATGATCTGTTTTTGCATCATTTTATTAGATTATGAGTTTTGTATATAGCTTGTGATAACATGCACATTTTAGATTTATGAATTTTTTATTTTACGAACTTTAATCTAGGTTTGATACTTTTGTTATAGTCTTGCATTGCATTGATTTTACTTGAACAAATATTATTATAATTAACTAAGTAATTCCAATTTCTTAATTTAAAATAATCTTCCTAGAATATTAAAGATTAATTATTTGGTTTTGAGATTTTACACTTTTAATTGAAATCTATAAGCCCTTCCAATATATCCTATTTCTATCTTTCATAAGATTAGGTTACTTAAAGAGCATATTTAAATGATTAGTCCCAACAATTACCATATACGTAAATCTAATTGATAATGGATTTATGTTCAGAAAGAGTAATTCTTAGATTATCAAAAACTCATTGAGAATATTTCTTAAATTCAGAACTTCAAATTGTTTTAAAATATTTAGAGAGATGAGTGTTGTAATGTTATGAAAACCATAGTCTCTTGGATTTATAGCTTTGGGAGGTTTGGTAATCCTTGTATTTTTCCATTTCATCCATACCAATTATATTATAAGGAAGGGAATTGTATTAGTCCATGTTTGAATGAACATTACAGATCTAAAAAATGACTCACTTTATAATGTGAATCTTAGTCGATGAAAATAGACAAATTGAAAAAATGATGATACCACTAAATGGTTAGATATTATTAGTATTGATATGAGTAAATAATATACAACTAGTTTGACCTTTTATTTCAACATTATTACAAACTAGTCAACGTTAATACCATATATATTTTGGTATTAGAGATGTCAATCTTGATTTACTTGGACACACAAATTATTTAAGGCAAGGTAAGTTCTAGCGAGAGAACTTAACTAGATTTTTTTTATGATGACTCAACACAAGAATGCACTTGCCTTATATTTATGTAATTTTTTGTCTAATTTGTTAAAATTTTATAAATGAATAGGAAGATATTTTCCATACCAAAAAATGAATTGAATGAGATTCCTACCACTTTATGTTATTTTCGCATTACTAGAATGATAGTTGGCCCAAATTAGTGTGCTATAAATATTTATTGCACATCACTATTTATTAGTAAATTCATAAATATAATATCCTCCATTAATAATTTTTTTGAGATAATTTTGAAATTTTACTCTTTCATAATATTATTTAAACATTAGTCATAGGTGTCCAAACTTATATTCATATTTTTCGTTAAAATATTCACATATAAAACTAAAATGATAAACATTCATATAAGAAATAAATTGTAATAGAATATTTGTATCAAATAGCATTGAAAAAATTAGGAAATTTCATCTAATAAATCTGACAAGGTTTATATACTTTTCTATGAAAAAATTAAATAATTTACCCACCTTAACCGATATGGTGAATAATATATCCTTAAAGTTTTCCTTCACTTCAATACCTATGTAAGAATTATATATTTTAAATATATTCATATCATGGTTGTTTGATTATCCATCTCTAATATGATTATGTATTGTCTCTATGAAAACTCTAACCATAAGTAGTTAGTTTAATAATGTTATATTATATGAATGCACACGCTATTGAATCTTAGTGACACCTTAATCTGAGTTTCTTTAATCTCGTAGTAATCATGTGTACTAAATGAGCTTCAATTATATTTTAAATCATAATTGCGAAATCATAATTGCATGTTCATCGTGCTATTGTTTTTCATCGTAATAAGTTCGCATTTTACAGAATTCATCTATCATTATGTTAGATGGCTAACACACAAGCTCAAATATGGCTCACTAAATCGTATTAATTGCTAGGATTTAGTGAGAAATCGACGATCATCAAATTATCTTTGCTTGTAATAAGGTTGTGTATAAATTTGAGTTGTAATTGATATAGATCGATATAATCATTTTTCTACCAAATACTAAGATTTAATGATCGATGGTTGAGGTGGTTACAAGTACTCATATTTAATGATTTATGGTTGAGTGGTTATAGATTTGAATGGTTATTAATATTTAATGAATTATTATTATTATTTATTATTTTTTTTAAAGATATGTTTGGATCTTGTGAATGTATGATTATTTTAGTTATTTTATGTATGATATGAGCTTGAGATATTTTTCAATTTGATTTATGAGTTTATAAGCTTATAAATATATTGGTTGCTTAGATTTTATTTGAAATTTGCAAGCTTGTGTATTAGAAATTTTTTATGTGTCTATGAATCGTAGGATTTATTAGGGTTATATAAAAGATTCTTAAGTTTGAAGTTAGCATGCTTGTAATAAACTTTTATATTAAATAATATTGGTTTATCTTTCTAGTTCGATAAATAAATTTATGTCTTTGAATGTTAACAATTGCTAATGTTCAATGGTCTATACTTGATATTGTGTAATAGAAATTTTTGATATACCCAAAATCTTAACAATCACTTGAACTAAATTGGACATTTATAAGATTGTGTACTTTCAATCATTTAGATGTTCATGAATCCCATTGTCTACAAGAAATAAGTGAGTTGTACCTAAGTTTGAGTTATCATAGGTTGTAGTATGTTTATATATTAAATACGCTTGAGCTATAATTCTATATTCCATGATCCTAGCAACAACTGGGAGTCAATGATTCATCCTTAATATTATGTGTAATATTTTTATAAGATATAAAATGATCATAGTGGCCTCTATGATACAAATGTCATTTGCAAGCTTGTGTCATCCTTAACATTATTTACTAGCTATTCTAGATATTTCCATGAATCCTATTCATTTTTTCATTCATAATCTTGTGTTTTAGCGATCTTAGAGATGTCCATGAATTCGTATAACCACTAGTATTCAATGACTCATCCCTACGCTTGTGTACTTGAAATCATTGTGATACCCATGAACCATAAGGGCCATCAGGATTTAATTATCCATACTAAGATTGAGGTATCTTTTTCATTCAATATTTTACATGGTGTTTTTCTCTTATCCTAAGCCATCCATCTTAGCATAGATACCATATTGATCTATTGTCGCACATTCTTAATAGTGCTACATATATAAACATTATTTATTTAACCTCCTTAAGCGTTCAATAATAATTCTACCAATAGTAACACCATTATGCTTGTTCATGACCTACCTATCCTCATTATGAATACTTCATGCAATTTCCCTCATGTATTTAATCTTGTCCACATGTTAAATGTTGGTCCATAAATGCCTTATCATTTGTTACCTTGCATAAATTCTTGATCCAACATACCACCACTTTTCCATGCCACTCAAGGGGTGTATTTGTTTAGATAGGGGGTACCACTACATTAGACTCCCCATAATAATAAAAGCATATCCTTGTTCTTATGAGGTTGAATATTATCTTTAAGTATCTCATGTGTAAATTAGTTATTCACCTTCTACTGTTTTCACTACTTAATCATTATTTTCATATCATTTGTTGCATCCTTCAAATAGTTAATATCACTACTTCATACTATGATATAATAATTTATTTTTTCTCTCTCCCATTTGCATGTCTTCAAAAAGAAAAATTACTTTTTTGTTGCAAATTTTATACATAATTCAAAGAATCCACACATTTTCACTTGGAATGATTCCACCCAACACTTAGCTACTCCTTGTTAGAATTGTTTCATATAATGGGAGTCTTCAACAATCCATGCATGTCTAAAACTTGTTAATTTCCATGTATCTCACTATGCTTCTATCTCTATGTTTCATACTATACATGTGTCTACCTATATGGATATTTTTCTTCGATGTATTTATCTCCTTGCATGTTTATATTCTTACATATGTAGATTTTATATTTTATCTTTTATTTTCATATATAAATTCATTATTAATATGTAGTGAATCATCTAGTGTGGTGTGAGATTAGTCACAAAAAGTGCATCGGTGGGGGAGGGGTGTGTGTGGAGTGGGTTGGGGTGAAAACCAATCCTTCAAGAATGTGTCCATAGGGGATGGAGGTTCTGGTTCAAGCCATTAGGTAAAAACACTCCATCAATCAACTATTGTCCCAAGTCATGCAGAAAGAAACAAGGATGATCCTCCAAGTCAATTGGAAAATCCATGGACATGCCTCCCTAAGGTAGCGACAAATATAAAATATGAGTAAAATTGGACAAAATTGAGAATTGCATCCAAAATATGAAGGATCATGCATTAATATGCAAGTTCGTAATCATTTGGTCAATGGAGAGAGTATTGGTTGGTTGGATCCAATAAAAATGGTAGCAAAATCGACACATTGATCCCAAGATGAGAGAAAAAAAAATTAATGGTGATTTTTGCAAATTTGGGAGACAAAAGAAAGGTATTTAAGAATGGTCTATATTTTTTCAAGAATATGGGGTTATTCATGAAATTTGGGAAAGAAAGGTACAACCTAGAAAAGGAAAAGAAATCTTGGTGACCCCAATTTGGGTTTGCATATTTTCTCTTCCAAAACAATTTTGCAAGTAGGAAATATTAGAAGTTATTGGGAACACAATAAAAAACTTTGTGAAAATATCCAAAGTGACCAAACAAGGATGCTATGGATCATATGTGTGGATATGTTTGTATATCAATATCTCATAGCCACTATTAGAATAAATTGAAATCTCCTACCATGATAAATTTTGGAAATAACATCTGGATTATGAGGATGTATCAATAAGATGTTGTAGTTTCCATGAATATGGCAATTTATTTAGGGATTTTCCCGTGATTTTCGTAAAGGAAAAACAATAAAATCATTAGAAATTGAATCATGAGTATTTTCAGAAAGTCCAACCTAATTGAAAAAACCGTTGAGCACAAAATGAAACAACAATAGAGGAGACCCTTCAATCCAAAAACCATTATCAAGCATTAACTAGAGAAGAGAAATAAATTCTAGATTAGGTACATCTTAAAGAAACCAATCAAGAGAAGGGAAATGGAAAAGCATAGGTGGAAGATCATTAGAGAAAAGTGCCAGAAGAATCCACAAATAATGCGCCAATAAAGGAAATTGATATTCTAGACGTACAAGGAATAAGGAATGTTAATGGGCTAGAGGATATGGATATGGATGAGATAGTACTCTCAAACATCATTAAAGAATACACATGTAAGGGCCCAAGAAAGATAGCATATTAGAAAAAAAAATTAGATAGACATATATGCAAATAAAAAATAAAAGAATGTGATTTCGAAGGGAGAAAGCTCATCCCAATAAATCTTACCATCCAAACACAAATATTCCGAGATAAGTAAGACAAAAGGAGGGGATGGAAATGAAGAAAAGAGTTAACATAGGAGATAGGGAATGTTCCTGTCAATTCTAAACAAGTGACTCTGTTAACTAAGTTGTTTTCCACTGCAAAAAATCCTTCCCAATGGAGATATTTTTGTGGAATATAAAGGCCTTAATTTTCGAGGAACACAAAGGTTTATAATGGAGAGAATTCATACGGAACTCTGTGCAATAGTAATTTTATAACAGACAAAATGTGGATTTGATAAAGTAAGCTCAATGGCCTCTCCATTTTTGAGATGATGTGAAATGGAATCTAAGTGAAATGGAATTTACAGATTGGATGGCTACCAAAGGATAATATTTGGTAGATTCCACAACCTAGGATCAAGAGTCTTTGGGCCAAATATGGTGAATGAACGTGTAGGCTTTCTTAGAAACTTGGCTAGGATTAGATAGCTTCACCAAGATAAGCTATGGATTCTAGGTGGAGACTTCAACATGGTGACATCACTAGGAGGAAAAAAGGGAGGTATTCACTACTTGGTCATAAACTCCCAATAGTTGAAATAGCTGATGCAACAATTGAAGCTCGCCGACATGGAAATAATTAATGGAATATTAACTCGAAACAATCAATGTAGAGGTAAGAACCAAATAGCCTCACACTTGGATATATTTTTAGTATCATAATCTCTCTTAGAAGTGGATGTATTCCTCGAAGAATTTATTCTTGCCTGTACAAGTTTGGATCACTAACAAATATGTTTAGAAATAAATATCGAAGCTACCCCTAAAAGTAGGTCTTTCATATTTAAGAGTTTCTAGCTTAAGGATATATCCTTCCTTGAGAAAGAAAAGGATTGATGGGAAAATATTCAAGTCTACGGTCTCGACAATGTGGCTGATTTTCAACAAAAGTTAAGATTCTGAAGTCAAAAAAAAAGGAACAAATAGGATTTTGGAAATATTTTCCAACAAAAACAAGATTTGGAGGTACAAATGCAAGAGGTTCAACAAAAAATGATTTTGGAGGAAAGAATTGAGGATTTGATTGCAAAAGAAATTTAACGATTCAGAAAATTAGAGGATAAAGGGAAACATAAGGAAATATCATGGAGGAAAAAGTCAAGAATCCATTGGCTTTGAGAAGGGGAAAAGAACACAACTTTTTTTAACAAAATCAATGATAAAAAATGACATCATAACCGTATCCTTTTTCTCAAAGATAAAGCAAGGAGAAAAATCACATACCTCAAAGAGATGGAACAATAAATGGTTAGATTTTAGCTGAACAAAATCAAAGTCAATGGAGACATATTCATAAGATCATAGAAACAATTCGAATGTTGGTTCAACGAGATCATAATGATATCTTAATGCAACAGGTATCGCATGCCAGAGTCAAAGAGGCAATAATGTCCATGCGAAAATACAAGGCAATATGTCTCAACAGATTCGCCATGATTTTTTTCCGAGGTTCACGCAATTCCTTGGCAAATAAATCCATGATCTGATGGAGGAATCTCATAGAACATGCTCTTTATTTATAGCCTTGAATGCTACGCTATTAACTCTAGCACCCAAGTCTAATAAGAACAATGATCTTGGTCGCTTTAAACCAATAGAGTTATGTAATTTGATATATACTATTATTTCAAAATTCATTACAAATCATCTAAATCAACACCTGCCAAATCTAATTTCAATGGAGTAAATCAATTATGTCGAAAAATCTTATATGAAAGAGTAGTAGCCCATGAGGTCCTCCATTCATTGAAATATATAAAAAGGTGGGAATGCTAAATTAGCTTTACCTATCTAAGGCCTTTGACGGACTTAGTTTGGCTTAACTCTTTAGGGTTCTCACAACCTTTTTCTTGGATTAATTGTGTAGAAGCTTTGGTTGCTACCCCTTTCTTCACAGTGATGCTTAATGGATCTCGTTTCTATACATTCACGTCTTCATGTATAATTTCACAACGTGGCCCTCTCTCGCCATTCGTACTTATTCTTACAATAAAAGGGTTGGGACACACCGTAAAGGAAACAATAGCATAAGGAATATAAAAGGATTAAGATGTTATGGAAATAATATTCCCATCTTGCTAGTGGGAGTTATTAAAGTAAGAGAAGCTAGAGCTTTAAAAATATTTTGGAAGATTTTAGGGAGGCCTCAAGTACATCAATTAAAATAAGCAAGTCTCAAATTTATTTCTTTAATAATAACTCAGGAGTGCAAGGACAACTAGCTAGATTGTTGGGTTTTTAGAATTTTTCTATCCTTGATAAATATGCAGGGGTGCTTTTGATAGACAAATCCCTTAGAACTATTCATTGGAAGGAAATAGTCCATAGAATATAAAAAAAATTGGATTGTTGTACCTTTAGATCTTTAAATTATGTTGTGAGATTAGTCTTGCAATCCCTGTTGATGTATCTTTTCTCTACACTGGTAGTGCCAAAAGGAATCCTCATATACATCAATATTATCTATAGATACTTTTCTTTGGGAGGGTCTATGTAGGAAAGAAAATGGACCCTTGTAGCCAGGGATAAATTTTGTCGTCCCAAAATCATGAGAGGTCTTGGTCTTTGTGATCTAGAAATTTTATATTACATTTTTAGGAAAAAATGATGGTGGAGGTGGATCCAACGTGGGTAGGAGCTATGGAGGAAATTGTGAAATAGGGAATATAGCCCCTCTCAATCATGGAAATGAAATAAGGTAGTAGGTTTTCTAGCCAACTTAGGTTGAAATTACATTCAACTTCATCTTTCGGCAAGTTTGAATAGTTACTTGTAGGAAGACTGGAGACACAGACTTGTGAGGATGATAAACAAAGATCAAGAAACTCCATTGGGGGTTGAAGAACATTAAGTACTAGCTAGCATTGAGGAGCAACACTGCAACAAACCAAATCATGTACCTCAAGTTAATACAACCCTTTCACGTCCTCTTGATGGTTTCAATTAACTTATGTTTTTTTCTACTTCACCTAGAATTTACGAATAATGTATTGCATAATAAAGTATTAGTTCAATGATAAGTAGGTATTCTTGTATGTATCTTGTTAATATATAGACATTTAAGATAAAAGACATTAACTTTTTTCATTTATTTAATTTCCAATATGAAAACCATTAAAAAAAAAGCAGCTTCTTTATAAAAAGAAATAAATAACATCAATTTAATAAAAGAAAACTTATTTAAAAAAAACATTACACTATAATTGTGCAACAAAATTATCATTTCTTATTCTTCAATATTTTTATATAATTAATTAACTTAACTAATTTATTGAACATAAGACTATAGTTAATATTTTTATTCTTTAAATATCTAAAATAATATCATTTAAACTCCACTTCTACAACAATTAAATATCCCTATCCTGAATTTCTTTTCGAATTTAACACTTTCATTAAAACTTCGAAGTAAAAACTTCTTAGTACGTCACTGAGATAACAAAGCATTTAACGAAGAAACCACCAAGATTAATGTCCAGTGTAAACAGTTTTAAAGCATATATGGTGGTTACTGGTGTTATGATTACTATACATATAACAGCTAAAGGGGATTTTGAACAATGTATTTAAAAAATGTATGGGCAGATTTTGTTATTTTGGTATTTCTTCTTTCCTGCACAGGAGTCCGGAAGTTATAATGTGGGACATGCGCTAATGATAAAAAAAACAAATCACGAAAGGTGCAAACTGTAACATATTCCATACATTTCAAAATCTCAGGATGCTATTATTCCATTGCAATACGTAAAACAGTGAAGATGCTAATATCTCATAACTTGATTTATGATTTTATATGCCTATAAATGTGTGTTTATTTTAGTTACTTTATGGATGATATGAGCTTGAGATATCTCACAATCTGATTTATGACTTTATAGGCTTATAGATCTATTGGTTTCTTAGATTTTACTTGACATGTGCAAGTTTGTGTAATAGAAATATTTGAGGTGTCCATGAATCATAGTACTTATTATGATTATATAAAAGATCTTTAGGTTAACATGTTCATAATAAGCTTTTATATTAAATAATATTAATATATCTTTTTAGTTGACAAATTAATTTATGACCTTGATTACTAGCAATTGCTAATGTTCAGTGATCTATACTTGATATTGTATAATAGAAATGCTTGATATATCCAAGAATCCCAACAATCATTTCAATTGAATTTTAAATCTCTAGGATTGTACAGTTTTAATCCTTTAGATGTTCATGAATCCCATTATCTACAAGAAATAAGTGAGCTATACCTAAGTTTGAGTTATCCTAGGTTGTAGTATGTTTATATATTAAATAAGCTTGAGATATAATTCTATATTCCATGATCCTATCAAGCTTTAGGAGTCAATAAGTCATCCTTAATTTTGTGTGTGATATTTTTCTAGGATATAAAATGATCATAGCGGCCTCTAGGATTCAATTTTTCATTTGCAAGCTTGTGTGATCCTTAAAATTATGTACTAGCTACTCGAGAGAATTTCATTAATCCTATTCAATTTTTTATTCATAATCTTGTGTTTTAGCAATCTTAGAGATGTCCATGAATCCTTATAACCTCTAGTATTCAATGAGTCATCCATGAGCTTGTGTAAGATTGAGGTATGTTTTTCATTCTATATTTTACATGGTGTTTTTCTCTTACCCTAAGTAATCCATCTTAGCATAGATACCTTAGCGATCTATTGTCACACATTCTTACTAGTGCTACATACATCAACCTTATTGCTTTAACCTCCTTAAGCCTTCAATAAAAATTCTACCAATAGTAATGCCATTCTGCTTGTTCATGACATACCTATCTTCATTATGAGTAGTTCATGCAATTTCCCTCATGTATTTCATCTTGTCCATATGTTAAATATTTCTCCATAAATGCCTTATCATTTGCTATCTTTCATAAAGTCTTGATCTAATATACCACCTATTTTCCATGCCACTCAAAGGGCGTATATTTTTAGATTGGGGGTACCTCTACATTAGACTCCCCAGAATAATAAAAACATATCCTTTTTCTTGTAAGGTTGAACCTTATCTTTAAGTATCTCATGTGTAGATTAGTTATCCACCTTCTACTATTTTCACTACTTAATCATTCTTTTCATCTCATTTGTTTCATCCTTCAAATAGTCAATACTACTACTTCATACTCTAATATAATCATCTCTTTTTTTCTATCCCATTTGCACCTCTTCAATAAGAAAAGCCACTTTTTTGTTGCAACTTCTATAAATAATTCAAGGAATCCACGCATTTTCACTTGGAATGATTCCACCCAATTTTTAGTTACTCCTTGTTAGAATTGTTTCATATAATGGGAGTCTTCAACAAGACGTGCATTTATAAAACATGCTAATTTCCATGTATCTCACTATGCTTCTATCACTATGTCTCATACTGTATTGTGTCTACCTATATGGCTATTTTTCATTGATGTATTTATATCCTTATATGTCTATTTTCATACATATGCGGATTTTTATATTTTATATTTTATTTTCATATATAAATGCATAAATGCATTATTAATATGTAGTGAATAAATAAAGTGTAAATTTGAACATACTATTTAAAAAAAAGAGAGGGTTGGACACATGGGCTTCACTGGGGGGGCAATACCATACCACGTGGATTCTTATTGGGGGATATTTATTAAGGGAAAAATGACATAATATATTGGCAGATATATAGAGTGTACAGGGTTTTTATATTCAAAGGTACAAAAAATGGAGGCCAAAGTTAATGAAAAAATATAAAGTGGTATAAAAAATATTAATGAAAAAATATAAAGAGGTATAAAAAATGTTAATGAAAAAATGGATACTTACAGTATCTAGTGAAAGTAAGGGTATTTAAATTGGGAAGGCGTATTGGGTTCATATTGGCTGGGGGCTAAATAATGTGATTTTTAGAGGTATTTTCCAATATGTAGTCAAATTAAGAGTATTGTTAACTATGTCACGAATGCATGTGATATGTCAGACGTTGACTAAGTGAAGCCCCCATGGGTGTGGAATGTATCATAATTGTCCACGTTGTATTGCAAATATCTACTTTCATGTTGAGCTCTACTAGCGTTTTTTACAGTGCCCAAATATGTTGTTGCATCTAAGTAATTTGCTTCATGTTACAATTTCATTGGTTTGGAACCTAACCCATCTGGTGTGGTGTGAGAATAGTCACAAAAATTGCTTCAGTTGGGGAGGGGTGTGCGTGGAGTGGGTTTGGGGTGAAAACCACCCGTTCGAGAATGTGTCCATATGGGATGGAGGTTCTAGTTTAGGCCATCAGATGCAAGAACCCGATCGATAAAATCTAGGGCCAAGTCATGCAAATAGAAACAATGATGATCCTTCACTAGGGGTCAATTGAAAAAACCATGGAGATGCCTCTCTAAGGTAGAGAAGGATAGAAAATATGAGTAAAATTGGAAAAAAACTAAGATTTTCATCCAACATATGAAGAATCACGCTTTAATGTGAAATTTCATAATCATTTGGTCAATGGAGAGAGTATTGGTTGGTTGGATCCAACAAAAATGACAGCTAAAGGGACACATTGATCTCGAGCTAAGAGAAAAAGTTTTTTTAAAGGTGACTTTTGCAAATTTTGAAGAAAAAAAAAGGATATTTGAGAATGGTCCATATTGTTCAATAATGTTGGGTTATTCATGAAATTTTGGAAAGAAAGGTTCAACCTAGAAAAGGAAAATAATTCTTGGTGACCCTAATTTGGGTTTGCATATTTTCTCTACCAAAATAATTTTGGGAGGAGAAAATATTAGAAGGTATTGGAAACACAATCAAAGATTTGTGAAAGTATCTAAGGATGATACAATTCATATGTGAGGACATGTTTGTATATGAATATCTCCCAACCACTATTAGAATCAAGTGAAATCTCCTACCATGATAAATTTTGGAAATAACATCTGGATTATGAGCATGTACCATTAATATTTCGTAGTTTCCATAAATATGGCCATTTCTTCAGGGATTTTCCCTTTAATCTCATAGAGGAAAAAATATAAAATCATTAGAAATTGGATAATGAACATTTTCAGAAAGTCCAACCTCATTGAAAAAAACCTTGAGCAAAAAATGAAACAACGCTAGAGGAGCCCCTTCAATCCAAAAACCATTATGAGGCATTAACTAGAGAAGAGCAAGAAATGCTAGATTAGGTAGATCCTAAAGAAACAAATCAACAGAAGGGAAATGGAAAAGCATAGGTAGAAGATCATAAGAGAAAAGTGCAAGAAGAATCCACAAATAATGTGCCAATAAAGGAAATTGATATTCTAAACATACAAGGAATAAGGAATGTTGATGGGCTAGAGGACATGGATATGGATGAAATCACACTCTCAAACCGCATTGAAGAATAGACATGTAAGGACCTAGGAAAGCTACCATATTATAAAAAAAATTGTTTAGATAGACATATATGCATATAAAAAATAAAAGGAATGTGACTTCGAAGGGAGCAAGCTCATCCCCAAAAATTCTTGGCATCCAAACACAAATATTAATAGATAAGGAAGACAAAAAGAGGGGAAGGAAAAGAAAAAAGGTGTTAATAGAAGAGATGGGGAATGTGCTTGTCAATTCTAAACAAGTGACTTTGTTAAAAAAGGGGTTTTCCTCTACATAACATCCTTCCTAATGACTTTATTTTTGTTGAAGATAAAGGGCTTAATTTTCAAGGAAAAGAAAGGCTTATAATGGAGAGAATTCATAGGGAACTTCCTACAATAGTAATGTTATAGAGAAAGAATGTGGAGGTGATAAAATCATCTCAATAGCCTCGCCATTTTTGAGAGGATGTCAAACCATAGCACTAGATGATTCAAGGAAATTAGGGGGACTGAATATCTAATGGAATCTAAGTAAAATGGAATTTACAGATTGGATGGCTACCCGAGGGGTAATATCTGGTATATTATGTTATCACCTAGATTGACCTCAAGCTAAAGGGAGGCAATCCACAAAGCAAGCTTAGCCTAGTAGCTAGCCCTACCAGGCTGGGAGAGGGATGTAAGGATCTCAGTCAAGATCACTGGATTAGGTAAAGTATTTTAGGCTAGGTATAGTAGCTCGAAAGGTTTTGATTGAATTTGTTGGTGTTTTGCTAGATTAGATGAAGCTGGGTAGTTTAGGTCTGGGAAATTTGGTGAGAAATGCAGGGTATTCTATGGGGCAAGGTAAGCATAGGCTTTAGAACTTAAGGCTTAATGGTTTTAGGTGTTTAATATTGATGAGGACCTGAGGAGGGCATGTGACAATCATGGATCCTTCTCAAAAAATAGAAAACATGAAATATTGAATGATTTCCTAAGGTAGAGCACTGTTACAATGGATTCTACCTGTCGAAATTGATAACATTCAATAAGAAGAAATTGAATGGATTATGGAATACATAAAACATGTAAACAAATGATGAAAAAAGAAGAAATTGTGCTAGAACTCCAGACCACAGGGATCCCATAAAAATAGTTGTAAATCCTATTAATCTCCTTGCCTAATTGCTTACAGTGATGTACAATCAAGCTCTGAGCAACCAATTGAGTCTAACCTCTACAAATGACTAAGAAAACACATGATATAGGCATAAAAACAACTCATCCTAGCCTCAGGGGTCGAATCCATGATAAGAGTAGCTGATCTAACTAATACTAAACAAGGAACAAGAATATAGGCATTATCAGCAACTTGCCTCCAAAAGTGAAAAACCGATTCATTTGACTTCAAACTAAATTCTAAAGTAATGAATCTACCCTCTACAAATTTTTAACCATCATATTTACAAGCCATGACATCATTTACATTAGTAAACATTCACCCTGAGAGAGAATCCATGATCATAGTTAAAAACTGGAAAAACAGGCATCCTAAGTAAAATTTGCTCTACGCGTAGCGCCACTGTCCCAACGCGGAGCACCACTTCCCGGCATCAAAATTTAGCTCATGATAGCTCATTGGAAAGGTATTCAATTCTAATTTCCAAAACACCTAGAATTTCTTCATTTGAAGCTCATTTGACCCCTAAAAGCTTGATTATCCCAAGACTGCTTCTGTGTGTCAAACAAGTGGCAGAAAGGTCATTTTTAGGGTGTTTTTTGACCTTTTGGTGGACGAATTCTACCACAAAAACTTTCAAAATTACTAGGGTGCATGTCTTCATTGCTATAAATAAAAAAATTCAAACCATTTCTTCATTGGGTGCCCCTAGGAAAAGCGCAGTGTCGGTGGCGCTGCGCGTCTAGGCAATTTTCTAGTGTGTAGAATTTCAAAAATTGGCAAATGACAAAAATTTCTCCAAACATGCCCAAAATTGGTGAGAAGAATCACCATCAAGCATCTTGATGAGCCAAGGAAGCTTCAACAAGAAACCTAAGTCTATCCTCCTCTTTTTTTCCCTTTGGGGCCCACCTTATCCTAGATTTCATTTTCTTGATCCTTATGTTGCAAATCCTATTGCGAGTCCTGTAATGATAAGCCATGTGTTTGAGCATCTGATTATCTCCATTGGCCTTTTGTAGTAGCTTCTCAAGATGTAGGTTGACTCTCTTAAGCCAAGTTTCTCTATCCTCTTCTATCTCCTACTCAACAGGGGTCAAAGTGGCTTGTGTTTCTTTGTCATTTTGTCGTTTTGCCTTGAGCACTTCCAGCTCCATGAGGACTTGTCTTGTCACTCAAATGTTTCTTTTCTTGCTCTAAGTATTTGATGACATACTTGGGCCCTCCAAATTATCCTTCAAAGCCTGTACTTGGGCCTCCTTTTCCCGAATGATGATGTCTTTTATTGTTTCTTCATCCTCATCCTATAAATCAATGATTTCCATGCCATGATGAGAGTAATGTTGTTCCGGCTCATCATGCTCTGTCAAGTCAAAATCTCTTTCCTTCTCCTCATCATCATTGGACATCTTTTCCTTCCCTTTGTGCAGCTGTTGCACCTGTACTTGTTGTGTTAATGAAGAAGGCAAATCCCCTTCCACATCCTGTGGAGCTAGCATTTTCCTATGAACTTATGAAGAAGGCAAGGTCCCTTCCACATCTCGTGGAGCAAAAACTTGCCTATTGGCTACAAACAATCTCCTTCTACCCCTCTGATAGTCATGTAAATGGGCACCTCAGTAGTTCTTCTCTCCTTGGCCTCCCATCTGTCTTCACCTGAGCACTGTTGTAAGGTCTTCCTTGTCCATGTTTGCAAAGTTGAGGTTGTATGGAGAGAATGAGTGAAAGTGTTTTAGGAATGAGGGGAAGGGAGATGAGCTTGTGGCTAGGAAATGAACGAAGGATTTATGAAATGAGTGGGAAGACTTGTTTTGAGAAATTTCCCTTGGGGAAGAGGGATAAAAGGGACGAAAAGTATGAAATAGGGATAAAGGGACAAAGGGATAGGTGATAAGGAAGTAGGGATAGGTTTTTAGAGTTGTAATGAGTGATAGGAGGAATAATGATAGTTTAGTGTTTTTAGGTATACAAGGGGGATTTTAGGATCTCATGCTTCTCAAGGAAAATGATGATTATGATGTGGATATGCAAACAAAAAACACTGTAAGGAATGTGAACTTACTTGTAGGCAGGTGAGAGAAAACAAATTTGGAGTTTGTTGGAAGTTTTGAGGCTTTTCTAGCCTTCCTGCTCAACATGCAGTTCCGATACCCAAACACGCAGTGCCACCCTCTGCGTGTAGTGCCAGTGTAAAATTACACTGGGAAATTTAGCAAGACAGGCAGCGTCGGCCTCAACACGCAGCGCCACCTTCTAAACGTGTAATGCTTTTTGAAGGCCACGTTTGGCGACCTTATTGATGTATAAATTGCGTGTGGGATAACTCGTTGGAAATCTTGTCGAGTCTACATTTCAGAACATCTTGAATTTTTCAATTTGAAGTTCATTTGCACTTTCAAAAGCTCAATCTCCCATGACTGGTCAAAATGTGAAGAATGAGGCTACCAAAATGCAGAGTGTTGTTTCAGTCAACTTTTGGAGGTCTTCCTCAACTCAAAATTGAGCTCATGATAGCTCAATGGAAATCTATCTATGTCTAGTTATCATTTGATGCATCAAAAATGTAATTTGGACACTTCAGCTAGGATAAATATTGATTTTCCCAAGGCCACTCCAAAAGTGCATCAACTCTCTTGAGGCAAATGATGTTTTGGACATTTCTCCCAAGCTATGAGACCTGTGTAAAAATTGAAGGAGTTATTTATTCTTGGTCTATGATGGACAAAAACCTCTCTCACTTTTTTCAAATTCATCTTTTCTTGCTTAGAAACATCATTTGAATCAAACTTATCCCGAAGTGAGGAATAGGGTATTTGTAGAAATGAAGGCAAATGAAGGGGATGAGGGGCTTATAAATTTTTGGGAAGTAGGGAGGGACGTTAAAAAGTAGGAGAAAGTGGAATTTCAGGGATTGAGTGAGGGGAAGGGGTTCAAAAGGGCAAAACACAGGCCTAGCCTAGCAAATTGTTAAATTGTAGCAATATGCTAGGGTTTGTGGGAAAATGATGAATTTGAGGGATATTAGTGATGGGAAGTGTTTAATAAGGTATATTAAGGGTAGGGGAAGGTGTATGAGCATTAGGATACAAGTTTTGTTGATGATTTTACCATCTAAGAAAAATTACCTTCAAAACCCTAGGAAAGGGAAATGAGCCTTACCTAAGCAAAAATGAAGCACAAACAAGGTGTAAAAAGACCGATTGGAACATGACATAATGATGAAAACTCTTTGAATGATGGTACACTCAGTCGAATGGCGAAATGGACCAATACTTGGAAAACTTTGGAAGGAGTGAAAACAATCCTAGACCTAATACCTAGTGACCGAATTTTACTTGAAGACTCACTAAAATGACAAAATTTGACTTTGACACCCTAAGACCACTTTATAAGAGCATATTTGATCACTGGTGGCAGTATGAAAATACTGACTCTAACAGATTCCGCAACCTAGGATCAAGAGTCTCGGGCAAAATATGGTAAATGAACATGTAAGCTTTCTTAAAAACTTGGATAGCATTGGAGAGCTTCACCAAGATAAGCCATGGATTCTATGTGGAGACTTCAACATGGTGAAATCAGTAGGTGGAGAAAAGGGGCGTATTCACTACGTGGTTATAAACTCCTAATAGTTCAAATAGTTGATGCAACAATTGAAGCTAGTTGACATGGAAATACTCAATGGAATATTAACTCGAAACAAGCACCATAGAGGTAAGAACCAAATAGCCTCAAGCCTAGATAGATTTTTAGACTCATAATCTTTATTTGAAGTGGATGTCTTTCTAGAAGCATTTATTCTTCCTTGTACAAGTTTGGACCATTGTCCAATATGTTTAGAAATAAATATCAAATATACCCCTAAAAATAGGCCTTTAATATTTGAGAGTTTCTAGCTTAAAGATCTATCCTTCCTTTAAAAGGAGAAGGATAGGTAGGAAGAGATTCAAGTCCAAGGTCCGAAAATGTGGCTAATTTTCAACAGAAGTCAAGATTCTTAATTCAAAAATAAAATGGAGCAAACATGATTTTGGAAATATTTTCCAAGTAAAACATGAGTTGGAGGAAGAGATGTAGGAGGTTCAACACCAAATAATTTTGGAGGGAAGAATTGAGGATTTAGTTACAAAAGAAATATAATAGTTCACAAAAATAGAGGATAAAAGGAAACATTAGGAAACATTGTGGAGGAAAAAGTCAAGAATCTATTGGCTTTGATAAGGGGAGAAGAACACAATTTTTTTTAATAAAATAAATGATAAAAATTTGACATCATAACCGTATCTTTTTGCTGAAAGATGAACCAAGGAGAAAAATCACAGACCTCAAAGAGATTGAACAAGAAATGGTTAGATATTATGGATAGATTTTATCTAAACCAAATCAAAGTTGATGGGGACATATTCAGGAGATCATGGAAAAAATCCCAATGTTGGTTCAACTAGATCATAATACTCCCTAAATGCAATAGGTACCCAATGCCATAGTCAAAGAGCTAATAATGTCCATGCCAAAATACAAGGCAATAGGTCTGGACAGATTCAGCATAATTTTTTTCCTAGGGTTGTTGGCAGTTCCTTGGCGAATATAGCCATGATCTGATGGAGGAATCTCATAGTACATTCTCTTTATTTCTAACCTTGAATGCCACACTGTTAACTCTAGCACCCAGGTAAAGAAAATGATCTTGGTTTCTTTAAACCGATAGAGTTATGTAATTCAATATATACTATTATTTCAAATGTCGTTGTAAATTATCTAAATCAGCACGTGCCAAAACTAATTTACTTGTCGAAGGCCTTTGATGGACTTAGTGTTGAAAATGGAAACAAGAAATGCTAAAAATAGAAATTCTATAAATAGCATCTGACGTACCAGTGTTGGACATAGCAACAAGGAATGAAAAAATGGAAACGCTAAAAATAGCACTACTATAAATAGCATTTCAGGATAGATTCCAATTTTAATTAGTCCCTGAATTAAAATTGAGAATTAAAATTCGAATTTGGTCTGAGCAGCTATTTGAAAAATAATTAATTAATTCAGCTTGAGTTAATTAGTTGTAGAAAAATCAAACATCAAGTCTATGTGAAGACATGCAATAGTTTCTCCATTGATTAAGGAAGTTATCCATTGATTAAAGGAGATCAAGGTGAGTTGTACTTTGAGTTGTAATTAGTTACATTAGTTAACTGAGTTAAGTCCAGTTAGATTAGTTCCAATAGTTTGTGGAATTAATTGTGAGTTCAGTTAGTTAATGCATGCATGCATGTAACTCAGATGACTAAATATTCTTTCATAAATAACTCATGCATGTCATTTCAGTTAGAGACCTAGTTGAGATCAGAGGAAGGGACAGTTTACTATCAGTTGGAGGAATTCTCCTATAAAGGAAACTCATCCATGCAGAAGGAATTATCTCCCTCAAGACTACGTAATTACTATTGAGTTTAATGTGTTGTCGGAGAGGTAAATTCACACGGGTGGTAGCATTGGATCCCAGGTGAAACTGCACAAGGAAATAAGAGGCTTGGAGGGCAGAGCAGAAGGTTTGTGAGAAGCCTCTAACTGTCTATGAGTAGTAGAGGGATTGTACTAATAGTTGGATAGCTTATGAGCTAATGCTTTGTGTAATCCAGACATATTTCCACTTGCATGATAATACAGAGATCAAGGTTTTTAGCTGAGGCTTTCCCCAGAGTATTCTTCTGTGTTTCATGTGTATGATTTCTTCTTCTCTGTTATATGTATTGTGATTGATCTACCTAAAATTGATTAAGCTTCTCCAAAGTTTGATTGTAGAAGTAGATCTAGTATTTTGCTTTAGTATATTGCATTATCAGTTTAATCTACGGTGAAATTTCTACATGGTATGAAAGCAAAGGTGATCAAAGCAGAGAACAATATACAAGGAAGGGAGAAGTTTGAAGTTTGAAGTTCTTGATTATAGGTACAAAATCGATTTCTTATCACATCTCAAAGTTCACCAATAACATTCAATAGCTTGAGAGTTGAGTATGCCTTGGATGGCAACTCGAATTACATAGCATGGAAGGATCACATGGAAGCAGTATTAGAGGAAAATGGTTTGAAGTACTTCATTGATCGAGAAGTCCCCAAGCCAGGAGTAGCTAATGCCAAAGAATTGGCAAAATAGAATAAATGTGTGGTAAGAGTGAGGAGAATTCTTTTGGAGGAAGTTCAAGACCATATTGTCTCGAGTCTCCATGGGAAGGAGACTTCATTTTCAATGTGGAAGACATTGAAAGATCTATATCAGAATAGCAGTGACCAGAGGAGGCTGGCGCTGAAGGACAAGCTTCGGAAAATCAAGTGTGAAAAGGGCGACATGATATTTACATCTATGAACAAGCTCAGCACCTGCAGAGATGGGGTTGGAAGTGTAGGAATCACGATAGCCGATGATGATATGGTGAGTCCTGCTCTCCTCGGTCTTCCTAAGAGCTGACATAGCTACTAGGACTCAGTGAACGGAAGAGAGAAACTGCCAAATTGGGAATGACTGTGGTCAGATCTGATGCAGAAGGAGATCAGCCGGAGAACCAGAGATGGTTATCCATCCAAGGAGGATGAAGAAAATTTCACCTTAGGGAGTAATGTAAAGAAAGGGAAGGAGAAGGATTCTCATCCCAAATCGACCATGAGAAGAAGTTTGACAAATCGAAAGTGTGATGCCTTCATTGTCATGAGGTGGGCCATTTTGCAACAAATTGTTCATTGAAGAAATCCAAGATGGGATCCAAGGTATGATCTGCACGTGAGGCATTGGTCTCACAGTTTTAGTTGGATTTCACCCTCTTCGCATGCATGGTTTCATCCATGGTGGGATGTGGTTGGTTTCTTGACAGTGGAGCTTCATTCCAGATGACTAGTGATAAGGGTTTGTTCAATACCTTGGAGGAGAGAGATCTCTAGATACTCATAGCGATGGGTAAAGATGAGAAGTATAATGTCTTAGGAGTAGGCACAATTGTTTTTCAGAGGGAGCACGAAGCTCACATTACCTTAACAGATGTGAAGTATGTGCCAAGACTGAAGAAAAACTTGGTATCGATCGCAATGTTGGAAGACAAAGGCTATGATGTAGTCCTCAGTAAGGGAAAAGTTTTCCTTAAACACGTCACCACAAGACAGGTGAAGCAGATGGGTTCACGAGTCAAGAACATGTATGCTCTTGAGGTTCAAGATGCATGCAAAGCCTTGAGGAGCAAGGCAAGTGATGGAGACTTGGTGATTGAGAGGGAGAGTACATTACCTCTCAACATGTAGTGCTAGAAGAAGTCTCAGAAAATTATGGAGGAGCCACAATTGGTGAAGCCTCTTCAAGAGGTTGTGGAGCAGCCACAATTAGAGAAGTCAAGAGGAGACTGAATGCAGGCATCCACTCATGCAGAGACCTCTAATAGGGGGAAATTTTGAGCCAAGTGGGTAGAGGGATCACATGAATCCATACCCCTAGGTCAGGGGTGGGGCGATGTGGAGTGATAGTCCCAAGAAGGATGGAATAGGGGCAGGATAATTGAGGTACCCAACCTCTTTGATCAGGCCTTGCTACGTGAGCCCCGCTGAGGAGTAGCAGGACTGGCTGAGTGGGTAGATGCAAATGTAGATGGAGTAGCAGAAAGAGCTAAAGTGCATGAATCCTAGCGCAGAGCTAGCAAGATGCAACAATGCGAGAGGCACATGAGTGTTGCACCAATGTAGGATGGCAAAGAGAGGTGTGTAATGGTGTGAGATGCATGGAGTGTTGCAGCAGCTCAGAAGTCATAGAGGGAACACTTGTTAGCGGTAGAGTTAGCTTCAGCATCAGAGGATGTTTCTAGCCCAACAGTGAGGTTAGTTGGGAGACTTTTTATTTCTAGAGTTATTGGAGCAACAACACCTGGGAGAAGCATTGCATGCATAACATTCCAAAGGTTCAGGATTAGACTTGAGTCGAATTCCTTTCTTGTTGAGAGGGAGTGTTAAAAATGGCAACAAGAAATGATAAAATTAGAAATGCTATAAATAGCATTTCTATAAATAACATCTCGGCTACGAGTGTTGGACATAGCAACAAGGAATCAAAAAATGGAAATGCTAAGAATAACATTGCTATAGATAGCATTCCGGGATAGATTCCAATTTTAATTAGTCTCTGAATTAAAATTGAGAGTTAAAATTCGAAATTTGTCTCAACAATTGTTTGATAAATAATTAATTAATTTATCTTGAGTTAATTAGTTGTGGAAAAATCAAACATGAAGTCTATGTTAAGACATGCAATAGTTTCTCCATTGATTGAGGAAGTTATCCCTTGATTAAAGGAGATCAGGATGAGTTTTACTTTGAGTTGTAATTAGTTATCTCAGTTAACAGAGTTAAATCCAGTTATATTAGCTCCAATAGTTTTTGGAATTAATTGTGAGTTAAGTTAGTTAATGCATGCATGCATGTAACTTCTGCACTTCAGATAACTAGATATTCTCTCATAAATAACTCATGCATGTGAGTTTAGCCAGAGACCTAGTTGAGATCAGAGGAAGGGATAGTGTATTATCAGTTGAAGGACTTTTCCTATAAAGTAAACTCATCCATGCAGAAGGAATTATCTCCTTCAGGACTGTGCAGTTACTATTGAGATTAATGTGTTGTGTGAGAGGTAAATTCACACAAGTGGTAGAATTGGACCCCAGGAGAAACTGCGCAAGGAAATAGGAGGCTAGAGGGTAGAGGAGAAGGTTTGTGAGAAGCCTTTAACTGTCTATGAGTAGCAGATGGATTGGACTAAGAGCTGGATAGCTTGTGAGCTAAAGCTTTGTGCAATCTAGATATTTCCACTTGTATGATAGCATAGAGATCGGGATTTTAGCTGAGGCCTTCCCCAGAGTATTCTTCTATGTTTCATGTGTATGATTTCTTCTTCTTTGTTATATGTGTTCGGATTTATCTAGCTCAAATTAATTAGGATTCCACAAAGTTTGATTGTAAAAGTAGATCTAGTATTTTTCTTTAGTATATTGCATTATCAAGTGATCTACAGTGGGAAATTCTACACTTCGTTTGACTTAGCTCTTTAGGGTTCTCGCAACCTTTGTCTTGAATTAATCGTGTAGGAACTTTGGTTGCAACCCATTTCTTCATAATGATTCCTAATAGATCTCCTTCTTGTATATTCATGTCTTCATGTATAATTTCACAAGGTGGCCCTCTCTCATAATTCTTGTGTGTTCTTGCTGTAAGAGGGTTGGGACACATCATAAAGGAAACACTAGCATAAGCAATATAAAAGGATTAAGACTATATGGAAATAATATTCCCATCTTGCTAATGGGAGTTCCTACAGTAAGAGAAGCTAAAGCTCTAAAAAAGATCTTGGAAGACTTTATGGAGGCCTCATGTACAGTTAAAATGAGTAATCTCAAATTTATTTCTTTAATACTAACTCTGGAGTGCAAGAGAACCTAGCAATATTATTGGGTTTTTAGCATAGTTCTATGCCTACTAAATATCTAGGGGTGACTTTGGTAGACAAATCCCTTAGAACTATTCATTGGAAGGAAATAGTCCCTAAAATATAAAATAAAAATAAAAATGGATTGTTGCACCTTTAGATCTTTAAATTATGTTGGAAGATTAGTCTTGTCAAAATTAGTTGTGCAAGCCTTTCTGATGTATCTTTCCTCTACATTGGTAGTGCCCAAAGGAATCCTTCGATCCATCAAGATTATCTGTAGATACTTGCTTTCAAGAATGGCTATGTAAGAAAGAAAATGGGCCCTTGTCGCTAGGTATAAATTATGTCATCCCAAAATCATTACAGGTCTTGGTCTTTGTGATCTACAAATTCTAAATAACATTTTTGGGAAAAAATTATGGTGGAGGTGGATCCAAGGTGGCCAGGTGTTATGGAGGAAATTGTGAAGCAGGGAATATATCCCCTCTCAATCATGGAAATGATAATTGAGAGCTAAAAATCCTTTTCAAGGATGATCAATATGGTATTTGGCTAGTAGTAATAAATTCATCATACAACAAGATTGTTTCTGGAAAGTTTGAGATGGAAAGGATGCCTTTGTTTGGATGGATTCAAATAAGCAATTTCCAAAGCTTGGCGGTAGGGCATATTTCTTGCTATAGAAGAGCTTATGAAATATAGAGGTCTCTTGACAATAATAGATTATTAGCATTAGATAGTTAAGAACACTTCTTGGAGATAATGGAAAAATAAGGAAACATGAAAGTTGGCCTCAAACTATTTATCAAGCCAATCTGGACACATTAATCGAATGAATTCACCAAAAAATATCTCACTCTCTGAAGGACAAGAAAAAATTTAATGGGGATATAACCAAAAGGGTATACTCACAATCGACTATCTACAGGTCACATCAATCTTCCTCATCAACTGATTTGGAAATAGATTTATGCTCATAACTTATGGCCCAAAGTTACCCATTTTATTTGGTTGTTGTTACATAAAACAACTCTTACATGGGATAAAATCATTTGTAGAGGATTTGAAGGGCCTTCACAGTGTTTTATGTGTAAACTAGATGTACAATTCATGGAGAAATTTCTAAATACAAATACTTTTATTGAAACCATATGGTCTTCACTCTTGAGATTATTTGGAAAGTTAGATAGGAATAGGAACGACATCGTAAAAATGATTGAAGGTTGGATATAATTTATTTTATATCGACGTTCAACCCTCATTCTAGGGTTTTTTCTATGGAACATATGCAACGAGAAGAAAATTTATATCTTTAATAACCGATCACCAAAATGCGATTTAATGTGGGCAAAATCATTGCAAAGTGTTCATGAAATATCTTTACTACAACTTTAGTCATCGTTGCATTCGAAAGTTAAATATTTTGGTTCCATGATTTTTCATAATATCTGGTTGTTCATGACTCCTTTTATCGATCCTTTTCATCCAAGAATCACATCTTCTAATTCTCTTGCCTCCTAGACCTCACCCTTGTGGATTCCTTAAACCTAATATTGATGGCGCATCTAACGAAAATCATGGTTTTGTTGGTAATGGAGGAAAACCAGTGTTTCTATTAATATATTATATGGGGAATTCATGAAACAACATCATTGAATTTCTAGCTCTATAGACTGGCCTTATTATTGCATCATCACAATGCTTCTCCATGCTAATTATGGAGGGTGATTCTCAACTAGTCATTTTAAGAGTAAGGAAATTGATCAAAGGAGCTTCACAAAAAAAAAATTTCCATAACTAGAGATTGGAAAAATATATCACAAATATTAACCATCTAATACATTTGTTTCTATTCATTATTCCCTCTCATGTCAAGAGAACATGAAATAAGGTAGTGTATCTTCTAGCAAACTTGGGTTTCAATTAGATTCAACTTCATCTTTCAACAAGTTGGAACAATTACTTATAATAGGACTAGAGACAGGGACTTATGAGGATGACAAACAAAGATCAAGAAACCTCAAGAAACCCCATTCGGAGTTGAAGAACATTAAGGACTAGCTAGCATTGAGGAGCAGCATTGCAACAAACCAAATCATGTACCTCAAGTTAATAGAACCCTTCTAAGCACTATTGATATTTGATGGTTTCAATTAACTTATGGTTTCTTCTACTTCACCTAGAATTTAATAGTTCTATGGCATAATGTATTGCATAATGAAGTCTTAGTTCAATGATAAGTAGATATTCTTGTATGTATCTTGTTAATATATAGACATTTAGGATAAAAGACATTAACTTTTTCCATTTATTTGATTTCCAATATGACAAACCATGATAACAAAAAACTTATTTATAAAACAAAGAGTAACATTAGTTTAATAAAAAAAAGCTGGTTAAAGGAACATTGGTGTCGGGCTACTTGTGATTATGTTTTACATCTATTACAATTTTGTCAATCATAGCTTGCTTCCTCCAAATCCCTCTTTGGTGAATCAAAGAGTATCTACAGTCCAAACCCTTTCTCATGTCTTTAATCACTTTATGAAAATTTGTAGATAATTTATGCCTAGAGCTAGTTGTTAGTGGTTCTAATACACATCGACTTGTAAGACATCCTGTATCAATCCTTTGATATTGTATGCCATCATCATCATCATAACTGTTGTGTTTTTCTAAAAGTGGCAATGGCATGGATGACCTCACTGCTACCTACATTAATGATTTCTCTTGGACAGCATGATTATGTTGGATCTGATATTGTTTTATACCCGGTTCATCAGAGGTAGCAACAGAGAGCTCCACATCTTGTCCAATCAGTTTTGTTTGTGAGGAAAAGTATCCTACAATTTAAACTCTCATTCATTTAACGTGTGTTATTTGATTGGTTGGTACATAAGATTAATTTATCTATGGGTTTTGGTTGGTTTTGGGATTCGACCATTATTTTTTTGTGCGTCGGCCATTGATCTTTATTGATATCTCTGTCTATCTAAAAATAAGTTTAATGATCGAGTTGTGACACAATATCTGAGAGTCCAAATACATTCGTTCTACATTCTTCGGCCTTTTTGTGGACGCAGTGCTTTATGTTGTTGAGGGTATTTTTTGGACTTATTATAGTGCAATATTTTAGATGAATGCAAATTGATATTTGAGTTTTTTGTCCAATCATATCAGAATTATATTTTTTTTTCCATTAAGAATAAAAGTTTTACAGCAGAAGTTTTCTATTGCTACAGTATGAATTCAATCATATCCATGGTGGGAATAGTTCTGATTGGTAAGGTGAACTATCCTGAATGGTCCTGGATGATAAAACACACCCTCATTTTCAATGAGTTGTGGAAAGGAGTGTGTGTCAAATAAGGAGATAGTGAACCAGTACAACCTACCTCAGACAAAGAGCTCGTCATTTGGGAAAACAAGAACAACAAAGCTTATGCATTAATCATTGCATCTGTAAATGAAGAGGTGAGTTGCCATATTTCATCATATTCAACTGCCTTTGAAGCCTTACAAAAGCTAAAACAACTCTATGACTCACATTCTGCACTTGAAGTTGTTCAACTCATGATTAAACTCTTCACTCTTGAACTGCAAAATAATGATCCTCTTGCTCTTGCATATGAAGTAAAGTCTATAATGCATGATATCAAATCTGGCACTAATGTTGAATTGGATATTCCTCTTATCGCTTTTCTCAAGGCACTTTATCCTACTTAATCCAATTATCTTGAGTCATTGCAAGCAAATGGAAATCTCAAAGATATAACCTTTGACTCTCCTGTGAAAAAGTTTGTTGAAAGAGAGAAAGCTTTTGGAAAGAAGAGAGCCCCTGAATCTTCTGAAGAGACAGTGTGCCTTACTCAAAGAAAAGCATCTTGCTCAAGATTCTATAAGAGGAAGAGGTGGACGAAGAGGGAGAGGAAGATATTTAGGAGGCAGGGGGGCAGACACTCTCAAGCAGAAAAGGTAGATTTTCATTGTATTCGCTGCAAAAGAAATGGATCACATGATGCCTCTACATGCAAGCTACCATGGGACAAAATTGAGCAGAAAAGAAACCAACATAAAGGTAAAACTGATGATAGAGACAAAGGTAAAGCACCTGAATCCTCTCACTATGTTGTGGCACAATGTAACATTGGAGTAAATGAAGATTTATTTAATGCTTCACTTGCTTCTTGGAAAAATGATTGGTTGCTTGATTCAGGAGCAACCTGCCACATGACTCATAGAAAAGATTTTTTTGAAGATTTCACTGACAATGTTGATGCAGCAGTATATTTTGCAGATCAATAAAAAATCAAGCCATTAGAGCTTGGCACGTTCAAGCTTAAACTGCTTGGTCTTCCAAAATTTCTTCTGCATCATGTTCTATATCTCCCACAACTCAAGAGAAACTTGTTGTCCTTGGTCGACATCCGCCAACAAGGTCACTCCATTCATATGTTTGATGGCAAGCTTGAGGTAAGAAAAGAATCTGACCACTCACTTGTCATGAGGGGAATAGAAAAGAAAGGCTTATCAAGTTGCAAGGAATCTCTTCTCATGCACAACATTTCTCATACAATTCTCATCATGAAGAAGGTACACTTCCATCAAGTTTATTATGGCATGCTAGATTTGGACATTTGAACTATGACAGTCTCTGCTTGTTGAAGAAAAATGGTGTTGTTGGTTTACCTACAATTCCTAGGAAACTTAAGCAATGTGATTCTTGCATTCTAGGAAAGCATAGTAAACAGTCTTTTCATGATTCAAATTCAAGAGCACATAGAAAATTTGAACTCATTCATTCATATTTATGTGGTCCAATGCCTGTTCCTTCTGGAAATGGAAATAAATATATCATGACATTTATTGATGACTACACCAGAATGTGTTTGGTTTATTTATTGAAGGACAAATCTGATGCTTTTCAAACATTCAAGAATTTTCATAAATGGATTGAAAATGATGCACAATCTCATATTGGGTATATTCGCACTGATAATGGAAAAGAATACACATCAAATGAATTTGAAAACTATCTTCGCCAGCATGGGATCAAACATCAAACAACTATGCCTTATAATCCCCAACAAAATGGTGTAGCTGAAAGAATGAATAGGACAATCCTAAATATGGTAAGATCCATGCTCTTCTTCAAAATGTAAAGATAATGTTTTGGGCTGATGTTGTTCTATGTGCTGCATATATAAAGAATAGATGTCCATCTAATACTATAAGAAACAAGACTCCTTATGAGTTGTGGTATGCACATGTTCGTTCAGTAAAGCATCTCAGGGTCTTTGGTTCCACCTGCTATGCCTTGATACCAAAGGTACATAGAAAAAACTTGGTGCTAGAAGTTGCAAGTGTATCTTCCTGGGGTATTCAAACACCTCCAAAGCATACCACCTCTATGATGAAGTAAATAAGAAATTTGTTGTATCTAGAGATGTAATTTTCCTTGAATCATCCAAAACTGACAATGTTGTTGAGCGGCAACTTGATCGCTTGGATAGATTCGCAAAAGCAAAATCATTTCAAGAATTTAATAATCAGATTCCACATCTTGAAGGGGGGATTCCTGTACTAGATCAACATGTGGGATCTTCTTCTGAAGAACACTCTCCCCCACATGAAACTCCAACAGTAGATGATGCTTTAAGTGATGTAATTGATAGAATTGGGAGACTCAATCTTGATTCAGTCCCAACTCAATCAACGGAGTAGCCTGGACCATCTGAGAAAGGTCCCCCAAAGTGGCTGACAAAGACACTTGAAAATGTTCATCCTGATGAAGTTGGAAAGACATGAACCAGAAATTCAAATCGGCAAAATGGAGGTGATGTAGATGACTCTAATTCACCTGTTGATATGGATGTTTCTTATGATTGTGAATTGAACTTGTCTACAGATTTTGAACCAACTTCCTTGAAAGAAGTTACTTCTCATGGTGAGTGGAAAGAAGCGATGAAAAAGGAGTATGATGCCCTCATAAAGAACGACACTTGGAAGCTGGTTGATCCTCCATTAGGAACCAAAACAATTGGTTGCAAGTGGGTCTACAAGAACAAGTAGAAAGCTGATGACTCACTTTACAAGTTTTTATAGACATTTTTGGGCACTGCAATCCCAATCATAAATTTCTATAAACCAAGGGCTCTTAAGTCCCTAAAAGTGTTGTTCCGACCCCTAAAAGAACAAGGTAAACTGATTACATCTTCTCCTAGAAGTTCTCCATGAAAATCTACTTAGAACTGGTCAAAACTGGACCATTTCACCTGCTCCATAGGCAAAGTGCGTTGCATCCCACCTGAACACACACAGTAGGTGTGATGCATGTCAAAAATCCCTTCTATGGGGTGCGATGGGCGAGAAGGGACAAATGACAGGGTCAATCCGCAAGGTGGAGGAGCATGGAATCTTCCAGAAACTTCTCCTGTGACACTTGCCTCTCTGAATTCAACCAGGGATGAGTAAGAGACCATGAATCTCCAAGTGGAATCAAGAACTATCAGAGAGAAGACACTAATCAAATCTCAAAAGCTGACTCACCCCCTTGCAAACATCTATATATGGATCCCTCATCCCAGAGATCCAAAGGCTGGAATTTTGTATCTTGTAAGGAAGTGTTGTTGGTTTCTTGATGCAATATCATAGTGTTGGGTGGTCTAAGCTTTTCATGAGGTGAAGAAGGGTTTCTTGCTGAGAGGATGATGCTAGGTCAGAACAATTGGTTGTAATCCTCTTTTCTCTTTCTTAATTATTAATAAAGCCATTCAAGTTTTCCTCCACATGCTTGTGTGATTGATGTTTTATGCATTTGTGTGGTTAATATACATTTGATCCTATATTGCTTATGATAATAGATCTATGTTCTCGTATAGTGTTATGCTGCTTTGATTCTACAGGTACTCTTTGAAGCTGGGTATACAAGGAAGCAAGTAGCAAAGGACTATCAGAAGGGAGAGGAATCAAGCAAGGAACCAAGCGCAGGATTGAGGTTGGTCTCCTTTATTCTTCTCTCATCTATTTACCATAAAGGAAAACGAAAGTGGTTTTAGTGTGTTTGTTTCTAAGGTAGCTATCACCCTTAGTGGGACTAGCAGTTCTGTATAGACACTAGTTTTCCCGATAACAAAATGGTGACTCCACTGGGGAGCGAATAGATTGTTTGTTTATCTACATTTGTTTACTTTATAAACTTACAGACAGAGCCTGAAGCCAAGCCAGCTAGCCTTCGAACTGCATTTGTTTTACAAATGCAAAGTAGATCAATGCTGCTTCAGTCAATCTTCGGGTTTTGTTTATGAATTAAACATTTGATTTACAAGCTCTCTAATTTCCCTTGTGGTGGCTCTAGTAACCTCTTTAGATCTACCCCTATGATTGATTTACTGATTACCACTTGCTCGGCCTAAATCCCTGAACTGAACTGCAAACTGTGACCCGGAACCCAGTCAAAGTCTCGTCCCTGGTCTAGCGCACTGTCTGTTCTGTGAACTTCAAATGCATCGCACTTCCCGAGTGTAGTAGGTGCGCTACATTTCAGTTTCATATAGGTGCGCTGATCAGACAAGGCCTTGTTCCTAAATTTTTGGTTTCCGTGTTCACTCTTTTCAGTTCTATTCAAGAGTTTTGCTGCCTGTAGTTAGTAAACCTCTATTTGAAACCCCTTTCCCTTCTGTTATTCCGCCTCCATTGTGCAAAGAAATGTAAATGTTTTTATGTATTTTGAGTCATTTTTAGTTCTCCATTATAAAGAAGTAGCGTAATTATACTGTCATTTATTGATTTGAAAGTGTCGCAAGTGTCGTTTTCAGTCATAGAAGAGAATTTGATTGTTCTTAATAGTCAATTACACTATTACTCTTGTATTCGATCTGAATTAGTAGTTTTTCTAGTGTCGAAAGCAAGTTTTCAATTCCAAATCGCAAAGTGTTGTCATTGTCCTCATTTTGTCATGAAAAGAAACTTGTTAGTAATTGTCGCTTTGAAAAATAATTCAGATTTGTGCATTAGCTTTCTTTTTATCATTTACATATTAAGAAGGCTAAAAACAAATACATGCATGTGCATTTTCATTTAGACTGTTAGATTGGCTTGATTTAGGATAGTGCACATAGTGTGTGCTCTTTGCTCTTTGTTGAAAGAACGCCATCTCTCTTTCCTTAGTAGCTAGGATTTTCATTTGCAAAAAGAAGACTAAACAACTGTTTATCATCTTAGATTGCATTTTAGGAATTGTACATCTATATCACGCGGTGAACCTAAAAGGAAAATTTCTTAAGCAAGATCAACTATAAAATAAATTTAATGATTCTAAAAATGCTTTGGAACCTAACGCACAACATCTAGAAGTATAGGCTAGAGACGTGTTCCGGCGTCGTAAAACGTGGTAACTGTTTCTTTCATTGTTGGTTGGGTGATTCCTCCACTTTGAGATGACAAGTGCCAATACGGACTTGTGCTCCCACGTACTGTCGAGTATATATTGGGAGACCACAATAGGCTTTATCCTTTATCCATAGGAAGCCGTGTTTGTCGCCCTATCGATCGCAATGCACTGAACACAGCATTCGGGAAGATTGACTGCCGTACCATAAAAAGTATTTTGCAGTTTTGTGATTGGTTTGGTAATCCCTTTGTCTAGATTTCCGAAGCACTCCCTTTCGTTGCTTTTTAGACTCCTTAACGGAAAAGGTCCATCTGAGCACTTGTAACTTCAGGCTCATTAAAAATCGAAGGCGACTAGAGTCATCTTTTGTTTTTTCTCGACTCTTAAAAATTGAAAAAACAAGTTGTGTCTAAGCGTCTAAAATTTATTTTAAATGGAATAATTATCACCTTTCCTACGTTGGTCTTAGGTTGAGGAAAATGGACTCCACCAACCAAGGAGTTCCCCTTGGAGGAAATCCTAGTCCCTTCTCCTCTTAGGGAGATGTTGGTGCACCCCATATGGCCACATTTTCGCTTCCAGGATTGACAATCGGCTTGCCCGTATGGCTCTTCTCAACCTCCGTCGTTCAGAACACCGCGATTCCTAAACAATCGTGTCAGCAACTAGACGATTCCAGAGTTACCCCCCAACCCTCTACTTCATCCAATTCTTCCTCTCCTCCTTCCTCTTCGCTTGATGAAGCTGGGAAAGCTAGAAATCAAGTGCCTGAGAAGAAGAAGGAAAAGAAGAAGAAAGAGAAGAAGAAGAAGGAGCCAAAGGCAAAAAGGGGAAACTGAGCATCGTCTAGCGAAAATCCACACACTGCACCGGCCACACCTAAATCGCCATGTGTCATTTGCAAAGGAGACCACTATCATCAAGATTGTCGTTGCATCCCTAGATCTTAAGGGACTGGTCTCCTCGTTTGCACAATCCGGTGTCATCAACCTTTGGTGATCATGTTGAAGGTACACCGTCAACTAGTGAAAGTGAAGCCCTGGACAAAAAGGAAAATGTAAATTTCCTTGTAAATTGTGTGAAGGCGACCATGTCGTCCACCGTTGTCCCTTCTTAGATGAGACTAAAAGAGTTTTGGACGACCGTCCGGTTTCACTGTTACGGCTTCCTCCTGGATATAAGAAACTCTTGCCAAGTCCGTCACTAGTTGAAAATCTGGCTGACACGCCCTTGTGGTCGGCCGAAGCATCTATCATTGAAGATAAACCATCTGAATCCATACCAGATGAAAGTCAAAAGGTCGAGGCGGCAGTTGACCCGGTCTTGCCTTCAGAGAGTCCATCTTCAGATGATACAGTCACTGAAGAGAATAAGGATGACACCATCCAAATTCTTTTCATAAACACAGACTCCGACGAACATGGGGGCAGTCTACCCATTCCTTTACCGTAGAAAGGAAGTTCGTTAAAGTTGTATCCGACCGTCTATTCGGTCCCAGCTCCAAGCAACCTGGTTGTTTCCTTTGACTGGAATCTACTAGGCAGACCTCGTTTACCGGCTAGTGTACCATTTCGAATCATTGCTCAAATATATAGAATGGTGATGGCCGGTACCATCATAGATGAAGGGGCTTCTGTGAGTATCCTTTCCTCAATTTCTTAGAAAGCGCTTGGTCCGCCATCGCTTTTGTCTGAAATGAGAAATCTAACAGGCTTTGACAAAGGAACCAGTCGACTGTTAGGGATCCTTCCTAATGTGCCCATAAAATTGAGAGGGAAAACCGTTCACATGAATGTAATGGTAGTCCAAGGACCCCTGGATTATAATCTACTCCTTGGACGAGACTATATTTATTGCATGGGAGCCATTGTCTCATCACTCTTTATAGTAATGTGTTTTCCGTACGAAGGAAGAGTGGTCAAGCTCGTAGACCAGCTTTCATCTCCCGGTTCACACATAGCAAATAGTCGCAAATCATCCCTAAATGGTATTTTCACGCAAGGAATGTCTCATCAATCCCCTGTCCATCCACCTGATGAGCGTGAGTGATTCAGAGGATATGACTAAAACCCAGGGGGCATGCACCCTCATCTGCTTTGGCAGGGAAACTTTAGGTATAGGGTAGGTTTCCACGAGGGATATATGACTAGTCTAACACCCCCGTCCATTTAGGAAAATGGGGATTAGACTAGAATAAGATTCCCACGTCAAAGGCATGTGAGTGGAGGCATCTGCACCACTCACCTTTGTCTATTTCGGTAGACATCACCAAAGAAGTGTTTTGTTTGTAATGCAGATAGAACCATCTTTGGTAACCTGAAAGAGGTAGGCCTTTCCCGATAAAACAAATGTTTTGTTTGCAAATTGAGGGGTAACCTCGAAACTCTATTCTATACCTGGGGGCATGCAAACCTCTTGTAAGCAAGTGAAAAGAGACCAGTGTAACGCTAACCTCATACATTCGCTAACTATAACTGCTTAAGTTAGGTGAGTGGTCGGACTGACCGTTCGTTTCGCAGAGGGCCTTTTGTTTCAAAAGGCGCCGGCGGAGTAAAGGAGAGAGTTTCCTACCTGACTTTAGTGGTTAGCTAACCCCATAAACAGTAGTTGGTCGCTCCTAGCTTGCATGCAAGAGGCTCAGGAGCAAAATTTTGTAAGGTGCAAGCTCCATAAAAATGGCATCTTAGATGAGACATCCTTATTATATGACTGGATTAATCGAGCAGTTTTAGCGCATAGTTCAAGCTCATTAAAAAATAAACATAAGTCATGAGCAAGTGTTTCTCCCTGCGTTTAAGCTCATTAAAAAATGAACAGGTAAATAACCATCGTGCATGTAGTACTTCAGCCTTTAAAACCTTGGTCGTGTTCTCATCATCACCTCCACTCTGTATTGGCCGATCATTCACCTCCATTTGATTGTTTACCCATTTTGAGGAGCAATTGTGAAGAGTGATCCTGTTAGCCATCCTTGTAATGCTGCCATGATTGGAAAATTCCAAACCTTACTTGGAATCAGCTGCTACCTGAATTTATCACTCGTTCCTCAAAGACGAGTCTCCTTTAAGCTCTTTTCAACTGACTCGTAAAATATGAAAATATTGTCGAGCCGTTGGCCTCTCCAGCTCGTTAAAGTGACCAGAAGTTTTATCCCTCCTTTAGATTTTAATCTTTTTGGACTTGAGGGATTATTACACAAAAAGATCGAGCGCTTGTTTTGTTCGGCTCGTTAAAAGTACCGAAAATTCAACCCTTCTGGATTATTTTATACTTTTTCGGACTCAAGGGATTAGATGACGAAAAAGGCTTTTTTGGAGTTTCCTTTACATCCTTTTTCAGACTCTCTAAAAATGAAAAGGACCAAGTTATCTTTGTCGTTAAACTCGTTAAAACCTAATAGCGACAAACTTGTCCATAACAGACAAGAACGAGTTTCACTATCGCTAGGCTCGTTAAAACATAGCGATGAGTTTGCCTGAAGGGAAAATTATAGAACAAGCATATGTTATCCTCCTCAAGCTTGACAAAAATAAAGAGGTACTGGTCAGCAATGACTGGGGAAAAATTAGGAAGAAAACTTGAAGAAACTTTGTTGGTAGCAAGTTGCTCTTGAACATGACACTTTCGCTCCACATCCGAGTCAGGTTGGGTTGTTCCATTGACTGGTCACATCACCATGGTTCCGACACACCATCCACATTTGGGGTAATGCTACCAATCCATCATGTTACTGTCGCTGATATGTTCAAGAGAAGTCGCTCAGAGAATTCACCTGTGTCTCACCCATTGCAATACATTTATGCTCCATTCTTTCGTGACCGCCACCCTGAACCTTATTATCACCAGATCGTTTTCACCTCCATTAAAATCATTTGGTCCATTATGTGTCATTGATGTGGGATTCCCTAAGGCCATCCTATGACAGATCGCTTCTTGTCGACATCAGCTCATTATCCAAGAAGTCGATCTAGGAACAACCCTTTCAGTATTTTGAAGCTTGCATTCCTCAATGGCAAGTTTCTCACTTCCGGTGACAGGTTTACATCAATGGCCTTCGACCAAACGATTTTGCGTGGTGTTCGACGCCAAGTCCTTTATTCACACCACGTGAATTGTACTGTAGTACCTTGAGGGTCATCATCATTATCGGTGATTCCTCTCGCGCCTGTTAACAGCTTACATCATTGGTTGGTAATCAGGCGATGTCTTTCCATGTTCGACTCCAGAACATCTCTCACATGGATCGACTTGTACTTTGAGTGAAGATCGAACGAGATTGAAGACCCCAGATCTAGTTTCAACCATCTAGGCTGCGAAATATATTCAGGAAAATAAAGACATCAAATTTACATCATTGCTGCACAGCTAATCATCCAATCTAAGGGATGATGGCTCTACCAGAATCATCAGTCTACACTCAGACGATTGCCTGTCTCATGTACATGAAAGTGAATTTATAAAGCTGAGCATGGGAATGCCCGCCTCGGCTAGATCATGAAAATATTATGAAGATAATGTATTGTATTGTATCTTATTACAGGTCTCCTTCAAGATTGAAACAACTTCAGATCCTCATGATAAAGCATTTCACCCGACATCAACAAATTAACGACCTCATGCTTTAGGGGGAAACTGCTATAGACATTTTTGGGCACTGCAACCCCAATCATAAATGCCCGTAAGCCAAGGGCTCTTAAGTCCCTAAAAGTGTTGTTCTGACCCCTAAAAGAACAAGGTCAACTGATTATATCTTCTCCCAGAAGTTCTCCATGAAAATCTACTCAGAACTGGTCAAAATTGGACCATTTCACCTGCTCCATAGGCAAAGTGCATTGCATCCCACCTGAACACACACAGTAGGTGCGATGCATGTCAAAAAGCCCTTCTATGGGGTGTGATGTGCGAGAAGGGACAAATGGCAGGGTCAATCCGCAAGGTGGAGGACATGGAATCTTCCCGAAACTTCTCCTGTGACACTTGCCTCTCTGAATTCAACCAGGGATGAGTAAGAGACCATCAATCTCGAAGTGGAATCAAGAACTATCAAAGAGAAGACACTAATCAAATCTCAAAAGCTGACTCACCCCCCTTGCAAACATCTATATATGGATCCCTCATCCCAGAGATCCAGAGGCTGGAATTTTGTATCTTGTAAGGAAGTGTTGTTGGTTTCTTGGTGCAATATCATAGTGTTGGGTGGTCTAAGCTTTTCATGAGGTGAAGAAGGGCTTCTTGCTGAGAGGATGATGCTGGGTCAGAACAATTGGTTGTAATCCTCTTTGCTCTTTCTTGATTATTAATAAAGCTATTCAAGTTTTCCTCCACATGCTTGTGTGATTGATGTTTTATGCATTTGTGTGGTTAATATACATCTGATCCTATATTGCTTATGATAATAGATCTATGTTCTCATATAGTGTTATGCTGCTTTGATTCTACAGGTACTCTTTGAAGCTGGGTATACAAGGAAGCAAGTAGCAAAGGACTATTAGAAGGGAGACGAATCAAGAAAGCAACCAAGTGTAGGACTGAGGTTGGTCTCCTTTATTCTTCTCTCATCTATTTACCATAAAGGAAAACGAAAGTGTTTTTACTGTGTTTGTTTCTAAGGTAGTTATCACCCTTAGTGGGACTAGTAGTTCTATATAGACACTAGTTTTCCCGATAATACAAGCACAAAGCTAGGCTTGTGGAAAAAGGTTATGCACAGAAGGAAGGGATCGATTATGAGGAGACTTTTGTCCCCACAACAAAATGGGCTACCATCCGGACACTCTTTGCACTAGCAGCTCAGAACAGTTGGAAAGTCCATCAAATGGATGTAAAAACTGCTTTCTTGAATGGAGATCTAAAAGAGAATGTTTTTATGTCCCATCTTGAAGGATTTGCTGTGAAAGGACATGAACATAAAGTAGGCAAACTTGTGAAGTCCTTGTATGGCCTCAAACAAGCATCGCGAGCCTGGTATGAAAAACTAATTGAGCATCTTCTAAAACTGAATTTCAAACATTTTGATCTTGATGATACAACTTTATTTGTCAAAAAAGTTGGCAAAACAGTTGTATATCTTGTGGTATATGTAGATGATCTTTTGATGATAGGGAACAATGAAAGCGACATTGCATCCGTAAAGAAGGAATTGGGGAAAAGTTTTGAAATGACTGATTTGGGCTATGTTCATTACTATCTTGGCATTCAAGTAACCCAACATCGAAAGTCCATATTTCTTTCTCAAAAGAAATACATTGGAGATTTGTTGAACAAGTGTGGCATGACACAGCGCAATCCTCTTGCTACTCCAATGGAACAAAACTTAAAGCTCACATCTATTGAAGGAAAAGAATTTTAGGATGCAACAAAGTATAGATAGCTTGTAGGAGTCTCAACTGCCTAGCTACTACCAGACTAGACATTTCGTATGCTGTTGGAATCCTCTTCAGGTTTATGAAAAAGCCTTGTGAGGGACATTGGTTTGATGCAAAAAGAGTTCTGAGGTACTTGAAGGGAACTCAAGACTTTGGAATCAAGTATACACAGGTGGTCGACTTCAGTTTGATTGGATACTCTGATTCAGACTTTGATGGAGGCAAAGAAACTGGGGTATCAACTTCAAGATATGCTATGAGTCTTAGATCAGGAGCTGTCTCCTAGAGATCACGCAAACAATTAGTTCCAGCAGATTCCACAACAGAAGAAGAATACGTGGTAGCAGCTGAAGCAACAAAAGAAATTGTGTGGCTCAGGAAAATTCTTGAAGATTTGCAGGTAAAACAAGTACAATCAGCTCCACTCATGATTTACAATACCTCTGCAATAAAGTTCGCCAAGAACCCAAAGTTCCATGATCGAACGAAGCACATCAATACTAAATATCATCTGATTCAACATCATGTTGAGGCCAAAACAATCCATCTCTATCATTGTTCGACAAATGAGCAAATTGTAGACATCTTCACCAAAGCGTTTGGAAGGGAAAAGCTTGAACAATTCAGAATGATGCTTGGACTCACCAACATCCCTTCAGATTAAGGGGGGGAATGTTGACACCTAATCCTTGTGATTGGGTGAATTATTGTAAATAGATAAATAGGAAATATGAACAGTCATCGGGAGATGAACTGAACAATCTCTCCCTCATGTATATAATGAGGACCTATGTGATGGAATAATAGAGTCAAATTATTTCTACCTTATGGAGTTACTGCCTGGCCTGACAATTTCCTATTCCTCAATATTTTTATATAATTAATTAACTTAAATAATGTTTTTAGTATAAAACTTTAGTTAATATTTTTATTCTTTAAATATCTAATGCAAAAAAATAATAGATAATAAAATTATAATTTAAATTATTTTAAACAAAAATAAATTAAGAAAAGATAAAAATTTACTCCAATAAAATGAGATAATAACAGAAAACTTTATATATATATATATATATATATCTATATATATATATATATATATATATATATATATATATATATAATTTTTTTTAATTATTCTTTAAATATCTTATTAATCGTCTATTTTATCATGTTCAATTAAAATTTCTACATCCATAAAACCCATAATAACATATTTCTTTCTTAAATTTTGCTCATATTCATAAATCCTTTAATCTCCATAAAACCATTTCTTAAAACTTCCCTTAATAAATTTGAATCTACATTCATAAGTGACAAACAAAACTTTAATGACCATAAAACCCTTTCTTAAACCTTCTCAAAAGACACTAACATATTTCTTTCTTGTATTTCACTCACTTATATAAGTGACATTGATGCCATTCCGATTAATGCGGTCATTGAAACTCCACTTTCACAATAATTAAACATCCCTATCTTGAATTTCTTTTCGCATTTAACGCTTTCATTAAAACTTCGAAGTAAAAACTTAGTACGTCACTGAGATAGCAAATCATTTAACGAAGAAACCACTGAGATTAATGTCCAGTGTAAACAGTTTTAAAGCATATATGCTGGTTACTGGTGTTATGATTACAGGAGTCCGGATGTTATAATGTGGGACATGCGCTAATAATAAAAAAAAAACTCACGAAAGGTGCAAACTGCAACATATTCCATACAATTCAAAATCTCACGATGCTATTATTCCATTGCAATACGTAAAACAGTGAAGATACTAATATCTTGTACACTGATCTCCACAATATTATACTCGGAGAAAAATATAAATTTCCTGTTCTTAGAAACGAAACTTCACAATATTCTACGGTTAGGAAAATCAGAATATCCTAGCAAACTTCTAACAAATAATAGCAGGCTATACAAGTAGTAAGTGTTACCACTAAGGGATTTCATAGAGTTAGTATACCCTTAGGCACCAATAATCATTAGTAATGTACCTCACCATACAAAGATTAGGTCTCAACATTCAATTCTAAATCAGATGTACACTTCTCTTCTTTTGCAGACACTTTGGGAGGACTGGTTTCTTCGGTTCTAGGTTTCTTCTCCATATGCTGCTGGTGCTTCATATTTGGAAGATGTGAACCGAACAGCGACTGTTGATCAGAATTGGAAAGAATGCAAAATCGTTGGAGAGGAGATGTAGGTGCCTTTCTCTTCACTGGAATCCATTTGGGTTTGCGTGGTGTGGGAGGACAGGAGAGCACCAGATGCGCCTCCGACTTAGGAGTGATAGCCGGCAAATCAGGAGGCATACTTCCTGTTACAGAAGAGAATAAATCGGCCATTGGAGTTACAGGAACCCGCAGTGTAGACGGTTTACTAGGTGGAGCCATGATGTCAATAACAGCAACTTCCTTCTCCTTCTTTTAAATGCAGAAGAAATCTAGAAATCTAGAAATCGGAGACCACGTTAATACTGCCCTAGAAGTAGGTCGGTGTACACGCAACCAGGTGAGGAGACAATTTTGAATGGCAACGGTCAAAGATTAATCGTCATCATTGCACGGAATAACAGAAAGTCCTGTAAACGGTCAAAGATTAATCCTCATCAGGACACGGAATTAACAGAAAGTCCCTGTAAACGGTCAAAGATTAAAGGTCCTTAGGGTTAGGTTTGGAAAGTTGGAATTCAGAGAGAGAATTTGAATAAATAATATTTAAATGTTTTTTGTGAAGTGGTTTGAGGTTTTTAGATTTTATATGTGGTTAGAGAAATATTTTAAAATTATTTATAAATTTTTAACTTCACGTCAATAATATTTAAAAATTAAAATTATACTATTTTTAGTATCAATAATATTTAAAATTTAAAGTTATATTATTTTTAGCATCAATAATATTGTTTTTAGCGTCAATAATATTTAAAATTTATAATTATATTATTTTTTATTAAAAATGAGATTTATTATAATTAATTTTAATTAATAATAAAATTTAAAATCAAATTATTATTATTAAAAATGATATTTATTATAATTAATTTCTAATTAATAATAAGGGTAGTTATAGTAGTTGTTAAATTTTAATTTATTGATTTATATTATTATTTAACGAAAATTAGAGATTTTAAAATTATTTTCTAAAACTAAATGATATAGTTGGTGGTATGTTTATTTTGGGTATTAAAATATTTTTCAATTTTACAAATTTTTGACTAATCAAAAAATATCTTATATACTTAAGTTAAATTTGAGTGTGATTTATCTATTATTTTTATTGTGATTTAGTTATTAATTACAAAATAATGTTTCGTTCTTTTATGTTTGACTTTTTTGTCAAAATAATAGTTTCTAGGGATAAGATTTTGAAGGAATAATAATCAAATTCAATAGTTAAAATTAAGATTTGGAATGAATAATAATAAAAAATAATAATTTTAGGGATAAGATTTCAAATGAATAATAATCAAAATTAATAGTTGAAATTTTGTTATGAGATATATAGAGGAAACAAAGATGTGGTCAAATATTGAGGTTAGAATTTTAAAGCCAAAATCTTTTCAGACAATTTGAGGAAGGAATAGGCCAAATTATTTGGTTGGGATTTTGGTTAAAAAGTTTATTAATTAATGTTGGTAATTTGTTATTTTTAAATGTTAAAAAAGAAGGATTGAATCAAGAAAAGTTTTTTTTTCTCAATTTATTTATTTATGTTTATGAGAAATTCTTTGGTGTAAATCACATGATATTACATTTGTCGACCTGTTTCGAACCAACCAGTGTGGTTCATTGTCAGGACAAGTTTTTTTATTTATGTTTAATTTAAAGGTTTATTCTTTAGAGTGGGTGTCTCCCCTTACAACATATGTACATTTTCTAATGACTTGTTGGTTGTCATCTCTCTTTTGTAAATAAGCTTTACACTTGGTGTTTAACAGATGTTTCGGTACATGCATATCCTCATGGTGATCTCTCCACGCTCGGGCTAGTTCGTTTTTGAGCTACGGTTGTTTCTTTCCACTCCACAACATAATTGCATTTTGGCTCCTTTTGGATGCCCCAGTACAATGATGTTAGCTATGGGATACAAGTTCGTCAATGTTAAAAACCACAACTCCGTGGTATATTTTTTCATTAGTGGTTGGCATCTGGTCTCCTTGCTTTTCTAGATTTTGTTATTATTCCTCGTCATTGTTTCTCTTTGTGCAAGAGTTCCTTGATAGGAGAGCTTAGAGAAGACACCTTCCCTTATGCTCCTTTGCTTGTAGTCTTTCCTCCTCACGGATATCTAGTTCTGTATCTACTCTTCTATAGCTTCTCCCCATCTTCTTTTCATTCTAGACTTGTTGTCTCCTCTACATAGGTGGTTGAACTTGTCTCCCCTCACCCTTTTGTCTCTTGTTCCTATTTGTTTGCTGAACTTTCCCTTGGTCTTCCCTGCTTTTCTAATTATGCCAAGATTAGTCTCTTCCTCTAGCCATTGAGGCCATCTAGGTAGAAGGAAACAATGTCATTCAAGGGATGACTTGGGAGCGACGATGTCTACGACAATGTATTGGGAGAACATTGTCTGTTACCTTGTACGAACATTAACAATGTACGACATGAGGCTTAGGTGGAGAGTCAATTCATTTTTGATGTGGAGGTGGAAGATAAGATGAGACATTGGGTCCCTAATATCAGGAACACTCATACCAGGCATACCAGATATTTATAGACTATTTATTTTTATTGGTAGATCAAAAAAATCATGGGAAAGATGTTTGTCGAAATAATTGTATCCCAACAAGAAATTATTCTTAGCATTGATGCATTTTAGGTCAAACTGAAGAATTTGGGCACTAACGTTTCTCTCAAGGCTAATAATTTTTTTGATCTAGTCTCAACTAAAAGTAAATTGTACATGCAACCTAAGTTGGAATTTTATGGGAAAAATGGTTGTCAGAGGGCATTTTTTCCATTAAATACGCTTATAGATTTTGCATGAACGTATCTTGTGACGTGTCTTGAATTATGCAAAACGTATTTTTGACAGTCAATTATTTTCCTAAAACGTTATTAATACCCTATGGCACTTGCACATATAACATAAATAAATTGAATTCACAGACCTTGAAGTTGGCAAGAGGTTTATCACTGATAGTGGTTAGATAATTTCTTGCAGTCTGGCACTATGGTTCTGCACGATTAAAATCTTATGGAGGATATTTGCGGGAAGCTTCCCCAACAAATATAAGAGAAAGGACACACTTGGCCTGCAAATATGTGCCATGATTAAAGAATAATCACATGCATCATGGAATTGAGAGGTGGCACCACCAATAGCCGTAGGCTAGTGTCACTTGTAGAATAAAAATAAAAAAAATTCGGTTTTTTTATGGAGGATTTGTTCTTTATATTTGTTTTCTATGTTTCTGAAAAAGGGATATTTAGCTCAATTCAATGGTAACTTTTACTACAACAGAAAAAGGTTTTTTTATTAGGTATCATAGAAAACGAGGTGTTCAAAACTGCCCCCCATCTCTTGATAAATAAACATGTGTATAAAACTATGGCCTATGGAAAATACGTGAAAAGATAAAGGCATGGAGGAGTACAAGTGGAGGTGAAAAAATAAATTGGCTTTGGTACACCTCTCCCACTTTATTAATACTATTTAGATGTTGCTCTAGATATGTGTTCGATTCCCTTGCCCTCTCGAGTACGAAGAAGGGAAAATTATGGGTGGTCTTTACCCAAAATATTTTGCTATAGAAATTTGTAGGTAGGTTAACAAGCTATAGGTGAGTAATGAGAGTTTTTTTTTTTTGTTTATACAATTTAGGAATACCACTTCCCCATGATTTGGATTTCATTTACCAATGGATATATTCATGGAAAATCAATATGTTATGCACTTGTTCCTTGTAATATTACTGTGTTGGTTTGGATGGGTGCATGGTCATGCATTTGGACAATTGGATGAAGCTTTTACAAGTTTTGTTAATTTTCGAGATATAACAATCACATGTATGGGAAATTTAGTTGCTTTTAGTACAGTTATTTTACGAGTCCAAATTTTGATATTGTATCATTCCCTCTTTGCACCAATGTTAAGCTATGAGAAACTGAAGAAAATAAAAGGGTTAGAAGGTCTGAAAATTTCTTCCAAAGAATTAAGGACATGTGATGTCATAATATTGTCAAAGAAGACTCTGACATATTTGATGTAGAAATTATTAAAGTATCTCTCTGATGCTCATCAAGTGCATTCCATATTTCTACAATGTTTCCCTTTACAATCTCTAGAAAAATTCAGTGTGAAATTTTTTTTGTTACTGGCCTCCCCTATTTTGTTTGGCTTGGTTTGGACTTTTTGTTGAGTATTTTGGTGCGAGGAGGAAGGATGAGCAACAAAAGTGTGATGTCGATGAAAATGCAAACACAAATTCATATCGAGGATGGAAAAATGGGCATGAGGTTTGGGATGGATTCAAGTATCATGGGTAGGCCTGTAGTTTCCCACTCTAGAATTCTTGATGGAGATTAACTCTAGAATTCGTGATAGGGATTATAAGAGGAATCCAAAAAGATGCAGATACAATTTGATCTTGATAATGTTTCTCTCCATGTACTAACCTTGACTTGATTAGTTGTAGATATGGTGGCCATGGCCAACAATCAAAAGTCTGGGGTTTTTACTGTGTTTGGGTTCAAGCTTTTTGTGTATTCCAAGTGGTCTTATTATGATTCATTTGAGTGAGCTTCAAGCTATTTTTGTAGTCTTTCATGGCTTGGCTTTGGAATTTGAGGAAGTGGGTGTGTGGAAGTTTGTGTTGTTGTAGTGTCGTATGCATATTTACTAACATGGTGAGCACTTTGTTTTTTTAATAAATTTCATTGTTTGTGCGTTTATGATTGTTTTGATCTTAATGTTTTTGTGCAGATTCATGGTGTGAGCTTTAGCTGCTATTGTTTCTCATTCATTGCTTCAACTTATGCTATGTGGGATGAAAATGGTGAAGAGGAAATATACTATTCCTAGTAGGAATTCATGCTTAGTTGTTGTTTTCAGGTGATTAAGTATCCCTCAATAGTTGTATTCTTAGTTTCGAAAATTCATGTCATTAGAGATATGGTTTAAACATTGTCACAATCACACATGTACGTCATTGAAGGCCTCTTTCTCGCGAAGGAAAGGAATACAATTCCTTCATAGATATAAGTATCATTGAAGGCTTGTTGCTCAACAAGGAAAGGGATAATCTTCATATCTCTCACACATATATTATTGAAGGCTTTCTCCTCAACAATAGAGAACCTCCATTAATATGGCTACCTAAAATTTTCAGTGAAAGGATGGACTTATTCGTTCCAGATAGGTAAAATATAAACGCAACAAATTTCTTATTCTAGCTTAGAATTGATATGTTTTTGGTGTGAGTAATGTGTTTCTAACATGGAATTGATAGGATTGTGGTGTGAGTTATGTGTTAGAGACTATTTTTGTTTTAGAATTGTTCATAATAATTGTTATTTTTGAACTTATTCCATCTAGTGAGACAAAATATCAATGTAATAAGTCTCTTCTTCTAGCTTGAAATTAACAATTTTTTGGTGTGAGTAATGTGTAATGTGTTTCTAACTTGGAGTTGACAAGTTTTTGGTGTGAGTAATGTGTTTTTAGCTTGGAATTAACAAGTTTTTGGTGTGAGTTATGTGTTAGAGACTATTTTTGTTTTAGAATTGTTTATAATAATTGTTATTTCTGGACTTATTCCATCTAGGGAGAAAAAATATCAACACAATAAGTCTCTTCTTCTAGCTTGGAATTGATAAGATTTTGGTGTGAATTATGTATAAGAGACTTTCTATTTTAGAATCGTTAAAAGCAATTGTTATTTTCGGACATATTCCTTTAACAGAAATAAAATTATCAATGTAATAAGTCCTTTTGTCTAAGTTTCTTTGTCTAGCGTAGAATTGACAAATATTTGGCGTGAGCAATGCATTTCTAGCTTGGAATTGATGAATTTTTGGTGTGAGTAATGCATTTCTCTATGGAATTTTTTGTTGTGAGTTAGTGTTACGAGACTATTTCTATCACATGTATAGAGATAGAAAATTTTGTGAGGTTATTGTAACATAATCCTATAATATGATGTTAGGAGATCCACAATGTCCATTTATTATAAGTTTATTCTTTTAATTTCTAAAAGCTTCAGATACTATGCACTCAATCTTATTAATATTAATGTATATCCTATGATCCAAAACAATGCTAAAATATATAAGATGAAATGTATATTTTATTTTTAAATCCAATAATATTTATTAAATTATGTAAATCATAAAATAAACCATATTAGTGAATCTATTTTTGAGTTTTTATTGATAACATTCAGTAGTTTTACTATGTTGGTCATCTTTAGTCATATATCACATACAAATGCTATGGCATGTCCAGGTCAAGCACATTTGATTTTAGGTTCCTAAGATTTTATTGTTAGTGTCCCATGAAATTTCAAACCAATATTCAAGATTTAAGAAGTTATTTTCCTATCATGGTCATTTTGACTTTTTACTTATGATAAATATGTGATTTTTTTTAACATAATTATGTTATTGAAGGGTAATTGTTTTACTGAAAAAAAATTATAAACGTAATGTTTCTTGAAGGGAAGAATAAGGACCCAAAAAATAAAGAAAAATTTGTGTCATGGGTCAAAAAAATCCAAATTCTAGTCGTGCACGCACCCATGACAGAGACAATTTTGAAATTGTCTCATGGGTAAAAAGAAATCCAAATTCCAACTCTATAAGCACCAAGGAGATTTTGAATGGCATTGAAATGATCAGAATTAATAGAAAGTCGTTGTAACAGTCAAAGAGTAAAAGTCATCCATGGTGGTTGCAATTCACAAAGAAGAATTTGAATAAATAATATTTTCCATTAATATTATTTTTATTAAAAATTAGGTTTATTATAATTACATTGTAAGGCATTCCCCTCTGAAATCAAATTTCTTTTTAGGTTACGTTTAAATTTGTGGGCCCTTGATTTATGTATTAGACGATTAAAATAGCTTTAGCCATTCAATTGATTCGATTGATACATTATTAAGTTAGTTAAAAATTTAATAAAAATTATAAGAAAGTTAGGTTCTGGAATGTGAAGACTCCTTCAGCACCTCGTTTGGATCCACCACTGCTGGTCATAGTCACAGTGGATAGTGGGATGCAAAAAAATAGCATGCACTCTAAAAACTAACTTTCAAAACAATAGGGCACCAAGTGTATACGTTTTCCTACAATGCAAACAATAGCCCTTATGTAGTGGAAACTACTACCGCTTTGACCCAAGCACGGTCATCAAGGTCGAGAACATCATGGAGCACGACATACAGTTAAATGGAAAGATGATCAAGCAACCCAGACATATATCTTACCCTACATACCCAGGTGCCAAAGTTCCATTTAGCTGCTCTATCTTTGAATATTTTTTTGGTAAGGGTTTTAACATTGGTCTTCTGAGGAACAAGGTAAACTTCCTCACATTCCACAGTGCATCTATTCTCAAACCCTACAGTTTTATGATGCTTCTCAAAATAATTATTGCTAAGCCCTTTTGTGGGAAAGGGAATTTGACTCCCTTTCTTCTCCATTTTATTTACGTTTTATTTCAGGCATAAGAATCCATGAAGGATTGTATAATTCCATTAACTCCACAGATCGTTACCTTTGATTCTATCTTCAAGTTGAAAAAAAGGGCAAAAGGTTTGTAAAGGATTCGTTTCAAGGATGACAATAAATAGTTGTTGGAGAGATTGAATGTGACCTTGCTTTGAAAGCATTATTTTTGAAGGTAAACACCTTAAATTTGTCATTGTTATCATACCATATGGTGACAATATGCCATTTTTTCATTGCAGTCTATAGCGGCATGTTTTTCCTCTTATTGTTGCTAAAGTCCATCGCCTTTCTCTGATGATGTTAACCAGAAGGTTGTTGGTGACTTTTGGTGGGGATTGATGTTGTTATTTTCTTTTATAAAGTTAGCAAAATATGTTTGTTTTACCATATTTTGTATAAACTCTTTTTTTCATTTTCCTTTGTTTGGTGTTCCTGCTAAAAATGGAATTTTTTTAATAAGAGAACTTCGACTGTGCCTAACATTCCTTCTCGATTCTAGTCAATTTTTTTGTTGGAAAGAGGGTCTGTTTGCTATACAATTAACACACTCCTTCATTTATCTCTATGTATATATGTATATGCTAACGCTCTTCTTATTAGGTAAAAGGTGAACCAAATATATCATACATTTTCTCCCATTATTATAGTTTGGAGTGTCCAGTGCCATGGATAAAGAGAAGAACAACAATGATTTCTCTGTATGTATATATGCATATGTTGATGCTCTTCTTATTAGGTAAAAGGTGAACCAAATATTTCATATGAGAGTTAAAATAATTAGTGCTTGAGCATAGTTGCTTTCTTAAACGAAATTCATTGCATGCATTCTGATGTACTGAGTCTTGAAAGGATGTTGATCTTTTTAAGAGAGATTATAACTAAAAGGAGCTATCTCATTATAGATACTTGGAGAGATTACTAGCCTTGGATATATGTTTCCGTAGGTGTTGGAGTGATTTTTTCCATTGTCAATGTCAATTATTAGTTGCCTACTACCATTTCGACTAGTGCCCTTAGCTGGGCAGTTAGCTTCAGTATTGTTCTCCATGTAGATGTGGCAGCATCATGTATGCTCAAATCTAGATGAGTTCGCAAAATATGAAATATGAAACTTAGAAAACAAACCTTGAAAAACAACAACAAGAAAGCCAAAAATATGAACATGAACACTGAGATTTAAGAGTAAGATTTATCATCTTCAATTGCTAATTTTGGTTAGCACTTTCACACAAAAAATCAGCACACAAAATGTTATAATGCTTTGTCCTCTCTGTTTGTCACAAGAGGCAAATGAGTTCAGAATTCTGAAAGTGATAAACTAATATAGGGCTTATGGACAAGTATAATAGTCCCATCAGAAACACCGTAGGGTTTCCTAATGTTCCCATATATCACTTTTTATTTTTATTTTTCTTTTAGTCAGTATTTTTACAAAATTTGGGGTTACAACATTCCCAATTTTGGGAGACATTTCCAAATTGTGTGAAAAAATTTGTTGCAGACATTTCTGCCACCTTCCCTGGGTGCATTACCCACGACGATAACTTTGACCACATTGTACATTATAAGTGAAACTTGAATTATTCCATTCATGAAATTTGGTACACAAACATTTTTTGTGGATGCTAGATATCATTGCAATCCATATTACATGGAAATGGATGTGCTACCAGAGGTTGATTTGTTTAGTGCAGGGGTTATTTTGTACATTATTTTATTGTGTGGAGTGCCGCAATTATGGGTTTCATGTTAATGTTTGTAGAAATATATTGTGGCCAATTTATGTCCTTTTCTTGAATTTTAATATTATAGTTCTGGAATATTGTATTTAGTATTCTATGAAATTTGTATAGAGAAATGATGGAGGAGGGGTTTTCTTAGGTAAATGCAGTCAAATAGATTTCAAAAGAGATCCACAGCCAGATGTCTCAGCATTGCAAGATTCATGTTCAGTAGATGCTTGAGCTTGATCCTAAGATTTGGTTAATTATTCAAAATATGTTACTTTATGTTATGACTAAATTCTAGCTTTAGGCCTAAAGTGTTGGGTCCCTATAATACTAGTGATTACCCCATTACTATTGTAGTTATACCCCTTATTTATATTGTTGTGCCCCTATTACCCCCATGTTGTTATTTCTGTGCCCCATAGAATCCCTCTATTGTTATTTTTGTGGCTTTATATTATTATTGTTAGGTCGGCTGGATTATATTGTGACTCCTTAGACTCCTATATATAGAAAGGAGGTTTTCTCATTTGTATCATCCAAGAATTGTTCATTTATGTAATGTAAAGGAGGTTGCCCCCTCGAAGAGGCTGAATTCTAAGGCGTTGATCTATCTTTTCTATCTTTTCTTGAGCTGGTTTCATAACTTCTTCAGATCATACCTCTGCAAATATCGCGCGAAAAGCTCTGAAATTCGGACCCAAGGTTCAGCGCGATTTCTTCTCAATGGGTTTTTTTTGCAGACTCCTGAATTACATTCAAAACAGGTGACCTGGGGAAAATCGTCATAACTTTCTCTCTGGGGATCGGATTGAAATTTCATAAGAAGGTATAGAAAGAGGACGGACTATAGTTTCTTGTATGCATTTTTCAGATCCATAGGTCGAAACAGTGACTCGTGGCACGTTGTACAAGTTCTCTCTACTGAACTAGTCTATAATCAAGTCACTGTGGGAGATTTCGCATAACTCTTCCTTGGAGAATCCAAATTGGGTCAGACTTGTGGCATTGGAAAGAGGACACAGAAGGCTACTACAGGTAGCAATTTCAAAATTGGAGGATCTAGAATTATAGAGGTACATCAGATTCAGTATCAGGCTTCTACAAAGTGAAAAAAGGTGTGTAGTTTTAATTTTTTAATTTTTGTGTAAGCTGGGTTTGAAGGAATTCAAAGGGCATAGTAAAGAATTATTATCGGTAACTGATGCCCCGAGGAAAGAAAATGCAAACACCTAGTAAGGAACCTGAAAGCTCTAGCATGACTCATGAAGAAGAGGAAGAAATGCTACATGCTATATCAAAATTACAAGAACAAGTGCAACAAATGTCACGCTCACAAAAGTTAACAGAAGCTAAGATAAGTGGCGTGGAAGCTAAGATGAATGGCATGGAAGCTAAGATGGACAATTTGAAGATAGATTTGAACACAAATTTGAAGACAAGCATGGCAGATTTGAAAACAGACATGGCAGATTTGAAGACAGATTTGACAAATTTTCTACAAGAAATACTTACTAATGGTGAAAAGGTTGTAAAGGAAAATCATGACATGAAAAAAAGCAATGTTAATCATGATTCCATAGACTCTAATGTTGGATCGAAGACCCACCATATTCCAAAAATCGATATGAGGAAGTTTGATGGCAAGGATCCCGCCACATGGATATTACAGATGGAGCAGTTCTTCGATCTCAATAATGTGCAAAACACACAAAAGGTACGTATGGCAACTGTATATTTGGAACCAAATCAGTTTGTATGGTATCAATGGCTTTGCTCTCACAAAAAATTTATCACTTGGGCAATTTTTACGGAAGAATTGATAGCACATTATGAAGATACAAAAACCAACACTTTTTTTAGCCAATTGATAAGTCTCAAACAAAAGGGTTTAGTAATGGAGCACATTGAGGAGTTCCAAAAATTGAACATAAGGGTAAAATATATTCCAGAGGAGCATAGGATTGATGTGTTCATAGGGTCTTTAAAGGATAATATCCAACATGATGTTTGCCTTTGGGAACCTGATTCATTAGAAAAGGCATTCAGGTTAGCAAGAAAAATGGAAAGCAAAATTATGGCAACCAGGAAGCATACCACTCACAACTATAAAGACGGAAGTGTGGTTGCCCCTAGTCTTCCACAACATATAAGGTTGACACCACAACAATTGGAAGAAAAAAGAGCAAAAGGGCTTTGTTACAGTTGTGATAGCAAATACACTAAAGGTCATAAGTGTGCTGAGAAGAAATTATTCTACATAGATTGTGAAGAGGAAGAAGAAAAGGAGCAAGAAAGGTCAAAAGAAGAAGATATACTCCAAGAACAAAGCCTAGATGAAGAACAAATAAATCCTACCATATATTGTAATGCATTGGCGGGAATTACCACTCCTCAAACCATCAAGATAGAAGGACAAATCAAGAAGAAAAAGGTAATAGTGTTGATTGATTCAGGAAGCACCCACAATTTTATTCATTTTAGGGTAGCAAAAGAATTGAATTGCTTCCTATATCCAGCACCAGAGTGTCAAGTGATGATTGCAAATGGAGGAACAATAAATTGCTCTGGAAGGTGCCATAATATCAAGCTATCCATGGGAGAATATGTATTGACTAGCCCAATGCTTTCCATTCCAATGGGAGGTGCTAATGTTGTACTAGGAGTCCAATGGCTACAATCCTTGGGTACAATAGCTTTTAATTTTCAAGAACTTTTCATCAAATTTTCTACGGAAGGAAAGGAAGTTGAATTAAGGGGTATTGCAGGGAAACCAAGAAAGATAATCAGCTCTCATGGTATGACAAAGCTTCTAAAAAAGGAGCAAAGAGGTGTAATTGCACAATTATGCTCGCTAGATGTTTCCACATTGGAATCATCTATTTCTCCAGATCTCCAAAAAGTCCTGGACAATCATTCCAAGGTATTTGAGACTCCCAAGGGTCTCCCACCTATGTGTGATCATGATCATGCTATTCATCTGATTCCAGGAAGTGTTCCTCCAAACATCAGGCCGTATAGATATCCCTATGTCCAAAAAAGTGAAATTGAATGTATGGTTGCAGAAATGTTAGAGGCTGGTATAATTCAACCAAGTCAAAGTTCTTTCTCTGCTCCAGTAGTATTGGTGCACAAGAAGGATGGATCATGGTGCATGTGTCCGGATTATAGGGAGCTCAACAAGCTCACTATTAAAGATAAGTTCCCCATTCCTGTCATTGATGAATTACTGGATGAATTGCATGGATCAATTTACTTCACCAAGTTGGATCTTCGTTCAGGATATCATCAAATTAGAATGAAGATTGAAGACATTCCAAAAACGGCATTTAGAACTCATGAGGGTCATTATGAATTTTTGGTCATGCCTTTTGGCCTTACCAATGCACCTTCAACATTTCAAGGTTTGATGAATTCAATTTTCAAACCATTCCTTAGAAAATTTGTGTTAGTATTTTTTGATGATATACTAATCTACAACAAGTCTTGGAAGGATCATGTTGAACATGTTGACAAGGTGCTACAACTATTGGAGGAGAAACAATTATATGCAAAAAGATCCAAATGTTTCTTTGGAGTCCAGGAGGTGGAATATTTGGGTCATATTGTATCTCATGAAGGAGTTAAGGTAGACCCTAGCAAAATTAAAGCCATTAAGGAATGGAAAATCCCCACATCCATAAAGCATCTGCGAGGATTTCTTGGGTTGACAGGGTATTATCGCAAATTTGTTAAGAATTATGGGAGAATAGCAGCACCTCTAACAACATTATTGAAGAAAGATGCATTTTCATGGACTCCGGAAGCAACAAAGGCCTTTGAACATCTTAAAGAGGCAATGTGCCAAGCACCAGTCTTAGCTACACCAGACTTCACAAAAACCTTTATTGTGGAATGTGATGCTTCAGGAAATGGAATTGGTGTTGTTCTAATGCAAGATGAAAGACCCATTGCTTTTGAAAGTCATCCAATCAAGGGAAAGTTTTTAAGCAAAGCTATTTATGAGAAGGAAATGTTGGCAATACTCCATGCACTTAAGAAATGGTGACCCTACCTAATGGGAAGACACTTCAAGGTAAAAACGGATCATGATAGCCTTAAATACTTTTTAGAACAAAGATTATCCTCTGAAGAGCAACAAAAGTGGGTCACAAAGATGTTGGGTTATGACTTTGAAATCATCTACAAAAAAGGGAAGCAAAATGTGGTGGCAGATGCACTCTCAAGAAAGGATGAGGATGTGGAAGCATTGTTGTGCGCCATTTCTATTATCCAACCAGATTGGATAAACGAAGCAAGGGAGGAATGGAAGAATGATGAAGAAGTGTGGGCACTTATTCGAAAGCTACAACAAGATTCCAGTACGTCTGATACATTTAGCTGACAAAATGATTCGTTATGGTACAAAGATCGCTTATACCTCTGTAAGAATTCCCAGCTAAAACAAAATATTCTTATGGAATTGCACACTTCTCCCTTAGGAGGGCACTCAGGATTTTTAAAAACTTACCATAGGGTTAAGAAGGAATTTTTTTGGGATGGCCTTAAATCAGATATTCAAAAGTTTGTGGCAGAATGTTTGGTTTGCCAACAAAATAAAGTTGAAACAATTAAGACACCAGGTCTATTACAACCTTTATCCATTCCAAGCCAACGTTGGGAGGAGGTTTCAATGGATTTTATCACAGGTTTACCCAAGTCTGAGGGAAAGAGTGTAATCATGGTGGTAGTTGACAGACTTAGCAAGTATGCACACTTTTGTGCATTATCACATCCATTTAAAGCCAGTACAGTTTCTACTGCATTTATGGAAACAATTCAAAAGCTACATGGAAACCCAAAGATTATTGTAAGTGACAAAGATCCCATTTTCACTGGAAATTTTTGGACAGAATTATTTTCTTGTCTTGGTACTCAGTTAGCTCATAGCTCATCTTATCATCCTCAATCTGATGGGAAAACTGAGATAGTAAACAAATGTTTGGAAGGATATCTTCGTTGCTTTGTTTCTGATAAAAATACACAATGGGTCAAATGGTTGCCTCTGGCTGAATGGTGGTATAACACTTCCTTCCATACAGCAACAAAAATGACCCCATTTATGGCACTTTATCGGTATCAACCACCATCCATCACATCATATTTAAGAGAAAATTCTAAGGTTCAGGCAGTGGAACATCACATCGAACATCAACAACAAGTCCTCCAACTCTTAAAGGATAACCTCGTTTTGGCACAAAATAGAATGAAACAACAGGCAGATCAACATCGCAGTGAAAGAAGTTTTGATGTAGGTGATTGGGTATTCCTACGGCTACAACCATATAAGCAAATGTCCCTAAAGCAAGCTAAGAAGGATAATAAATTATCACCAAAGTATTATGGTCCGTACAAGGTGTTGCAAAATATTGGTACTATGGCATACAAATTGGAGCTTCCTGCAGCTTCTCGATTGCACCCAGTTTTCCATGTTTCATGTTTAAAGAAGGTTATAGGCGACAAGCTCCCAGTTCAAACAATATTGCCAGAACTTGACGAGGAAGGAAAAATTATATTGGAACCGGAAGCAGTCACAGAAACAAGAACTCGACAACTACAAAATCGATCAATTTCAGAGTATCTTATCAAGTGGAAGAACTTATCCGCTGAAGACTCCACATGGGAGGATGAGAATTTTATGCACAAGTATCCAGAACTACTCAAGCGTTGAGGACAACACTTTTTTGAAGGAGAGGGGCATGTTGGGTCCCTATAATACTAGTGATTACCCCATTACTATTGTAGTTATACCCCTTATTTATATTGTTGTGCCCCTATTACCCCCATGTTGTTATTTCTGTGCCCCATAGAATCCCTCTATTGTTATTTTTGTGGCTTTATATTATTATTGTTAGGTCGGCTGGATTATATTGTGACTCCTTAGACTCCTATATATAGAAAGGAGGTTTTCTCATTTGTATCATCCAAGAATTGTTCATTTATGTAATGTAAAGGAGGTTGCCCCCTTGAAGAGACTGAATTATAAGGTCTTGATCTATCTTTTCTATCTCTTCTTGAGCTGGTTTCATAACATAAAGGGTGTAGTTTTAACTTACAGAATTGAGTTCTGTCTATAAAAAGTAATTAAACGGGAGAGAAATTTTCAAATTACTTATATCATAAGTAAATCAAATTTAACTCTCCCTTTAGATCCACAAAGGAATAGAATCATGCATAAAAATGGTATGAAAGCATGAAACTATTTTCTACCACTTAAAGGAGTCTAACTAACTTTGTAAAGATATTAACGGGGAACTGAGTCCTTCATCACCTATACTAGTGAATGAATACTCCTATTTTTCATTACATTTTGTTAAGGGAATGTAGTCGATAGTATTTAGGAAACTATGACTTGGTTGGTGCTTGTAATGTTGCACAACTACATATTTTTTTAGCATCTTTATTTGGAAGTCGATAACCACTCCATTTCTCAAGTATCATCTTCCATGCTTGTAGAAAATTTTGTCATTTCTACAAATCCAAAGAAAATAGGAGCACAGTGAGTAAATATGATTACTCAATTTTTATTGTCAATATATTAGTAGTTACAAGGAAAAGTACACAATGCAGTTTCATAGTTATCTGTTTAGAATAAATTCTATAGAATATTCAATCTGTTAGCAATGGTATAGTTTGTGTCTTTACGAATTGTGACATGTGTGAGCTAAAGTTGAAGGCATTAGAGCTTGTTTTTAAATAAAATTTGGTTTCTAATATGATTTTTGTATATTTCCAAGATGTATAACAACAATGACCGCATTAGAGATGAAGTGAGAGCAAGAGTGACGAGCTACAAAAGAAGATAAAGTGAATTAATCTTTTTTCCCTCAATGCACAATTGTTTCTATTACTTTTGTTTGTGACTCTAGGCAGAACAATATTAGTTGCACTGTTTTTAAGAAACAGATGTGTACATAGTGTCTTCATTTTGAGATGGGCATTTCCAAGTCTACCATTTTCTTTTCTAGCTTGGAGACTTTTAAATTTACCAAAAATTCCTATTGTGCTAATTTTGAAAGTTGTATAAGAACCTTTCCAATGATGGTCTTTATTTTCCACTATATCTATATTGTTTCCATGTATATTCTTTGCTTTGTGTGGGTATTCCTTGTGATAGGGATTGATATGCTTACCCTTTCCTATACTTCCTTGTTCAAAATAAATCTCCTTTCTACCAATGCTTCTCTTTTTGCATCTTGGATTCCACTTGTGATTGTAGGTGGAGTATTTCCCTACAAAGCTTATGCATATTGTCTACACTATTTTCATTAAATATTTAATAACTTCCCTTTTCTCAGTAAGTTTACAAATTGACAGACTTGTTTTCTCAGATTTTCCCCAAGCGCACACCTCCAACAGCTATAGATCTACTTTCCAGACTTCTTCAGTACTCCCCAAACCTTCGTTTCACTACTGTAAGTAATGAGATTTTATAAAATGAATTTAAGTTTTCATAACTGAACAATCATGAGTAGCAAACCCAAGAAGAGATTGTTGCACGTCGTACTGAACGAAGAATTTTTTTTGCAGTAGATTCCAAATAATACTTGGTGCTGGTTCCATAATGGGTTTGAGCCACAGGCATCTCATGTCATCCTCGACCTGCAAGATATAATTCTTTGGTGGTGGTTTAAATGTTTTGGCTCCTTCAAAAACAATTGAGAATTTAGGAAACTCCAATTCATTCACACCCGGAGTGTTGAAGCAGAGATCAAATTGCTGCAGAGAGAATGTTATAGCCATAGGGTATGTAATTGTCACATTCATGGCCTCCAATATTATTTTATAGGCCCCCTTTGGAAAATAAGTGATAGAAGTCCTAGAATCTATTATTGTGACCCAATTTCCGAATTCATACAGCTCCCAAACATTGCTAGATATAGGAAGTTTCTCTCCATTTATGACGATTTCTTCAATACCCATGTAATATAATGATGATCTGCCTCTTATAATTAGAGTATATTGAATTGGCCCTCTCAATAGTGAGGAGCCTGATTGTTATATCATGTCTCCAAATACTAGAGAGCTTTTCATAGTGATAGGCTCTAAATAGTCTCTTAGGCAGTAAGAGAATTTACCTCCATATAATCTTTCTTTTTGTGTTGCAAATGAATTGGGTCCTTGACCTAAACCCAACATACCTTCTGTTTTGGCCTCTGTGTGCCCTTAATTCTCCATTTTGCATCCCATCAACACATTCTCTACCTTCAGTGTCCTCCCTGATGTAGAACTCAATGTAAATTGCATGATGGATATATGGAAATGTGGAGAAAGAGTCATCCATATAACTTAGAGTATATTTGCAGGACATTTTAGGGTTAATAGAGCATGATATTGCGGAAGAAAGGGCATTGCATTCTTTGAAAAACAAGGTAAGTATGATAAATATGAAGATCAGTCTGCATTGAAAAATATGCAATTCTAGTAGGGATTGCACTTCACCCAAATGAAATCGCTATCGGTATTTGCTATAGGAAGGATTTTTTAATGCGGAGTTCCAAAATAGAGCTCTATGAAAGCAGTTCCTAGAGTTGCACAAGAGGCTACCGGTATATTAGGTGCCAAGTTCGAACCTACCAGAGGGGCAGCAGGAGCCAAACTATCAGAATTGTAAGGCACACAATGATGGGATCTTATTATCATGAATTCAAGGCTTATGAGAGCTCGAATGGCGAAGTGCTTACCAGGGAAGTGGTTATACAGGGGACTATGTATGGAATTACAGTGGATCAACTTCATTTCTAACATCAAGCCACCTCCATGTTTCAAAAGGATAAGAAGCAGAGTTAACATGAATACAAAAAAATTGTATTTCCCCATTGCTAAGCAATCAAGTAAAACACCTTGGACAGGTTACAGATCCTTTGTCCAGAGCTACCCTTCTAGACTTCCTCAGTACTCCCCAAACCTTCGTTGCAATTCTGTAAGTAATAAGATTTTGTAACATGAATTTGTGTTTTTATTTTGAACCATATTTCATATGATTCCGTTTTCCAAGTTTTTTTATTGAGACATGGCAATTCAATTACTTTACCACAACATGAATCTTGCATACCCCCTTTCTTCGATGAGATTCAAGATCCCAATTCTCGCTTTCCCAATGGTTGCCCTCTGCCCCTTATGTTCAACTTCAAACCACAAGGTAAGAACATGATGCTTCTACTTTTATTAAATTATGCTAGAACTTTCTTGCAGAAATAAAGGGAGCTACTCCTGAGCTTCTTTAGAAGTTGATTCCTAAGCATGCAAGAAAGAAATGCTCGTATATCAACCCTTTTTTGTCTAATTTGGCATAATTCAATGGCCTCATGTAGATTTCTGATTGCTAACAATGCATTCTTGTTTAGAATATGTAAGATAGAACATATACTTGATGAAATTTCTGGCCACTCTGCTGAGCATTTTAACAAATTTGTACCAAAAGACAGTGTAGCATGTTGATATTTCTCACTATGTAGAAATCCCGCAATCATGTTTCTGTATTATATCAAGTAAGGTATTCTAGGCACATATTTTTTTGATTTTTCTTTCTCTTTACAGGCTCTCTTAGGCTCCCACTGGGATCAGATTTCATCCCCAGCTATCACTACTGAGTCTGTGGGGTGGACCAAAAGGTCATCTGAGCATTAGTGTGAAAACTACATACAGTTTGACATTGATATGTAAATTAAAGTTATCAAACTTTGGCTTGTTACCCCATATCTCTTTAGTGAAATTGTTAAGTCCACATGGTATTGAACTTTCATGCCTCTCTCCTCTCTGTCCACAGTATTATATTGTTGAATTTAATGAATATTTAAATGAAATAAAATTAATCATCATTAAAAGTGTTAGAACCATAAAGGAAAAGTATTCTATAATGTAAATAATTAGAAAACTAAACCAATCATTTACTTTAAAACCATTATTTGTTCAAACAATTTTGGTTTGGTGTTGACATAAGCAACAAAATTTTAAGCACTTCATTTGTAAAAGGAAGCTAAAATTGAAGAGATATTTGATCGGATAATTTGTCATGGTTGGTAGAGTTTGATGACGTTTTTCCATTATATATACCATGTGCATATTCATAAAAACTAAAATGTCTAATAATAGTTGAAAATAATGTATGAGTATGCTTTTCCTCATTACCTTGAATACTAGCCTTGGAGACTTTTATGACAGTTGTATAAGCACCTTTCTAAGGATGGTCTTTATTTTCCAATATATGTATATTGTTTCCACATTTATTGCTTTCTTTGTGTAGGTTTTCCTTGTGATACGAATCCACATGCTCACATTTTCCTATACTTCCTTGTTCGAAATAAACCTCCTTTCTAGTAATGCTTTTATTTTTGCATCTTGGATTCCACTTGTTATCCTAGTTGGAGTATTTCCTTAAAAAGCTGATGCTTATTGTCTACACTTTATTGAGGACTAGAATGTGGAGGTGGCCTAATATCAACTACCCCCTACAACATTGGGTGTGAATTCCTCATGACATGATGGTGCAAGAAAATGGAAATAATACTAACAAGTCAAGAGCAGTTTCACATAGTTGAGATATGGATGGTGTCCACACCTTTTCAGATTAATTTTATATAAAATATTTTGAAGGATTTGTTATAGTTTTGTTACTGTAAACAAATAGTAGTTATGTTTTTGTTGAGGAAGATAATAGTTAATTATGCCTTACGACATTTCCTTTGCAACATTGGTGCAATTGCTAGTTTAGTTTTTAATGAAAATTTAATTAGTTATAGTTGTTTACTTATGGAATATATATAGTTTTGTATTTGTATAATAAATTAGTTATAGTTGTTATAGCTTGCATAGCTTTGTGTATGTAAAAATGATAGTTATATTTGTTGTTACAATTTGTTTTAAGGATAGATTTTATTAAAAAAAATTAAATAAATTGTTTTAATGAAAAATATATTTGGCTCCATGGGGAGGATAGTTTTTTTTTTAAGGCATTAACGTCTTTTTTTTTGGGGGGGGAGAATTTTGTCCTAGTAAAAATAATTTTAAATTAGCTTACGTAATTAAATTACATTTTATTGTGATTTATTTATTAATTATATAATAATGATTCATTCTTTAGTGTTTCAATTCTAGGTGAAAATAATAATCATAGGATAAGATTTTGATTGAATAATAATTAAAATAATGTTGTCAAATAGTTAAAATTTACTTAAAATTTTGTTATTGTATATATACAGAAAGAAGGGAAAGAAAGATGTGATGTCTAAATTATTAGGTTGGAATTTTAATTAAATTTTTTATTAATTAATGTTGGTAATTTATTATTTTTAAAGGTTAAAAGAATGATGGAATAAAAAAATTGAATTTCTTTATTCTAACTTAATTTTTTAATAAAAAATATATTTTAAAGAAATATATTGGTGTCTCCCTTTCCAACCTATCCACATTTGTTGATGACTTATTGTTTCCCACCTTCCTTGTGTATAAACACTCCACTTTTGGTGTTTAATGAATGTGATGGTACATGCATATCTTCATGGTGATCTCTCCACACTCACATTGACTCATTTTTTAGATATGGTTGTTTCTTTTTTCCCTAAAGAATAGTTCCATTTCAGCTCCTTTGGGCAGCCCCATTGCAATGAATGATTATGGGCTACAAGTTTGTCATCATTAAAAACAAAAATTATCTTATATGTTTTTTCATTTGTGATTTCCATTTGATTTCCTTTTTCTTCTTGTTTTTGTTGTTGTTCCTAGTCATTTTCTCTCTTTGTGTAAGAGTTCCTTGAGAGGAGAGCCTAGAGAAGATGCCTTCCTTTGATTTTTGGATTATCTCATCACCGATATCTGGTTCCTTCTCTACTCTTCTACAAACTCTATCCATATTCTCCTCATTCTATGCCTATTGTATTCTGTTTATAGGTGGTTGAACTCCTCACGCACCGCCCCCCGCCTTACCCTCTCATCTCTTGTTTTTGTTGGTCCTTAAAACTTTTTCCTAGTATTCCTTTCACTTATAATCATGTTGAGATCAAGATCCTCATTTGATGATTGAGGCCATTGGGGAAGAAGGAAGGAACATCATTAATCGTTCACTTGGTAGTCAAGCTTGTAGGAAAATTAACAATGCATAGAACGAGGCTCAAGTTGAGAACCAATTCTTTTTTTAATGCAGAGCTGGAAGAAAATATGGGTTGCTAGGCTCCTAATACAAGGAATGGTTGTACCAAGAAAACTAAATATTTATATACCATTGATTTGTATTGGTATATCAACACAATAATGGTCAAGGTGTTTGTTGAAAGAATTGGATCCCAACAAAAAATTCATCTTGCATTAATTCATTGTAGCTCCAACTGTATAATTTAGCTACTAAAGTTTCTCTCATGGCGAAGAAATTTGTTGATCTAGACTTCACTTACTTTGAAGGGATTATTATTGGTTGATATAATATATAGGCAGACTTGCCCATGTAGGTTTTAACCCTGTACAGAAATTACCTGCATACGAATTCTAAAACACAAAAAATAAACAATGTGAGAGCATAACACATAAAACACATATACACAGAGATTCTCCCCTAGATCCCAAAAACGAGACTACCAGCTTGATTTTTCATTATGTTCCTTTCAATGTTACAATACATATTTATACATGCTGAAGCATACAATACCATGGACCGAAAACCGTCTTTTCCAAAAACATGTGTGAAAATCATGCACAAAACCATAGGTGGGTCCGCCCAACCTAACATAGCTTCCAAAACCAAAATTTTCCTGGGCACTACCCCGTACCCCATAGAGTGGGGTTACCTTTACCCCTCAAACCCCCTGTGACACCCCCCCGCTACACAATTGATGCAACGAAGGGGGGGATCTTCGCCCCCTCTAACCCATTGGTTAACTACATGGGCTAGTCAAGGAAAGAATATAACACAACCCAACATTCTCCCACTTGTTGTTTTCTTTCCACAGGGGGGCACAAGAGAGCTTAACCATTTATCCATCCCTGCAATACTCATTATTTCTCTACACCAAGAGAAATTCTCAGAGCTCATAGATTTTGTCAATGCATCTGCAGTATTCTTAAAAATGTCCACCTTTACCAGCAACACCTTTTTGTCTTCTAAGTGATATTGAACATCAATTTGCTTTGTCTTTGAGTGATATGTAGGGTTCTTTGCCAAGAAAATTGCACTTTGGCTATCACAGTCTATCCTTATACCTCCCTGTACTAGCCCCATACTTGAACACAATCTTTGCAACCAATCTGCTTCCTTGCTTGCATGAGTGGCTACCATGTATTCTTCCTCTGTAGTTGATAGTGCCGCTATAAGATATTTCTTGCTCATCCAACTGACTGCACCTCCAAATAGGTTAAACACATACCCACTTGTAGATCTTCTATGATCTAGATCTCCAACCCAATCTGCATCAAAAATGCCATGAATATCCAACACTCTATCTAATCCTGGTCTTCCTTGGTAGCACAAACCATAATCACTACTGCCACGCAAATACCTAAAAACTCGCTTCACTATTGTCCAATGCTCCTTTCCTGGTTTTGACATAAACCTGCTCAATACTCCCACTGCATGTGCAATGTTTGGTCTAGTACAGACCATTGCATACATCAGGCTACCAACTACACTTTCATATGGAACACGGGACATGTCCTCTTCCTCTTCTTCTGTCTTGGGACACTATTCAACAGATAACTTTACACTTCCAGGAATAGTAACCTTCATCGATTTACTATCCTCCATATTAAATCTCTGCAATATTGTCTGGACATACTTCCTTTGGTTTAACCAAAGTTTCCTCTTTGCCCAATCTCTTTTAATTTCCATGCCCAAAATATAGTTTGTAGTGCCAAGATCTTTCATGTCCAACCAACAATACAAGACGATTGGGTCTTCAAATCTTGCATAATTTCTTTGTCATTTCCAACCACCAATACAAGACCAAATAAATAATGTAGTCACCAATTAATTTAAAATACACAGTGATCTACTTTGCTTCTGGTGAAGCCAAGTCCCCATATAAATGTATCAATTTTTTCATACCACATCCTTGGTGGCTGTTTTAACCCATACAAAGACTTCTTTAACTTGCATACCAGTTCTTTATTACCCTTCACCGCAAAGCCTTCAGCTTGCTTCATGTAGATTTCCTCTTCCAGATCCCCGTGAAGAAATGTTGTCTTCACATTCATCAGTTCTACCTCAAAATCAAAAGAAATAACAACAAAAAAAAGTAATCTAATAGAAATTACCCTGGCAATAAGACAAAAAATATCACCAAAATCAATTCCCAACACTTGGGAATAACCTTTTGCTACCAACTGAGCTTTGTATTTCTCCACCTTTCCTTCTGCATTTGTCTTCTTCTTGAACACCCATTTCATGTCAATGGGTTTCCTTCCAGTGGGTGACTCCACCAAATCCCAAGCCTCATTTTTGAGAAAATATGTCATTTCATCAACCATGGCCTCTTTCCAGAGTTTTCCATCCTCTGAATCTATTACTTCTTTCACAATTATGGGTCATCATTAGTAATAGATAAAGCAAAATTTGAATAGAAAGTAGATGGACTATACCTTTCTGTTTGCCTTCTTTCTTGAACTGATCTTCTCACACCCAGAGTTTGTGGCTCTTCATCTTTTGATTCCTTCTCTGCTATAGAGCTTGATTCTTCCTCCTTTAACTCAAACTCTATCTTCTCAAGTTCCTTTTGTTAGACTTCATGTTTAATAACATCTTTCACCTCTCTGAACACCACATCTCTGTTGTACACAACCTTCCTTGTTACTAGGTTCCATAGCTTATAACCCTTTAAACCATCCTTATACCGAATAAAGATGCACTTTTCAGATTTACTATCCAACTTGGTTCTTTCTCCTTTGGAACATGTACATATGCATCACATCTGTATACCTTCAGATGTGAAAGAAAGGGTTTCCTACCAGTCCATACCTCTTGTGGAGTCTTATCTTACAACGCTGATGAAGGTGATCTATTGACCGGGTAACATGCTGTCTCCACCACCTCTGCCTAGAATTCCTGTCCTAACCTGACATCACTAAGCATGCTTCTTGTCGTTTCCATCAACATCTTGTTCATTATTTCTGCAACTCCGTTTTGCTGAGGTGTATATGGAGTAGCATTATTCCATGCTATATCATACTTCTTACAGAATTCTTCAAATTCCTTACTGCAAAACTCTCCACCGTTATCTGTCCTCAGCACCTTTATCTTCTTCTCTATTTGGTTTTCCACCGAGCCTTAAATTCTTTAAACCTATCAAAGACATAATATTTCTTCATACCAGTTCTTTCTTACCCTTCACCGCAAAGCCTTCAGGCTGCTTCATGTAGATTTCCTCTTCCAGATCCCCGTGAAGAAATGTTGTCTTCACATTCATCAGTTCTACCTCAAAATCAAAAGAAATAACAACAAATGAAAGTAATCTAATAGAAATTACCTTGGAAACAGGACAAAAAATATCACCAAAATCAATTCCGAACACTTGGGAATAACCTTTTGCTACCAACTGAGCTTTGTATTTCTCCACCTTTCCTTCTGCATTTGTCTTCTTCTTGAACACCCATTTCATGCCAATGGGTTTCCTTCCAGCTGGAAACTCCACCAGATCCCAAGCCTCATTTTTGTGAAAAGATGCCATTTCATCAACCATGGCCTCTTTCTAGAGTTTTCCATCCTCTGAATCTATTACTTCTTTCACAATTCTGGGGTCATCATTAGTAATAGATAAAGCAAAATTTGAACGGAAAGTAGATGTACTATACCTTTCTGGTTGCCTTCTTTCTTGAACTGATCTTCTCACACTCAGAGTTTGTGGCTCTTCATCTTCTGATTTCTTCTCTGCTGTAGAGCTTGATTCTTCCTCCTTTAACTCAACTCTATCTTCTCAGGTTCCTTTGGTTGGACTACATGTTTAATAACATATTTCACCTCTCTGAACATCACATCTCTGTTGTACACAACCTTCCTTGTTACTGGATTCCATAGCTTATAACCCTTTAAACTATCCTTATACCTAATAAAGATGCACTTTTCAGATTTACTATCCAACTTGGTTCTTTTCTCCTTTGGAACATGTACATATGCATCACATCCGAATACCCTCAGATGTGAAAGAAGGGGTTTCTTACCAGTCCATACCTCTTGTGGAGTCTTATCCTCAACGCTGATGAAGGTGATCTATTGACCGGGTAACATGTTATCTCCACCGCCTCTGCCTAGAATTCCTCTCCTAACCCGACATCACTGAGCATGCTTCTTGCCATTTCCATCAACGTCTTGTTCATTATTTCTGCAACTCCATTTTGCTTAGGTGTATATGGAGTAGTTTTGTTCCATGCTATATCAAACTTCTTACAGAATTCTTCAAATTCCTTACTGCAAAACTCTCCACCGTTATCTATCATCGGCACCTTTATCTTCTTCTCTATTTGGTTTTCCACCAGAGCCTTAAATTCTTTAAACCTGTCAAAGACTTAAGATTTCTTCTTAAGGAAATATATCTATGTGTTCCTTGAGAAGTCATCTATAAATGATACATAGTACATAGACTTACCCAGTGATGGAACCTTCACAGGTCCAAACACATGACTAATATATGTTTCACCCTCTTACCACCAGAGGGGAAACTCACCTAGTTCTGCTTCCCATATACCCAATTTTCACAGAAATCAAAATCCAAAGAGATATTACTCATACCTTCTACCATACCTTTACCATGAAGTATTAGAAGGCCCTTCTCTCCAATATATCCAAGTCTTTGATGCCACAACATGGTCTTCTCTCCAGAGACCACTAGATTTTCTGCTCCACTTTCAGGAACCACAGAACTGTTACACCCATCAACAATAGTGCCACCTTGTAGTTTGTCCAGAGTTCCAATTCGAACTCCCCACATCAATACCAGTTCCCCCGAACCATCTTGCAGGTATCCTTCTCGAACATTGTTTTTGCACCTTCGTCATCCAGCTTGCTTACAGAAATCAGACTTCTAGCTAACGGAGGAATATGGAGAACACCCGGAAGAGCTCTAGCCCTTCCACCTTGCAACTTCAACTTTACTTTTCCATGACCAATGATTCTAGCCTTCCTGTCATCCCCCAAGAAGACATCACCACCATAATATTTCTCATACTCGCAGAACCACTCTCTACAGGGAGTGAAGTGAAAGGATACACGTGAGTCAATCAACCATGCCTCATGATCTACATGTGTACTTGAAGAAGCCATGTACACATCCCCACCTTCATCTGAGGTGGTTTTTGCCTCTGTAGAAGGAGCATCATCAGATCCCTTTCCTTTATCTGAAGCTTTAGATTTAAGGTCCCTTTTGTAGTGCACTTCCTTTCCGCATTTCTAGCACACCACCTTTACAAGTTTTCTTGGAGATTTAGATCTCCCACTCGATGACTTATTTTTGTTTCTATTATGGGACCGTCATCATAGAGACAAGGAATCACAATTCTGGCTCTCCATATTTTTCTGTCTCATCTCCTCTGTCAGCAAGGATGAGACTATTTCATCAAACTGCAAGGCAATTACTTTGCTACCTATTGCAATAACCAGACTATCCCACGATTCTAGTAGATAACACAACAAACTGATGCACTTATCTTCATCTGAAATTTTAATATCAACATATGCTAACTGACTTACCATAGTATTAAATTTGTTCAGATGCTCTATCACTAAGTCTCCATCTTTCATCCTCAGGTTATACAATTTTTTCCAAAGGAACAATTGATTCACCAAAGACTTAGATTGGTACAAAGTCCCTAACTTTTCCCACAAAGCCATCGTCGTAGCTTCCCCTGATACATACAACAATACTGAATCTAAGACACACAATCATATTGTGCTATGTGCCTTCTGATCCAACTTCTTCCATTCTTCATCGGACACTTTCGTTGGTTTAGTACCTAGATCTACTGTGATCCATTGACCTTTATCCATCAACCGATCCTCCATATTGAGTTTCCACAACTGAAAACTCTCACCATTAAATTTATCAATCTCTATCTTTTCACTAGTCATCATCTTCTTTCACTACTAGAATCGATCTCGCATATCTCCCACTGAACAGGGTCTACCACATGCCCGAGTGAAATCGCTCAGCAACAAAGGTTTCCCCTTGAAGCCAAAACAACTCTGATACCAAATGTAGGTTTTAACCCTGTACAGAAATTACCTGCATACGAATTCTAAAACACAGAAAATAAACAATGCGAGAGCATAACACATAAAACACATATACACAGAGATTTTCCCCTGGATCCCAAAACATGGACTACCAGCTTGATTTTTCATTATGTTCCTTTCAATATTACAATACATATTTATGCATGCCGAAGCATCCAATACCATGGACCGAAAACCATCATGTCCAAAGACATGTGCGAAGATCATGCACAAAACCATAGTGGGTTCTCCCAACCTAACATAGTTTCCAAAACCAAAATTTTCCAGGGTGCTACCTCGGACCCCATAGAGTGGAGTTACCTTCAACCCTCAAACCCCCTTTGACCCCACCCGCTATGTAATCGGTGCAACGAAGGGGGGGATATTCACCCCCTATAACCCCCCGGTTAACTACATGGGCTAGTCGTGGAAAGAATATAACACAGCCCAACAGCCCACAACATAAATGTTAAAGATGTTAGATTTTATTTCTTTCCTTTTTTTTAGCAGTAATACTGCAAGCCAGGCTAGACATATGTTTAGATGTAATAGTCATTTTATTAATTATATTAATCCCTTTATATTGTATAACTATGGTATTTATTTTGTATTGGTCATATGGCCTAAAGCAACATACTTGTGCTACTAGTCTAGTTTCCCTTGTGGCAGACCATTAGCTACATGTTATATATTTTTTATTTTTTTTTCTGAAATAATACAAATATCTCTCTATCTTACAATATGTGTGTGTGTGTGTGTTTCAAGAATAAAAATATACACATATTGGAACATAATCATGAAATGACCCATAATATGTAGAATGATCAACAATATGGTGTTCTCTTAAGGAACTCCTTGTGTAAAGGTTACAGGTTTGAAACCTCACAGGTAAAAAAAAATCCAACCATGTTAAGTGTTTCTATGATGCACTTTGGGTCTGATCCTTAGGTAATTTTGATTCTTAAATACCCCTAAATTGTGGTTTCTTATACAAAGTCTACTCCCATAAGCCATGAACAAACTATAAAATAAACAAAAAACATAATCATGAAATGAGTTTTTAAAGGAATATTGAAAATTTTATTTTCTCCAAGAAAATAATATATCAAAGATGAAATATCAATTCAGGATATTAGAATAATTGTTGAATTTCCAGTTTCACACTCTTAAGTGGCATGGAGAATCTATATAATATATGCTTATTGGTCTATAGTGCACTTCGGATCACATAATTTTTCTTCATCCTTCTGATTTGGATTGGATCATTATATTTTTTGTTACCTATTGTGATACCTTCATGGTGGAAAGTCAGAGAAATAATATTACAGGAACCATTTTAGTAGCAGGACTTAGTTTGGAGAATTAGGGTCAGAAACCTTTCAAGGCCTATGTGAAGCCTTAAATGATGATTTTGGGCGATAAGATGTTGTCACTTAAGGGAAGCAATCCATGGCGCTATCATACACTCTAATAAATTTCTAAAAATGGAATAATGATGTTAATCAGAGTTTGGACACACAATTTATGCCTCTCGAGAGGTAACCTATTGTGATTGACCACTATAATTAAATAGGATGTCAAGTAAGCCCCCGTTATTCATGGAAAATGGGCTATCCATTTCAGACCTATGAAGAAGACATTGGAAGAGTGGAGTTATAAATCATCCTCAAGGTCGAATGGGTCAGATTTAATGACATTGGATATCTCACTATGTTATAATTGGGCCAAGGGATGTCAAGTAAGGCCCCATTATTAATGGAAAAGGGGCTAGCCATGTGAGACATATGGCAATGACTCTAGAAGAGTCATGTTGTAACTCATACTGAGGGTTGAATGGATCAAATTAAACCATTGGTTTCCTATCAGGTTATGTTATAATTAGGATACAAAGAGGAAAAGTTGTTTGATTTTATTATAGTGAATTTTGTTCTAAAGTAGAGCATAATAGTTAAGAGTGGATAGAAAGAGAGCAAAAAGAGGGGGGGGGGGTTGTTTTTTAAAAACCAACAAGTCACAATTCTCACTCCTTTTTCTTTGCACCATTTTAATTCAGAGAAAGACAGACTAGATCAATCTCACCTTCCAATTGTGTTTTCTCTTGAAAGGTTTCCCATGTCATACTTTGGTATTGTTGTGGCTTGTGAGTGATTTTTTTTTATCTATTTTCTACTTTTCATATGTATATATTTCATGCACAAGAAAAAATATTAATTTGATAAATCCAGAAATATAAGAAAATACAACTCTCATAGTATAGGTTTTAAAATTTAATATATTTTTAGCATATCTATTGTAATGAATTGTTAAGTACAATATTAATGTCATTTTACAAATCATATAGGTATGAGAGCTATATTATTTTGGTATAATTGTGGGAAGTTGCAGGGGATCCAGATATTTTTAAGATTAAATTCATAAAAACCTAGACATGGCTCACGAATCTATGTTTTAATAACCAACGAGATCTAGTAGAGGTGAGATTTTGAAGGTGGGCAGAGTAGGTTGCATATTCCAGTTTTAATATGAATCTCCTTATAAAAAATTTACCAATCATGCTTGGAATCGAAGAATATGGGTGTTCCAACGTAGAGGTTAGAATAATAGGAAAATTGGGGGATGAATAAAAGTAAGGAAATGTGTCTAAGAGAGAACCCCAAAAAGAACAACCTAGTTAGAGTGTTATAAATTGTTTACAATCCATATTCAAGATGTAAGAGAAGGTCGACGTCAAGCCATATAAAGGTGATATTGACACTTTGAAATTAAATTACTGGTTGCAATAATTAAATATTTATTTAGTGTTGACCACATAGAGGAAGAACATAAAATTAATTTGTTTGTTTGATACTAGCGGGCCATGTCTTGACATTATCAAAAAGTCACAAAAAATCCCTAAGGCTAGAAAGGGATCCTCCAATGACAAGTGGGAGGAATTTAAAACTCTCATAAATTCCCAGTAATATTGTGTAAGGTATGGAGAGGACTAGTTGATCCTATGGAATTACATAAGGCAAAGATAGGGGCAGAGTATATATGAGTATACCACATAATTTAGGAATATGAAAATAACACTAGGCATATCTCCTACAAATCGAGGCATACTCCTCAAGTATTGAGGGCGTCTACAGAGCCATCTACATAAGCAAATTTTTGTTCAAACCCAAAATGGTGGATGAGGCTTGTGTATAGGCACAATACTTAGAAAACATAAGCTAGAGGAAGAAGTAGTTAAGTGGTTCAAAACAAAAAGAACATCACGGAGCTTCCAATAATGGTTTTGAAAATTAAAAAACAAATGAATTATTTTTATTTAGATTTGGGATGGATATCCTCAATATGTAACTCTATGTTTGTGGATTGGGTTCTTGTATAGGCACAATACTTAGAAAACATAGGCTAGAGGAAAGGGTATCCAAGCAGTTCAAAACAAAAGCAGAACTAGGGAGCTTCCAATGAGGGTTTTGAAAACTAAGAAGAAAGTGCATTTTTTGTTTATATTTGGGTTGGATCTCCTCAATCCATAATTCTCTATTTGTATCTTCCAAAAAGTTTCATGCTTGCACCGGATTACAAACATGAAATATTACATCACTTCAAACTTCCATTTGTGGAAACATATCCCATCATGTCAAAGTTTAATTTCCTATGAAACATTACACTTTTTGAAACTTTACTTCATCACAATATAGTGGGTATCATAAAAAAACTTGTCATGATATATCACTTTGCTCCAAACTTTTCTTCATCGCAAAGTGGTGTGTATCATAAAAAAAATGGCTTTGGTTCTGACAAGTCATATTACTCCAAAATTTCCTTTAACATAGTATATTGCATCATAGAAAAACATGTTTTAATGCAACACCACATTTCCCTAAAATGTCCTTCATCCTAAAAAACAAAAATTTGTTTAATAGTAATATATTACATTGATTGAAAATTTCAAGATCTCCTCAATCTAAAATGCTTTTTTTACAACCTCTAAACAACAATGCATTTTTTTTTTATACAACATATCGCATTGCTTTAAACTTTCACGTGTGGATCAACATATCACATCGCTTTAAACTTTCATGTGTGGGAAAATAAGCTTTAAACTTTTATGTCAAAGTTCTCTCCGACAAAAACAACATACTTTCTAAAACTAACCTTCATTACAACACAATATATATCACATCAATCTTTAGTCGTAACATTTTTTTTGGTAGAGAACAAATAACTATTTACTCTCTTTTAAAACATAAAATATGTGACATGAGTATAGAAGCATTGGCTAGTCTCAGCTGTTCACAATGGCAATTCTAAATGCTTGGCAACTAAAAGTCGTAAAGATTTCCTATAATTTAAACGCAATAACAAACAAATTAAACAAAAAATATATATATATTCCCTATCAGCTGAAAACAATATCAAAGAAATTGAAAATTATATATATATATATATATATTTATCACCCATTAAAATTCGTTACCTTAGTATTTTTAGTGTTATTGCTCGAAATGGTTAAAGAAGGAGAATTAATTTAAATTAAGATGCCTCATTCTTCCACCATTTTATATTTATATTGAAACAAATTTAAAATAAGATATGAAGTTATATATATATATATATATATAATTGTTTTGGTATTTTTGTACTTAATTTTGCCAAAATTTAATAGAGATATGTAGACCAGTGATTTAATTTGTAAGTTCAAAAAATCTAGTGTTTTTTAAGTAGTCAATCCATTTATATATTTAAAAATCATTTATATAATAAGAAATCATATTCTCACAATAAATTGTATAGCCAAATTTTTGATTAAAAAGATTATGAGATCATTTTGTTGTTTAACATTGATATTAAGACTCATTATAAAATTGTTTATCCTTAATTATAATTATAAATGTTTATGATATTTTTTTCATGAAGCTGATTTAATTTTGGTTCGAAAAATCAGGTTGATGTTGAACTAGAGTCTGAATCTTAATAACCTATCATCCTATAACAATTTTTGCATTTAAAATCTATCACGGTAAAATTGAGAGTTCATAAATTATTTTTGGTGAGTAGAAGTTTCAAAGTAGTTTATGAGTGGAGGTTTGATTGGAAAAAATGTTTTGGTATAAGTTATTTGGATAAATTGTGACAGATTGAGTTTTAAGTTTGTTCTTCATATGTTGTGTTGGGCGCCAACTATGCTTATCTTTTCCTTACCATTTTACCCATCTTTCCATCCTTTTTGCACTAATTGATATGCATTTATTGTGATAAAATCATGAGGTAACCCTTCTTTCTTATGTCTCTTGGAATATTTATTTGATGAAGTAAAGTCACGGGGTTTTTACCTTGGTGAAGTACTAAAACTTGTTTTTTCCGCATATTTTGGTGAACAAGTATCGCTTTCACGACATGTAGCAATAGTTCCACAATTCACAACAGTGGTTTGACAACGATGTGATAGCATAACCAACTCGCAGTTATTTTCCAGCTTATTTTGGTTCATTTCTGTTCTCTCTCTCTCGACAGCTAGTTCTTGTTATGAACTGTTGTATATTTTGGGCATTTAGTTTCTAGCTTTTGGGGGATATGTTATTACCCATGTATTACATAAGAAGGGTTTTATCCCTGTGCGAAGGGTTAGCCACACAGAGATATGTATTGTAATAGCTCTTCTACAGATTAATATAATTCAAGCTATTTTGTTTTTCTTTCCTTAGCTGTAAATTAACATAGGCGTGATCAGAGAGCTAAGCTTGATCTTCTAAGCAAGTGTTGCGTATTTCTTTTGTGTATGTTGTTTAACTCTTTCTATGCTTATTGTTGTTGCTATTATAGATCTCTAACGATTGTTGTGAATTATTTTTAAGCTCTGCAATTTATTTCCATTATTGTTAAAGCAATGCTTTAATTTTTTAGTCACGAATCCTTGGTTGATATGAGATTGTAACCTTGCCCATGCATATAACTTGTGCGTTACCTTGAAAATTGTACGATGCAAGAAATGATCTATATTGACCAAACGATCAAACTCTCATCTTAGGAAGGGAAGTGCTACCATGCTCTAAGTCCTGAGCATAGTATTTTGATTTTTGTTGCTTTCATTGTTTTTGGGGCGAGCTGCTTTCTTTGGTTAAATGTTCTAAATTTTTTTGCATTGATAAAACCCGATCTCTTGTCCTGGGGAGGGAATGGTCCTTTGACACTCTACTCCAGGTCCTGAGATTTAGATTTCCTTGTATGTGTGTTCTCTTCTTGATCAATTTCTCGTTGTGGGAAGGGAATGGTCTTTTGACACCCTACTCGAGGTCCTGAACCCTAGATTTCTTTCTAGTTGCTTTCCTTTATTGTTTGCTAAAAATCAATTTCTCATCTTGGGGAGGGAGTGGTGTTTCGACACACTGCTCTAGGTCCTAAGCATAATGGCTTAATTTAGATATTTTCATCTCACCAACTTGCATGAACAGAGATTCGAATAAAAGGGGCAGAGGAAGAACCCCAAAGAAGGGAGGATAGGATTTTGGGAAGAAATACTTATATCCAACAAATCATCCCAAAAGCTAAATCAGAGTTATCTTCTCGTGTCGCCGTCAGGCCAGATACTCAAGAAAAATCTGAGGGACAATCTGTAGAAGATCTAGTGCTATGTACAATACACCCTATTGATTCAACAGAACAAACCCTTCCAGCACCAGAAGATGTATACAATAGTGTACCTGATGAAGGAATGTCGCTGATGGTAACAGAGAAAGAAGAAGTCGCAAGCAAAAGATCTGAGGGACCAACCCATTCCAGTAGGAGGGAAGAAGTTGCAGAGAACGAGTCTGAAAAATCAAGCCATTGTGATAGGGAGGAAGAATTTGTAGGGGTATTCATATCACCAAGGGATAAAGGGAGTGTTGTTAAAGCAACTCAAACTTTTGTGATAAGCTCCCCTCCATCATTCCCTGCAAAACCTATTGAAATCCCTAGTGATTATTGGAGGCTATTCATGGTACCCACAACCTCTACTATTGACTTCCCAATTGAGGATCTTGGGACTGGTACACCAACGAAGCCCATTGCTTTGACAACTTTACCTAGCTTTCATGGGTTGGCTTCTGAAGATCCCAAAAAATTCCTATTTGAATTTGATGTTGTGTGTTGGGGATATGATTACACAACCGATGCTCAGAAACTGAAAATCCTCCCTAGTACATTAAAAGGGACAGTCCTACGATGGTTTATGGCTCTAGGACGAAAGACTATCTCCACATGGGATGGTATGAAAACCTCTTTTCTGGAGAAGCATCAGGGCTACTGCAAATCTTGGGATATTAAGGAAGAACCTTTCAAGTTCATGCAGAAAGAAGATAAGAACATGGAGGACTATGTGGAACATTTTAAATACATGTTACAGAGATCAGGTCATTCTACCCTAGATAAGGATATTTTGAAAATTATCCTTCTCTCAGCCTTTTGAGAGGACTCTCTGGAGATGTTAGACATATTCAGAAAGAGAGACATATCAAAAGAGGACTTCAATACCATCTGTGAGCTATGAATTCAGTGCTTGAGGGGAGTTGCAAGGAATAAACAGGGGATTCAATCAACAAAAGTATCTAGTGGGGGTGTCGTAAAGGCAGAAACTGAAAATTTGCTAGATAACTTAAGGACTGATATCCTGAGTACCTTGTATGCACAGATGGATACATTACAAGTAAAACAAAAATAGATGGAATTTGAAATGACTATGGCTATATTTTCTCAAAATCAAAAAGGAAGCATCCACAAAGTGAATGTCCATTGAACTCCATAGAAGAATGTGCAATTTGCGAGCTGAGTCATGTAACCAGTTCATGTCTCTCCTTGCCAAGATTGAAAATGTTTTTTCAGTGGACAAGTGAAGAGACGGAACAACTATATTTTATGGGTTCCAAAAAGTCATGGCAACCTCAGCCACCAAATGTAAATCAAGGTATGCTTCTGGACCCATCTCAGTATTTCAATCATTTTAATATGGGTCCTTAGTCTATGCCTTATCCACCTATGTGGCCCCAATATCATTTTCTACCCTGGCAGTAGTGGGCTCCTCAAACTAGTTCGAATTCTTCATGGACATCGAACTGGCGTGGACCTTCTCATCCTAAGTAGTTTCCCCAGTCAGTACCACAAGAGAAACTTCAGTTTCCCTCTAATTTTCCTCCTAGTAATCAACGCATTCGTCCCCAACTTCCTATCCAACCCAATATAAATCCTAATAGTAAAGGGGCTCATCAGGCTAACACCCTCAACCTACCTTCATACAACATCTCCATCATAGAACTTCATGAGATGAATCTGAGGTCCAGGAGGGTAGTAGATGCTCAACCCTCACCTGTTATTATTGAACAAGTTAGCAGTGAGGCAAAAGAACCAGTTGAAGAGGAATCGAACCAAGTTAGTAAAAATCATACTTCTCCTCAACCACTTATTACCCAAGAACACCAAGCTGACCCGCCTTATCCAGAAAGATTGGCCTTGAGTAAACAGATCCCTCAAGATGAGTTTTACTTGTTAGGGGAGTTACAAAATCTATTTGTCAAGATTCCCCTATTACAAGCTATGAGGGGCCTACCTATATATGCAAAAAAAATTAGAGAATATTTTGCTAAAAAGCCTAGAAAGAAATCAAGGGACCCACTTTTATGAAACCAACTCAAGAAAAAGATAGAAAAGATAGATCAACGCCTTAAAATTCAGCCTCTTCGAGGGGGAAACCTCCTTTACATTACATAAATGAACAATTCTTGGATGATACAAATGAAAAGACCTCCTTTCTATATATAGGAGTCTAAGGGGTCATAACATAATCAAAGCCGACATAACAATAATAATGTAAGGGCACAATAATAGCAATAGTGGGCTTCTATGGGGCACAAAAGTAACAATATACGCACTACATGGGTACATCAATATAATAAGTGGGTTATACTAATAACAATAAGGGGTTACACTAGTAGTATAGGGGCCTAACATGCCCCTCTCCTTCAAAAGGTGTTGTCCTCAGTGCTTGAGTAGTTCTTGATGCTTCTGTATAAAATTCTTGTCCTCCCGTGTGGAATATTCAGCAGGTAAGTTCTTCCACTTGATGAGATACTCTGAAGTTGATCGATTTCATAGCCGTCGGGTTCTTGTTTCTGTGACTGCTCCAGGTTCCAATGTGATTTTTCCTTCCTCTTCAATTTCTGGAAATATTGTTTGAATTGGGATCTTTTGCAACTTTTGAATAAGTGGCCATACTTCTTCATCCTTCTTCCATTCATCCCTTGCTTCATTTATCCAATCTGGTTGGATAATATAAATAGCACAAAACAATTCTTCCACATCCTCATCCTTGAAGAGTCTTCCCATTCGGTAAGGTCGACATTTTTTAAGTGCATGTAGTATTGCCAAAATTTCCTTCTCATAAATAGCTTGCTTAAGATGTAGCAGCAAAAATACCCAATCACCTACATCAAAACATTTTTCACTGCGATGTTGATCTACCTGTTGTTTCGTTTGATTTTGCACTGAAGTGGCGTTATCCTTTAAAAGTTGGAGAACTTGTTGTTGATGCTCGATGTGATCTTTCACTGCTTGAACCTTTTTCTTATTGATATGTCCTTCTACCTCTAGAGTTTGAGGAGTGGTAATTTCTTCCAATCCTTTAAAAGATATGGTCAGATTCATTTCTTGATGCTCGATGTGATCTTTCACTTTTCGAACATTTTTCTTCTTTATATGTCCTTCTATCTTGATAGTTTGAGGAGTGGTAATTTCGAACAATGAATTACAAGATATGGTTGGATCCATTTCTTCTTTCTCGATGTGATCTTTCACTTCTTGCACCTTTTTCTTCTTGATATTTCCTTCTATCTTGAGAGTTTGAGGTGTGGTAATTCTTGCCAATGCTTTACAAGATATGGTCTGATTCATTTCTTCTTTCTCTGGGGTGGGGTCCTCGCGTATATCTTCTTCTTTTGATGTTTCTTGATCCTTTTCTTCCTCTTCTTCATATTCTATGTAAAATAATTTCTTCTCAGCACACATATGACCTTTAGTGCATTTGCTATCACAATTGTAACAAAGCCCTTTTTCTCTTTTTTCTTCCAATTGTTGTGGTGTAACCCTTGTAGGTTGTGGAAGGCTAGGAGAAACAACACTTCCATCTTTATAGTTGTGAGGGGTACACTTTCTAGTTTCCATAATTTTTCTTTCCACTATGTCACAAAGCCCTTTTACTCTTTGCAATTGTTGTGGTGTTGCTCTAAAGAAGGTGTTGCTCTTTGTATCCTCATAATGTGCTATCATTTCCTCCGTGAAAGTTGACCATGTAACAAGTTGTTTATGAGAACAAAACCCTTTGTACCATAAAAATTGATCTGGTTCTAAATATGAAGATGCAATACATACCTTTTGTAACAATTGTACACCATGTAGATCAAAATATTACTCCATTTTAAGTATCCAATTTACTGGATCCTTGCCATCAAACTTCCTCATCTTGCTTTTTCTTGATTTTAGGAGCTCGACCTTGAAACAACTGTAACTCTGTACTTTCAGATCTTTAAGTTTTGAAATTGTGACCTATACTAGCCCTCTGTGTCCTCTTTCCAATGCCACCAGTTTGATCCAAATTAGATTCTCTAAGAAAGAGTTATGCACAATCTCCCAAGATGACCCGATTATAGACCTTTCCAGAAGGGCGAAATTGTATGAAGTGGCACGTGTCACTGTTTCGACCTTTGGATCTGAAAAATGCATACAAGAAACTAAAGTCCGTCCTCTTTCTGTACCTTCTTACGAAATTTCAATCCGATCCCCATAGAGAAAGTTATGACGATTTTCCCCAGGTCACCTGTTTGGAATGTAATTCAAGAGTCTGCAAAAAGACCAACTTCGTCAGATCATATCTCCGCAAATATAGTGCGAAAAGCTCTAAAATTCGGACCCGAGGTTCAGTGCGATTTCTTCTCAAATGTGTTTTTTTCAACTTCTGAAATGTTGCAGAAAAAAGTTATAGCGCAAATGCCACGATGACCTATTTGGAGCAGCGAAACCCTAGAATCCAAAGCTTTGATACCAAATGTTATGAAACCAGCTCAAGAAAAAGATAGAAAAGATAGATCAACACATTAAAATTCAGCCTCTTCGAGGGGGCAACCTCCTTTACATTACATAAATGAACAATTCTTGGATGATACAAATGAAAAGACCTCCTTTCTATATATAGGAGTCTAAGGGGTCATAACATAATCATAGCCGACATAACAATAATAATGTAAGGGCACAATAATAACAATAGTGGGCTTCTATGGGCCACAATAGTAACAATATGGGCACTGCATGGGTACATCAATATAATAAGTGGGTTATACTAATAAAAATGAGGGGTTACACTAGTAGTATAGGGGCCTAACACCCACTCACCATTCAGGTGATGGGAAAGCTATCAGACTTTATGATGGGAAAATCTATGCCTATGAAATATGGAGATCCCGGGAACCCAACCCTAAATGTGCAAAGTAATGGAGTAGAAATTCCAAATATGATGGTAGATTCAGGTGCTTCCATAAATGTCATCACTGGTGAATCTATGCATGCATTGGGTCTTCGAAACTTGAAACATACACCTACTGTGTTAGAGTTGTTAGATCGATCTACTAACAAGCTAGTAGAGAAGTTAGAGGACATTAGAATCTCAGTTGATTCATGGCATTACCGTATGGATTTCCTATTGCTGGAAATGCAATCACTAGTTGGTGGCCATCCCCTGATTCTAGGAAGACCATGATTGGCAACTGCGGACATGTACATTGGGTGTCATTTTGGGCATATGGTTATTTCAAATGGGTAGGTTACTAAAAACCTTGTGTTATACCATCCTATAGAACCTAGCTCATCAATGAAGCTAGCTCTCCGCAAGAAACCTCTACCAAGAGAAGAATCTAAACCTGAAGATGGGGAATTAAGATTAGTCCTTACTATTGGGCAAGTCCTTCAGTGGAAAATAGAAACAGAAGATGACACAATTACCACTTTCATTAGTGATCCCTATTCTATTTCAGATTCAAATCAACAAATTCTAGAATCTGTCTTAAGCTGTGAAATGTAGGAAAACATTGAAACATCAGATGGATTTGAGGAACTGCCCACAACAATTTCCCATGACAGTGTGTCTCTAGAGATAGAGCTAGTAAAGACCCTAAATATTAATCCAGATTTGTCAGAATCCTAGACAAAACAACTCCTAGATGTTCTCCGAAAACACAAAGAATCCTTTGCCTGGGACTACACAGACATGAAAGGGATTCCTATCCATTTATGTACCCATCATATATACATTAAAGAGGATTGTTGCCCTGCAAGAAAACCCCAGAGGAGAATGAACCCTCAAAAAAACATTGTCAAGGAAGAACTTCAAAAGCTACTAGATGTAGGATTTATTTACCCCATTTCGGACAGCCAAATGGGTTTCCCTGTTGTTGATTGTTCCCAAGAAAAATGGTAAATGGCGGATATGTGTGGATTATAGAGAATGAAATAAGGCAACACAGAAAGACCATTTTCTGTTACCAGTCATTGATCAAGTTTTAGATACTTTGGCTGGGAAGAAGTTCTTCTCCTTCCTGGATGGATTTAGTGGGTATAACCAAATCCAGATAGCTCCCGAGGATCAGGAGAAAACCACTTTCATGTGCCCTTTGGGGACATTTTCATACTAGGTCCTCCCATTTGGTCTCTGTAATGCACCTGCAACATTCCAAAGGGAAATTCTAGGGATTTTCTTTGATCTGGTAGATGACAGTGTTGAGATTTATATGGATGATTTTACTCCATACGGGGACTCATTCGAGGAAGGGCTGGAAAATATGGAAGAAGTTCTTGAAAGATGTAAACAAGCATATGTCTCTTTGAGCACATTAAAATGAAACATGATGATGGAAGAAGGAATAGTCTTGGAACATTTACTTTCAGCTACTGGTATTCGAATGGATCCAACCAAGATAAAGGTAATATTTCACTTGGCAATACCAAAAAGACCCACATAGGTACGTAGCTTTATTGGGTGTGTTGGTTATTGTAGGTGCTTTATAGAAACAATTTCTAAGATAACACGTCCACTTTTTTAATTGCTGAAAAAAGATGCAGATTTTATGTGGACAGATGATTGTGATGCAGCCTTTGTGAATATCAAGGAACTTGTTTGTAGAGCTCCAATCCTTTGAGGGATGGACTGGACATTATCATTTCATTTCATGCTGACACTTGTCATATAGTAGTTAGGGTAGTTTTGGGACAACAATTGGACAAGATGCCATATGTAGTTTACTATGTTTGTAAAAACTCGGCTCCTGCCAAGTTAAATTACATAGTGACTGAAAAAGAATTTCTTGTTGTCATCTATGCCATCAACAAGTTTCAGCATTATATTACCTGGTATCCCACCTTTGTACACACTGATCACACAACAATTAGGTATTTGATGAATAAACCCATTACTCATGGTCGTATTACGAGATGGCAGTTGTTACTTCAAGAATTTGATATTACCATAGTAGAAAAGCCAAGAAAGGATGATGTGGATGTTGATTTTTTATCTAAACTAGATAATGATGCTGAAGGTACACCTATAGAAGATAGTTTTCCAGATGAGCATCTCTTTGCAATTTCTACAAACATTCTGTGGTATGCAAATATTGCTAACTATCTTGCTACAAGGAAGGTACCTCGCCACTTGTCATATAGGGAACAACATAAAATTATTCATAATAGTACCCGATATTCATGGATGGCAGTGTACCTTTTTCACATAGGGGTTGATCAACAAATTCAGCACTGTGTAGTTGAGGATGACATCTATGCTATATTGAAGGTTTCCCATGATCACCCTCATGGACGAAATTTTGCGGATAAAAGAAAAGGCCAAAATGTGCTGCAAGTGGGATACTATTGGCCTTCCATCTTTCGTGATCCTCGTGACTATGTTCGAAGATGTGATAGTGGTCAATGCATGGGGAAACCTAGAAAATTAGATGAGATGCCATTACAACCTCATGTAGTCCTCGAAACTTTTGAGAAGTGGGAAATTGATTTCGTTGGACCTTTTAACCCACCTTCTCATCAAAAGGTTCACTTTGTGGTCTGCACTAATTATGCGACTAAGTGGGTGGAAGCCAGGGCTGTTGTGAAAGCAACAGAACAGGTGGTTGCAAATTTTCTTTATGAAGAGATTTTTGCTCGATATGATACTCCAAGGGAGATCATTTCAGATGGAGGGGCACAGTTCACATCCCACATGATAGCAAGGCTTATGCAGAAATATGGGGTCAAACATAGGGTGATAACTCCTTACCACCCCCAGGCAAATGGATAGGTAGAAAGTCCAAACAAGGTATTAGAAAATATCTTGACAAAAACTATAGCAAGCCATCATCGGGATTGGTCTCAAAAACTTCCAGAATCTCTCTAGGCATACAGGATAACATGGTGGAATACAACCGGGTTTTCTACCCCAAAATGTCATTTCTACCTATCGCGTGCCATGTTGATAATGTGCCAGATCGGTATTCTGGCTAAATCAGATGATGCATGTCCCTTTAGAATCCTCTTGTGACATCCTCATATCCTCCCTAGGCCCTCATGATGCTCACCACCTAATCCCAGCTAGTGGGTCCCACTTGGCTTGACCCCCTTAGAAAAATTCGCCAATTTCCTTTGTCATTCATTTTTAGGGGATATACAAGTGTGCATGAATTTTTCGCTCTCGAAAACTCCTAAGATCCCTGGACCCCCGAGACATAAATTTCTCTGTCCCCTAGAAAAAAAATATTTGTTTCTTAGAACACACATTTTTCCATTCCTTAAGACGTACATGTTTATATCCCTTGGGACATACATTTATTTTTCTTTTCCACTTGGGACATAGAATATTGCATTAGGTAATGTTAATGTTCTCATCCTACGACTTCTGTTACATTATAAAGAACAATGAAAAACATCATCGGGGAGTTGAGCTCCATGGTGACGTGGAACAAGCCACCATTATCCCCACGTGGCAGTCCCAAGCTATGTGGCACCACAAATCGATTTCAACGTGTCAAGCATATTCAATTGATTTAGCCTTAAAAAGTGTCCATACTAGTGGCCACATGTCACTGCCAAGGAAACACCACATTAATGTATCATCCACATCACCTCTCTGCATGGACTAATTGCCAAGGGCATGAATCTTCTATTCACATGTAACTTATCATTTGGTAACAAAAAATAATTTCCATTTCACCCCTGTCCCCCCCTCCCATTATTGGCACCCCTCTCCAAGTGACCAACACATAATACTTGGTGTGACCCACCACATGGTGATAATTAGCACTAAGCAAGGTCATTAAATGGAAAATTAACTAAGTGATTAGTGGTAAATATCACATGCTAATAAGTTATTTACCCCTTCATAAATTTCCAAACTCCTTAATAAATCTAATACACCTTATTTGTCCTAAATACAAGCCTATTACTCTACAATGACAAGGCAATTTTGGGTGCCCTTATGATGGCAAAAATGAAACCTTCACTTTGACCCAATCATTCCAGGGATTAACATATGGATGACGAGATATATTTATCCATCATCATGCCTACTAATAAGCATAGAAACAAGCCAAACCATGGCTAAAACTATTATGTGAGCTCAGATGCAACAACATCATATTAAACCACATCTTAGATCCCACAAAATACTATCAGATCCCTTGATGAAACTATGAAACACACATAAATAGATAGGAAAATTAAGATAACTAGTAATTTCCATTTTATTCACAATGACATTCACTTATGAAATGTTTGATGACCCTTGGTTTTCATACACCAAGTGATCTCTTGGACTCCAATGACCTTTCAAATTCCACACCATAACCCTTACTGGATTAGGTTTCCAACATTCCCCCCTTAATCCGAAGGGGTATATACAAGTCCAAGAAGAGATATATAACATAATACAACAAATAATGAAAACAATAGTCTGAATGTGATCTCTTAGATGATGATAAAAGGTGGGAGAACTTGAGGTCATAACTGGTAGTGGTTTAAGGATGGACACCAACACTGGAATGCTTAGTGCAGTTCTTTGAACATTTTCAAATCTAGCAAGGAACTAAAGGATTATGCTAGAGGAAGTTCTACCTAATGCTTTGAAGAGGGATACCATTGAGGTCTCAACCTAGAACGCTTAGTACAGTCCTTGGAATAGTTCCAAATCTAGAAATAAGTTGTTATCCTTTTGTTAGTGGAACTATCCCTAATGTTTTGAAAGAGAGACAATCAAACTCAAAAAGGTAGGTCTCAACTCATGGAAAAAGGAAGAATCTAAACCTAACAAGGGAGGTCTCAACCTCTGGTTGTCTAAGGAAGGCCACCAACAAAAGGCATGCTCAAGGGCTTCTCTATCTCTGGCTACAAATTTTAATCTTGGTATGCTTGACTCTAGCTCTAACCTTAGGCAACAGGTTTAGGTTGTGTCTTAGGCTCACTTGATTTATCTTTGAATTTTGTAGATGACCATCAATTCCCCCTTTGTCAGATACGAGGTGACAAGACGAGTAAATCTCAATTTCAATACTTTTCAATACTCGAGAAAAAATTATGTGATATAACTGGAATATATTATTGGTTGTTGAAACCCAATGGAAAGAAGCAATCCAGTCAAGGTGAATTTTCATTCTTCGAGGAGTCTTGTTTTTGAAGCATTTGTTTGAATGATGAATGTGCTAACCAAAATTCTCATAGGGATGAAGATCAAGACAATGATTTTTCACATGATGAACTCTGTCACAACATTGGCATTTCACAATCTATGGTTTCTATGGAAGAGGAGCAAAATTTGTAATAGGTGAATATGAAACGCCTTGAAACAATTGGTCACTTTGAAATTGAATGGGCTTAATGTAATACGGAATATGAAAGGACACATCCTCGTCATATCCAAGGCTTGTTATTTTCTTATTGTTGGCAAGCTCTTCGGAAATGCAGGTTGAATTTCCGCGTCTTCATGCAAATATTCTCCTCAAATGGGCTCACTAATCTGATCAAATTCTTACTTCTTATCGGAGTTAGCATCAGACTGCAAAAAATGGATGGTTCATAACAAAAATAAGTTCAAAATTACAAATCTTATGTTGTAATTCATCTCTTTGTAGCCATGACTCAAGCTACAAAAGTTCAATCTTATCTTGTGCATTTTGCAAACAGGTTTGAATGTCTATGAGAGTGACTTTGTTGACTTTTACCATACCATCAATAGTGGAATGTATTAGGGTATTTAATATTTCTAACAAATTAGTAAGTATTGTCATTTTATTAGCAAATCAAGTTTAACAAATCAAAGGCATCAACAATATTCCCAAAAATCGATGTATTCACATGTCTTATTCCACTCATTTACTTGTCGGGTTATTTCACAGATATATAAGATAAAGGCTTGAAATCAAGAGAGTGCATAGACACTTTATAATTCAGCTTTGCTTGTGGTTAAACTAAGAAACAAACTAAAAATTTAATGCACATATCATGAATAGCCCATTGCTTCAGCTCATACGTAAATGCCCAAAAATCCATTCACAATGCACAAAAAATTAACCATTTGAAACAACTATTTGAAGTCACACAACACAATTCTTTAACTCAGAAAATAAACCCAAACGATGTATTTTTGAATTTCTACAACCTATTCATGAAGTTATTTATGGCATTTTTAGGACTTCTAAGGTTTGTTCCCATTTTTCATCCATTCTCCTTTACAATTAGTCAACACTAATTACTAAATAAAATTTTAAAACCAATAATGAGATAGCTATTGCAACACCAACATTATTTTATTGATGGAAATCTTGGAGGAGTTTTACACGAATTTTAGATAGAAAACATGATTAATGGATTCCGAAATTACCTCTTCCTAAAAACACCATTTATTTGACCTCTCAAATATATAGAAATAAATCACTTGTAACTGGTAATGCGACCTAGAAATAAGAACCCTAACTCAACCTCCCCAAAGGTGGACCTCGACCCCTATTTAAGTTACTTAAAGACACATAATTTGGCCTATCTCCAATTGAATTTTTTCTCTCTTGAACTAGGGTAATTTGACCCCCAAATTGTTTTAGAATTTCTTCAATAAGCAGGGTTCCTGAGATGCAATTCTCCAACTTTCCTGAAAGAAGGCTATTAGCTTCCTCAAAAGCAATAATTTGGCACTTGGATAAAAAAAAATTACGTCCTCTCTAATTCGACCTTCATCTGACTAGAAATTAACACAAAATGGACCTAACTACACAATATTGAACCTCCTCTAATTCACATAAAGTTTCCAAGGAAAACTTGGCCTGCAAAAAAAGCTAAATTTAGTCCAAGCTATTATAAAATTCAATTTCTCTAAATTTCCCATTAAAGTTTCAACGCAGCTCCCATAACTAATAATTTTTTTCTATAATTTTGACCTCCACACATTAGAAAATTTCACCCTTTTTCCTTGAATATTTCTGCCTTCAACTCCTAAACGATTCGACCTCCAAAAACCACAAATTCCTCCCTATGCTTTGGTCCTCCAGTATTGAACAGTAGGCCTCAACAAAAGATGAATTCGTCCTCGGTAATGGGTGAAATTCATCTTTTGAGAAAGATGTTTTCAACCATTATCAAAACTCACAAAATCGATCCTTGTAATCACAAAATTTCGGCCTCAACAATTATAGGGACTTGTCCTTTACTAATCCATAATTTTGTCTCCTCAAAATGCTAGAGACATTGCAAATTTTGAGACTGGTTATTTTTATATGGTTTCATATGTCCCTCCAAGAATACACAAACTCAGCCCTCAATGAAGCCCTCGCAAATTTGACAGTTTGACCCATACTTAGCTACTCCCGAAAATACCCTTGCAATTCTCAGCCTTTGAGAGAAATTGTTGTTCGATTTAGGGTTTTCCTCACTAGGCCCACAGAAAATTGATTCTCAGTAGCAAGTTCACCCTTCTGGGACAATAATTTTATCCCTTGTGCCTTTAACATGCAAGAACAAGAATTGCATGTTTTTTTTTTAACTAATTGTTCAATTAGTTTACATCGGTCCTAGAAAATAATTTTTGTTCCCACAAACACTTATGAATTCAAACACTAATGAAATTACACTTTAAATATTTTTGCCGGTAGGAAAACCATCTTTGATACCAATATGATATCCCTTTTTAAATTTCTTTTTAATTTTCCCCAAAATTATTTTGTGAATTCTTCAAGTAAAGAACATAATAATTCTTGCTGAGAATTTGATTGATTTAAAATATATTTGCAAATTTTGCATAAAATTTCCAATGTAGAACCCCAAATATTTATTTATTTATTATTAAGAGGGAAATTACATCAAAATTCATAGAACCTGACAAAAAGATAAGCTAAAGAAATATTCTCTGGATGGATTCCTCGATATCCAATTGTGTTGCTTCAGCCTTCCAACAACAGTGCCAAAAATTTTGATCTTTCTAAGTGCCAATAAAGAATACTATTCGATCCATCCTCTTAGAGTGGCTAGAGTATATCTCTCAATACCGAAACCACTCTTGACTAGATCAGGTAGGGTGGATCACTGACTGTCGAAAATAACCTCTACATAACTTGGGGTCTCACCCAAACAAGCTCCAAGATCTCAACTCAACAACCGCCAAACAATCATCCCAAGTTCATGCCTAAGAAGTGAGATCTTATCTCCTTTAATATTCAAGAACTATTAGAATACCATGGTTAAATGCCATGCTTCATATGAATACCATGGTTATTTTTCTTGTTTTATTAAAATGACTTGTAATATTTTTTTTTCTTTAGTCACTTTTAATTAATTAATTTTCCCATAGCCCATAATTAATTTTAATTTATAACCAAGGCTAATGAGATACTTTTCTTTCCGAATGTCTATAAAAATGGATATTGCACAATAATAACCCATTCCTCCATCAATAATGTTGCTACATACATTGTTATAACATATAACAACATCATTCATTATTTACAGTGCAATAGAAGCAAATACGCTTGTTTGATTTGTTTAAATGACTAGCAACTAAGGGATGGATTCCAACCCTCCACCCAACCATAAGACAACTACGTTGTAATGTTTCTTTTAGTTGACCACCCCTCAGTTGGATTTAGTTTCTGAGGAGTAAAGTGCTAAAGGGAATTCACACCAATGCCAATTGTTTCGATCACAAAGGAAACCATAGCTCATAGTGTCTCCACCCACTTACATGGAATCTAGAGCTCACAATTTCTCCATTTGCTCAACATGGATTCAGAGAACATAATGCTTCCACCTGCAAACCCCTATAGGTATCTAGATTCATAAAGTCTGCATTATACAAAATACAGATCTAAAGCACACAATTCCCACTAACCAGGAGGTATTTAGAAAAATAAGTGTCTCCACCTGTATACTTTTCATTCGTTTCTATATTTCTCCTTAAACTCATTCCTTCTACATGTTCACTTAACAATTCTTGTATTTCTATCACGACACACTCGCATGAGTGAATTTCACTCATCTTCTTGAACCTTTGTCATTATGTCTATGATTCCTCTTTCTTTGTTCAAGAACACACCCACCATTTCTTTCTATTTCTTTGTTTTGCGTCCACCACTATCTATCTTCTTCATATGCCTTCCCTCCACATACCTTGCATACTATCTCCCCCATACATATTTATTTCCATGACACACCATGAAAGTCAGGGACTGTATGGTTTTTTTCATCCTTAAGTACAAACTACGCCATAAGTTTCTTCAATGGTTGCACCAAAAATGCCATTAATTCATCAGGGGAATAGGTGGTAAAATGAATGCAGTGTCTTGGGTTTACAAGGAACTCCTCCTCTTCATACTACTTAACCCATGCCCACTCCTTAAATAGATTTTTTTTTCCCACATTATTTACATGAATTTACAATTCATTATGACAATTACAACTGGGTCAACAAAATGTTATATCACAGATATCATAAAAATCTCCATAGCTCCATAGCTTTGCACCACAAGGAAGCTAGTCTCTCTACCCACATTCAAGATAGAAGGACACTCTTCCCCCATACACACTGAAAAACTCCCGTAATTTTCAAAACCATAAGAGTAGGGGATAATGGGGCAAGCCAAAGTGGAAATAGAACATACGCCCATACAATAATCCACACCTAAGAGACTTCAATAGGGGACACTAGAAAACGTTGGAGGGAAATGAACATCAGATGGTTGAGAGAGGTAGAACAATAGTTAAGACACCCAAAAGCATAGTACCTAGGCAAGATTCCTGCTTGAGTGCTAACGTCGATAACCTTGCAACTGGATGATAAATTCTGGAAACATTACCACTAGAACCATGGTGGCCACCAGTTGATCCACCATAGACACCAAACACTCTAGTGTAGAATAAGGAGGAAAACTAGCTAGCTCAGGAAAAGAATGTGGCTCTAGATGAGAGGATATAGGGCTCGAACATACCAATAACTTCTCATCATCAAATGGAGAGTCTATTTCACATAAAGGAAGATCTCATATAAGATCCATCCCTTTCCATTATAAAACACACATCCAACACCATCCTTCAGCAATTGGCTTGAATGAATTGCAGAGAAATGATTTGAATCCCCCTAAAAAGTAGAAAGTCACCCCAGAATCCATCATCTCATAGGTCCACTAAACAGTGTGAAGGGTCATTTCTTTGTATGGTGCACTAATGAGATTCAATGGGTTATGGCCACATCTCAACACATGACACCGTTTATCATAATCACTAAGTGGGGAAGCCACGTGCACGCCCTTAAAATATTTGAGTTTAGATTATACATTATGCTTAATATTGATGAGAATTGATTAGGGAATGGGAGCATCAATAAGGGATGAATTCACCACTAAATTTCTCAAAGGTAATTGTGTTGTTTGATTCATCATTGAGTTAGAAAGGGAGTTGGGTTCTCTATATATGAGAACTGCTATAAACTTAGCAAAGAATGAGAGATGATGTTTTATGTTAGAGAGGATTGAACTCGAAGTCATGTTAATGGGAGAGGTGTTCAACGCAATATGTCAAATTGTGTTTTCTAAGTCCATGATTACTGTTCAAGAGCAGACTCTTTTTTCCAGGGCTAGAGCTAGCCCCTTATAGATCCCATAAATTTTTGGTTGGTTGCTTGTGGCTATCTCCAATCCCCCATAGTATACTAATTTTGTCTTTCCTGCAAGGAAAAAGATCACCACACGCACCTACCACCATATTTCAACTATAATTTTAATACAATAAAAGTTATATACATTATAAATCTCCTATAGAAAATCCGCAATTTTGAAAAGTACATAACTGAATCTAACAAAAAAACTTTAGGTGTGTTGCATTTACATTTGCATGTGATAAAGTTAATTGGATTATGAAAGTTGAAGTAGTAAATTCTTCAAAATTAAAGTTTCACATGGATTTTTTTATATTTAATTAATTTAATATTTTAATAATACATAATTTTTTATCTCAGAATTTTGTGATCGTGATGTTTTTTTGAGAAAAATTTAGATTAATCACATAGAATTATTTTATGGTCGGTGTTTCAAACCTACTAATGAGCTTCATATTCAAGACTATTCTGATCTAGTAAAAAAAGAAACTAATAGGAGGGGAACAAAACACTCGTCGGTATCTTCTTGTAACGAAAGATCGGTGCTAGGGTACAAAAATATTAGTGTCTCAAAGGCATTGAAATATTAAAAAGATAATTCAAGTACATCGTTGTTGGTTTTGAGGGTTTGTATTTCACATTGTAACTACTAAAAGCTATTTTACTTTTAAATTTAATCTTTTTCTCGATGGTGGTTGAGTCAGAAATCATTTCTTTATTGATTTATTTTTGTATTAACCTATTGGAAATCATATATGCCAACGTCAAAATTATTTAATTAAGTTTTAAGGGAATTGGACTATTAAAAAACAATTCACGTACATCACCATTGCTTTTTACGGTTTGTATTTCACTTTGTAACTACTTAAAGCTATTATACTTCTAAAACTTTTAATGTTTTTCTTGATAGTATTGAAGTTGGAAAAAAAAAATTATTGTTCATTTATCTGATGTTTATGTGAAAGAATTGTCAAATGAAATTTTTTTTGGAGGTTTTAGAAGCTAAAGAGCAAGAAAGAGATCATGAAATTCATATAATACCAGTTCAAAACAGGGCTTTAGGGAAAAGCAATAAAGTTTCAAAAGAGTTAAAAACAAGGCTATAGCAAAAAGAAATAAAGTTTTGAAAGAGTAAGTGGCATCGCTATAGGAAGATATCCTGATAGGGAAGGAAAAATGGCAACGTATGAAGGCGGATGTAAAAAATATGAAGAAATATGTAGTGGAAAGTACAAAGGTGGTGAATGTGAAACCATCCAAGGATAAAGGGAAAGTGATTTCCCAAATACAAAGCCATGAAGAGAAAGAAAGAGAGAAAGGAAAGGAGATTGCACTAAAGTTTCCAAAACTTGGGCTCAAGTTGTTAACAATTCTACTAATAGGGAAAGAGAAACAAACATTCAGGTTGGCAACATTAAAGTTAGAAAAAGCAAGGAATGACAAGTTAGAGCATCAAACATAATTATTAAAGGGGTGAAATATTATGGGAAAAATGAATGTACTCTTGACCTTGCAAGGGACTTCTTAAAAGACAAGCTGTTATGGAAAGGATGAATATGCCAAGCATGGAGGGTGGGTAAGTTTAACAGTGAGAGACCAAAGCCCATAAAAGTCATCATGCCTAGATTGCGTGATAAATATATCACTCTAAACAAGAAGCATCTCTTGAGGGGTTCTTAATTTTTTCTAGAAGAAGATTTAACTCTAAAAGACAACAAGAGGAAACGAGGGAGGAAATGTCAAAGGTTAGGTTACCCAGAGATCAAGGCAAGAGAGCATGGATTTATAAAGGTAAAGTTGTGATAACATGATTTGGACCTCCTTCCAAAACAAAGCAGCAATATGGTAATAAAGAAGAAGCAACAAACTCTTCAACAATAAATCAGGAAGCAAGGTTAGTATGGGAAAGCGGGGACAAAGAATCAATTGTGAGTCTTGCATGCAATCAAGTAATACCCAGATTTCCTTAAGATTACTTTGTTGGAACTGCATAGGTTACCCACAGAGATGAGGACCCGGGTTAGGGCCTATTGCAAAAGATAGAGACATAATTTGGCTCGTAGAAACACATGAACATGAAGGGTGCAAGACACCTTTGTTTGAAGAATACTAGAAGATGGTAGTGTGGAACAAGGCAACAAGGAATGGAAAAGGAAACATTGGTATCATGGTATTAGTGAGGGTAAAAAGAAGGTCGTTTCATTCAGTTAGAAAACGAAGACTCAAATAAACAATTCATTTGGTTTAAAATATCTACAAATGGAAATCACATCAAAATTGCAGCATGTTATTTTGTGCCACAAGTTTCAAAAATCTACAAAGGTAAAGGACTTGATCACAAAGGTCCCTTTTTAGCCATAAAAAAATATATATTGCAACATATCCTTAGCTAGGTGAATTCCTTATAGTGGGTAATTTCAATGCTAGGACTGAATGTGAGCAAGCTAGCATTCTTTATTATAAAGAAGACTATGATGCTATTTGGCTTACATAAGAGAGTAATGATCAGTGGGAAAAAATTTCAGAGAAGAAGGGATGCAATCTCTTTAGTGAAAAATTGATTACTTTATGTGGGAATTTCGATTTAGTCATTTGTAATTGTTTGAGTAGAAGGGAAAGGTCTGGTAATTTCACTTGAAATACTTACAATGGAGAAAGTATAGTAGATTATGTCATTTTCCAAGAAGATGGAGAAAGCTTTTATTGGAGATCACATTTATGAATTAAAATCAGATCACAAACCAATTTATTCAAGTTTCTCATGGATTGGAAAGAAGTAATTAGAGTTAGAAACTTAGTGTGTGCAACAAATTCTCCCACAGGGCGAAATTCTTTTGACTCTAGAAAATTGTAGTACCTTCAACATGAGGCTAGAGAGGCTTTTCCAAAAGGAAAAAATATCAATTCATGACCTTCATAGTCACGAATTAACACATCTAATTCAAAGCACTTGCAATGTTAAAAAGAGAAAAAATTAAGAAGTCTGAAATAAATTTCATTGTAGTTAATGCTTGGTTTGATGATGAATGCAAAAATGCAAGGAGAATGTGGAAAGAGTCAAACAATGATAATTTTAAGCTCAAAACTTACAAGCATATATTAAGAAAGAAAAGGGTTGATTTCATGGTTTCAAGGAGGGAAGAGCTAATCTTCCTAGGGAAAAATAATCCCAAATTATTTTGGGAGCTCCAACTGAGAAAGATGCAAACTAAAAATAATATTACAACATCTAAATGGTTTGACAATGCAAGAAAAATCTATGAGCAAGATCCCAAGGTTGGCCCTCCTCCCTTGATCAACAATGATATCGAATTCTTCACAGTGCAAGAGGTAGAGATGGGTATAAGAAGTTGGGTGTTAGAAAATCAAAAGACTTAGCTGAACTCTAAGAATAGTATGTAAAGTGGGGCTTAAAGATTCTTGCACGTCACATTACAAGAAATTTAAACAATATCATACAAAATAGGTTCCCCACAGATTGGACAACTAGTCTGACAATACCTCTTTTCAAGAGTGGTGACGCCAATAATCCCTCCAATTATTGGACCATAATGATAAAACCCTTGTTTGTAAAGTTATTTGGAAGCATGAAAGAAAATAAAATCAACAAGTGGGCAGAAGAAAGAGATAAGTGTGCTAAAAGGCAAGGAGGTTTTAGACCTAAACATTCCATAGTTGATCATTGTATAGCTTTAAGGCACACCATTGAAAAATTTTGGGGGAAAAAGAAGAAGCGTTTGATTGCTTTGTTAATTTCAAAAAAGTGTTTGACACGGTTAACTAGCGAACTTGGGGATCTTATACATTTAAGAGATGTTGTGCATAGGTTGTATGAAGAGGTGAAGGTCAAAATTAGAAATTTAATAGACATTTATGAGAGTTTTAGAAGCGATATCGGGGTCAAGCAACGTTTCCAATTATCCCCTACCCTTTTTGGTTTATATATTGATCAGTTTGAGGAGTGACTAAATTCACAAGGGGGTGATGGTATTCATCTGGGAAAGATTTTTATAAGGCTTCTTTTGTATGTAGATGACCTTATTATGATTGCTAAATCTACTCTTGGTCTGTAAGAGCACTTACTATCTCTTAAACAATTTTGTAGAAGGGTGGGGATGCAAGTCAATTTTAGCAAGACAAGAGTAGTTGTTTTCTCTATAAAAAGAAAACATAAGCAACATAAGTTCTACTTCGAAGGAAATATTATGGAATAAGTTGTGGATTACAAATACCTAGGAATTGATTTCAACATAAATGTAATATGGGATGGTTGTAGAAAGAAAATAACTTTGGGGAGCTAGATAGAATTTTATGCTTTTCAAAATATGTGTAGAGAGACAGAGTTATGGGAGTGGAAAATCGCTCAAAATCTTTTTGGGATTCTAGTGATTCTGGTCATTCTCCATGATTGTGAACTATGGGCTTGCAATACATCATACATGTAGCAGAAACAATTTGAGAAAATTCGAAAGCATTTGATTACATACAAATTCAAAATTAAAAGTGCAGTTCCTTATGCTATCTTGTTAAGTGAAACAATGGTTGCTCCTATTGAAGAAATTTCTATGGTACGAGTCATAAGGTATATTTAAAAATGAAAGAGGGAAAATGGCCTATGTTGTCTTTGATGACATATTGTGCAAAAGAAAGAATACTTGGATGTAGCAAAATAACGAATGGTTTAGTAAATGGGGTATTTTCTTGAACATGTGTCCAATAAACAATAAAGAGATATTTTTTTTGTTATGGATAAGTTCTACAAGTGTACTTGGGATAAGGAGCTAGGGAGAATGAAAAAGTACTATATTGCAGTGTTTAATTTCACTCATAATCATCAACAAAAACTATTCGTATTTATCGGTTTGTGGGAGGAAAGAGTATATATTTTTTGTTATTCTGGAAGAGTGGAAATACAAAAATATTTCATTTTAAATGTGAGGCCTTCAAAGACAACATAGAAAGTTATGCAGATATTTTGGCAAGTAGCTCTTGGGATAATCTATTCAACGTGGGGTTTGTCGAGAAGTTAGTAGGAGAATTTATTGCGAGTCTTCATAGGAAAATGGTCAAATACAACAACCAAATGAATACGCAATGTGTCCCATAGGTTATTTTTAGCCTCCTGGATGTTAAAATAATTTCTTTCTTTCATTCTATATTGAAAATCATATATATCGATGTAAAACTTATTTAGTTAATTTCAATTTTTTATTATTATTTATTATTTTATTATTTTATTTATTTATATATCATCATTACTTATTGTAATATTAATAAATAATTTTATAAATTGTACTTTTATTAATTTTCATATATATTAAGAGGTTTATTCATTTATAAACTAAGTTATATTCATTTTAATTCTGGATCTACCAAGAGTTTTTTCATATATATTAAGGGAGTTGTCTTTAGTGTGACTTTTTGGAGCTTGCAGTCCCAGAATATGGCAGAACAAATTGTGGTGAAATCTTGATTTGGGTTATTTAAACTAGTTGTTTTACTGTATATATGGATTCAACACACTGAAAAACCTCTAGGAACTTCCATTGTGCAGGTTTACCCATCAAACTTTCAATGAATTCCTACTAGATTTTGGAGAAATTAGACTAGAAAAATCTACCGGAAAAGCTTCCAAAAAGTCCCCCTAAAGACAACTATATCAAGAAGTTTATTCATTTATAAACCACGTTAGATTCATTTTAATTCTAGATCTACCAAGAGGTTATTACTTTGGGGGTTGGTATATCCATTTAATTTCCTCCATTACACATGAATACAATGGGTCAATATCATTTTCATAAACTTATAGCTCAAAAACCACTAGTAATTTGACCAAGTCAAGTTTACAATTTTATTGGGCGGAGAGATACTCTACAACCAAGTATTAGGGAGATGTGTAGGTGTAATGTATTATATAATAATAAAATATTAAAAATAATATTAGGGAGATTTGTACTATCCATTAAAATGTTAAAAGTATTAAAAATAATAAAATCAATTTATTATATTGTAATTTTTATTATTTATAAAATTACGAATAAATTTTTAGATAAAAGAAAACCATAATATACATATCACATTAAAATATCATTTTACCTTAAGTAGTAGCTATAAGTGAGCTATAAGTTAAGATCCATTTTCTTGGCATTATGACACAGGCTCGGCACTATGGCACAACTATTGTCCTTGATGGAAACTCACTCGGCAAATCACTCAGATAATAGTTTAGACTCACATGCTCTTAGAATAAAGGAAAAGGAGGTATACATAGGTTCCCATTCACCAAGCCGCATATACACGCGAATTCACAGACCAAAAGGCACGTATGCGTATACACACACTTTCAACCACAGAAAAACTCATACAATTTGGAGAACTTGCTTTTTTGGTCCTTGGTATTTGGACCTATGGTATCTCATCTGAAGTGTTGAACCCAGGTATTTGGACCCAGGTATTGGTTGTAAGTGGTTTTGGACCATGGTATCGAGTAAGGCCTAAGAATATAAAAGGGGAAGGATATCATTAGGCAATGGCACTCAAGGATTGAATATTTGATGAAGAGAAAGATCTAGAATACTGGTCATTGGGTTATGGTGCATAGCTAGATCTAAATCAAGGAGGAACTTGAGTGCTAGAAGAAGGATAAGTTTTATTGATGGGTCAAGATCCTAAGACTTGAAGAGAAGTATCTTTGTGTGATTTTGATCTATTATATTGGGCACATGACTTGATCTATAAAACTGATGATCTGGGTATAACTGATGTTTGAATATTTGAAAAAGGTAAATTATCTTTTGTAGATTTGTACGCAGGTTCAACATAGAAAACGCGCGTATACATGTTGTTCGATAATTCAAAACGTCGTATACACAGGTTTTCCTTAATATAACATCATATGCATGCAGGTTCTACATATTGAAGTAGCGTACATCTCACAAAATATGTTTTAGCTACTTCTGTTTACTGTTGCAGTGTTCTGGGTTCTGGTTGGGTTCCAGTACTATTACTGTATTCTGGTTATAGCATTCAGAGAAGTGATTGTTTGATTCAGTTTTTGGTTGGATCAAAGGAGATTGGTTGATGCAGATATATTTGATGTTTGATTAACGTTATTGATGGATCTAGTCTGAAAATTTATGAAACATTGTCCCTGGAAGAAAAGCTAAGGTGATTGTAGCTCCCTTCCAGGTGAAGCTGGAGAATGAGAGAAGGTTGTAGCTTTCTGTAGGTAGAAGCCTTTGTACTGGTATGACACTGCACCAGTATAGAAATATTGTACAAAGAAGTTTCTTATTAAAAGAAGATAGAGACGAATTGCAGCAGGTGGTTTTCACCCACATTGGTTTTCCACCGTATATCTTGTGTTCAAGTGTGTGATTTCCTGTACTGTTTACTGGACTTGATTACTATTTTATGGTTCTGATACACAGATTAAGATCAGCTAACTAAATTAGAAGTCAACAAGATATACGCAGTTTTCTCTAAACATAGTTGCGTATATATGCAGGTTTAATTAATAGAAGTAGCGTATATCAATTTGTTTATGGAAATGAAAAATTGTTAAATTGCTAATACTGATTCACTCGCCCCCTGCCCCTCTCAATATTATTTCCAAAAATTGGTATCAGAGCAGGTCCTTCCGAAGAAGCTTGATCGCTTGAAGGAAGATCTATCATCATGAGAAACTATGAAAAAGAGGCATCCATCAGGCCACCAATCCTTGATGGAAGCAACTTCGTCTATTAGAAGGTAAGAACCATAGCCTATCTTCAATCTCTTGGCACAGAAGTTTTGGATATCGTGGAAGTAGGATACACATTTCCATCAGCAACTCCTATAGATACAACTGGTAAAAAGCAGTATCAAACAAATGAAAATTCTATCAATACTATATTGGTGATTCTATCTCAATCAGAATTCATCAAGGTTATGCAGCTCAAAACCGCCAAAGAAATATGGGACAAGATAATTGTAAGTTATGAAGGAGACGATATGGTAAAACGTGAAAAACTACAATCTCTTAGAATTCAATATGAAACTCTCAAAATGCAAAATGATGAAAGTGTGGCTAGTTATTTCTTACGTATAGATGAGATTGTTAATCACATGAAAAACTTGGGTGAAGAGATAAAAGAAGTTACTTTAGTTGAAAAGGTTCTAATATCTTTGTTTTCTAAGTTTGAATCAAAATTTTTTGCCATAGAAGAAAAGCAGAATCTTCAGAGTATTACCATGTCGCAGCTGCACGGAATTCTAACTGCTTTCGAAATGAGAAAAGGGGATCCATCATACATGAGAGAAGCCACATTCAAAGGTTCAGGAAAAGGGGAATACAATAAGTCAAGACATACATTAGAAGAAGAGGAAGAATCAAACTTTGTCAAGAACCTTCAACGGGGTTCTGGAAGATTCAGAGGTAAGCTACCTTTCAAATGCTTTGCTTGTGGAAGAGTCGGTCACTATGTAGCCAAATGTCCTCATAAATATAAGCTTGATAAAGGTAAGGAAAAGTTAAATGGAACAAAAAACCAAACGTAAGTAAGGAGAGCTATCATACACATGAAGACAGTGATAGATTTTCAAATAGTGATGAAGATGAACATGGTAATTATTATAGACTTTTGATGGCTTTTGAAGATGATGATTTCTTGGATGCTATAGATGAAGATGGTCTCTATGAAGAAATTTATAAACTTAAATTTTTTTTAGAAGAAAAGAGTATGATTATAGATACTCTGACATTTCGACTTACTGAAAGGGAAAAACATAATGAAAGTTAGAATGTGAAATTGTGGGACTTAGAAAAGATATTGAGAAAACAAAATCTCTTAATCTTAGATTTGCTAAAGGATTTGAAACTTTAGATGAGATTATCAAAGTGCAGCATTCTCCTCTAATCAAGACTGGTCTTGGATATACTGAAGAAGCATCTCAAGCACAGAAGCCATCCACCTCCAAAACTTATCTTGATGCAGCAAGGAGAAATGAACAGGTTGATAATTGTCAGTAAAGGCATAAAGCGGATCACCAGGTAACTCGGGGTCAATATACTTCAAGGATGAACAAAAGATACAACCAACCACAGGTAAATCATTCTCAATTTGCCTCAAGAATGAATGTTTGTAGAAACTACAATCACCTGGTCAATAGATTTGATAATCGCAGGAATTTCTTTAATAGCCAATGTTTCTCATGTCATAACTTTTGACACAAAACTGCTCACTATGTTGCCTACAAGACCATCATGACTAGAGAAGCATGAAATCAAAGGAGTGTGACTGGGATGATGAAGAGAACCTAGAATAACTTTTCTTCTCTTCAAAATGAAATAGAATGCTCTATTTGTAACAACTTTGGTCATGAAGATTTTGGACGCAGGAGTAATTTTCGGCAAACATCTCAGAAGGTGCAAGCTTCATTGGGTCCCAAAACATGGAGAAAGAAAGAACCGCAACCAGACAGATGTGGTATAGCCTTATACGCGGAAGGACAAGAAAATCAGTGGTACATCGACAGTGGATGCTCGAAACATATGATAGGTGATAAAGAAAAACTTCAGTCATATAGTACCTTAGAAAAGGAAAGGACGGACTCATTTGGAAATGACACCCCTGCACTCATAAAAGGTAAAGGCTCTATTCTTTTGAAAGAAAAGGTCAAAGCTGGAAATGTTGTGTATGTTGATGGCTTAAAGCATAATCTATTGAGTGTTATTCAAATGTGTGATCAAGGAAATGAGGTAGTATTTCGATCAAATGGATGTATTGTTCGTGAGCTTGATACAAGAGAAATAGTGATCAAAGGCATAAGAACTCCAAATAATCTATACATACTCAAGGGAGGACAGCAATAATGCTATCTAAGAAAAAATGATGAACACTGGCTATGGCACAGAAGATTGGGGCATCTAAGCTTCCCTCAAATAAGGAAAGCATGAAATTATTAGGTTGTTCACAATCTTTCTGACATTAGAATTCCAAACAATACAATATGAAAATCATGTCAATTTGGTAAGTAAACCAAAACACATTTCCCTGAGAAGGAAGGATCGGCTAGTAAGCAACTTGAACTTGTCCATATTGATTTATGTGGTCCATCAAGGAAAAATTCACCTCGTGGAGAAGAATACTTTATATTGTTCATTGACGACTTTTCCAGAATGTGTTGGCTAGGACTTCTGAAGCATAAAGATGAAGCTTTCAAAAAGTTCAAATCTTTCAAAAAGTTCAAAGCTTTCAAAGCCTTGGTTGAAAATGAATCAGATCGTAGAATCAAATGCCTCAGGTCTGGTCGAGGGGGGGAATTTACCTCGGATGAATTTTTCGACTTTTGTGAAGAACATGGAATAAGAAAGGAGTTCTCTACTGCAAGGACTCCTTAGCACAATGGAATGGTGGAAAGGATGAATAGAATGGTTCAAGAAATGGCTCTTGCTATGCTTGATGAGTCTGGAAATCCTACAACCTTCTGGGGTGAAGCTTCATTTGCTGCCATTACTATTCTCAACAAAAAAAACATCTGGGTAAATAGCATTCAAACCGCTCATGAACATTGGTATGGTAAGACTCCTAATGTAAAATACTTCAAAGTTTTTGGAAGCAAATGTTACATCAAAAGGACTGATGAAAAGCTTGGCAAGTATAAACCTAGAGCAGATGAAGGCATTCTCCTTGGTTACTCTTCCCGAAGTAAAGGATATAAGTGTTACAATAAAAGACTTGGAAAAATTGTTGAAAGTATTGATGTGGTGGTTGATGAAGCATGCAACAATCCAAAGCAGATAAAAACCGAAGATTTTGAAGATGATGTGGACTATCCTTCAACATCAAATCAGACTAATGCTGAAGAAGAAACTTATGAGGCACCAGAAAAACAGATAAGGGTAGAAGAAAAGACTCCATCCAGGTATGTCCAAAATAACCATCTAGAGACTCAAATTTTCAGGAAAAAAGGGGCAGGTGTACAAACAAGAAGAACTATTATAGAAGCTTCAAGCTATCTACCATTGCTCTCCTTTGTTGAACCGCAAAATATAAGTGAAGCATGCAAATATGAATGTTGGGTCAAGGCCATGAATGAGGAACTTGCGCAGATTGAAAAGAATAACAATTGGGAATTAGTTCCTAGACCTAATGATAAGAATATCATAGGGACCAAATGGATATTCAAAAACAAGCTAAATGAAAATGAATATGTTATTAGAAACAAGGCCAGACTAGTTTGTAAAGGGTATGCTCAACAAGAAGGCATAGACTTTGAAGACACCTTTGCACTGGTTTCTAGACTTGAAGCCATTACAATGTTCCTTGCTCTTTCTAGCCTTCAGAAGTTCAAAGTATATCAAATGGATGTGAAATCTACCTTTCTAAATGCAGACTTAGAAGAAGTGTATATTGAGAAACCAGATGGATTCATCCTTGGAAATGATCCAAAACTTGTATGCAGACTCAGAAAGGCTCTCTATGGTCTTAAATAGGCTCCAAGGGCTTGGTATTATTGTTTGGACAAATACCTCCATCAACAAGGTTTTTCCAAAGGATCAGCAGATAGCAATCTATATATAAAATTAACAATGATAAATTGCTAATTCTTGTTGTGTATGTTGATGATATCATCTTTGGTAGGAATGAAGAAGCCATGAGTAAAACTTTGCTTTGGTGATGTAGAAAGAATTTGAAATGTCCCTACTTGGTGAGCTCACATATTTTCTTGGTTTACAAGTCCAATAAAACAAAGACGATATATTTCTATCACAAACGAAGTACCTCAAGCAGATCTCGAAGAAATATGGCATGGAAGATTTGAAACCAGTATGTACCCCTATGGTAATACGATGCAACTTCAGTGCAAATGATGAATCAGCAGCAGTACATCAACCAACCTATAGATTCATGATTGGTAGTCTGCTCTATCGAAAGGTACCCGACCAGATATCATGCATGCAGTGGGAATAGTTGGAAGATTCCAGGCAAATCCAAAAGAAGCACACCTTCAAGCAGTTAAAAGGATTTTCAAATATATTCAAGGAAGACAAAACTATGGCTTATCATATCCTAGAGATACAGATCTCACACTTCATGCATATACAGATGTAGATTGGGCGGGAAGCATGGATGAGAGAAAAAGCACGAGTGGTGGTGCATTCTTTATGGGTTCCAGATTAGTATCTTGGTTTAGCAAGAAACAAGGTTCAATTGCATTATCTACAGCTGAAGTAGAATATGTGGCTAATGCACCTTGCTGCACACAACTCCTTTGGATGATGCAAACATTGAAATACATTCAAATCACTTGTACTCCACCTATCTCCATTTTATGTGATAATCCAAGTGCAATCAGTATTTCGAAGAATCTAGTCATGCATTCAAAGACCAAGCACATACCTATCAAATATCATTTTCTCCAGGGACAAGTGCTTGAACGAAAGGTCAAATTGGAGTATGTTCCCTCCAAGGAACAGGTTGCTAATATATTCACCAAACCACTACCCAGGGAGACATTTGAATACCTGAGACAGAAGTTGGGAGTAGTTGATGCATCATCTTGCTATTGACACTTATCTATTTCAAAGAAAAGTGGTTGTAAGAGAGTCTCATGAAGATCATCCACGTACATACGCCTATTTCTATGGATACAGTCGCGTATATGTTGGTTTGAAGAAAAACAGTGGGCTAGACTTATGATGAAAGGGTCTGATATGGGTCTGACATAGACCATGTGGCACAGGTCCAGGGGGAGCATATACTTCTAATAATGCATTGTTCACATTATCTTATAAGATCTTGGTAAAACTTCACAGTTGTTTTTTATTCAAGTGGAACAGGTGTAGAGGGAGATCATGGTTGATGGTCCAAAAGGCGATTGACGGATGCTACTAATGATAGTTGTTGATGACTATCATAGTCTTGTCTTAGATATTTGGTCTCTACGTCATGTATCTCTTTTATTATTAAGGTCACGTAAGGACCTATCTTGTTTCCCCACTATGCCTGGGATGGATGATGTAATGTTCTTGTCTTATCATGTATAAACTTTTGGTGTATCTCCACTTGGTTGGGTGGATTAGTCAATAATGGTGTATCCCCACTTTGTTGGGAGATGGATGTATGTATGAGTCTTTGGTGATAGGAAGGTCATTTATGATGTATAGAGTCATGTTCTTCTTGTAGAACATCTTTTTGTAGACCTTGCTTAGAGTCAGGGGAAGCACACTTCAGCAGAGCATAGATTTCAGCATGTACTCAGGGGGAGCATAACCCTTTGCCCTTGATTACAAAGGGGGAGAGTGACTTGGGGTTGCCATCAAGTCCAAAGGGGGATATTGTTGGCATTATGACACAGGCTTGGCACTATGGCACATGTATTGTCCTTGATGGCAACTCATCGGCAAATCACTCAGATGACAGTTCAGACTCACAAGCTCTTAGAATAAAGGAAAAGTAGGTATACGTAGGTTCCTGTTGACCAAGCCACGTATACACGTGGATTCATAGACCAAAAGATGCATATGCGTATACACACATTTTCATGCACAAAAAAACGTGTATAGTTTGGAGAACTTGGTTTTCTGGTCCTTGGTATTTGGACCTATGTTTTTGGACCATGGTATCTCATCCGAAGTGTTGAACCCAAGTATTTGGACCCAATTATTGGTTCTAAGTGGTTTTGGACCATGGTATTGAGTAAGGCCTAAGACTAGGAAGGCGATCATTGGGTAAAGGCACTCAAGGATTGAATATCTGATGAAGAGCAAGATCTAGAATATGAGTCATTGGGTTATGGTGCATAGTTAGATCTGAATCAAGTAGGAACCTGAGTGCTAGAAGAAGGATAAGTTCTATTGATGGGTCAAGATCTTAAGGCTTGAAGAGAAGTATCTTTGTGTGATTTTGATATGTTATATTTGGCGCATGACTTGATCTATCAAAACTGATGATCTGAATATAACTGATGTTTGAATAGTTGAAAAGGGTAAATTATATTTTATAGATTTGTATGTAGGTTCAACATAGAAAAGGCGCGTATATGCAATGGTTCGGTAATTCAAAACGACGTATACGTAGGTTTGCCTTAATATAACAGCGTATGCATGCAGGTTCTACATATTGAAGTAGCGTACATCTCATAAAATATGTTTTAGCTACTTCTACTTACTATTGCAGTGTTTTGGGTTTTGGTACTGTTAGTGTATTCTGGTTACAACATTCAGAGAAGTGATTGTTTGATTCAATTTTTGGTTTGTGCAAAGGAGATTGGTTGATGCAGATATATTTGATGTTTGATTGATGTTATTGATAGATCCAGTCTGAAATTAATGAAACATGGTCCCTGGAAGAAAAGAGAAGGTTGTAGCCTTTTGTAGGTCAGCACCTACGTACTAGTACATCAGCTAGTGCAAGAACTAAGGGGGTTGTAGCTTCCTTCCAGGTGAAGCTGGAGACGAGAGAATGTTGTAGCCTTCTGCAGGTAGAAGCTTGCATAATGGTATGAGACTGCACCAGTACAAAAATATTGTACAAAGAAGTTTATTATTAAAAGAAGATAGAGATAAATTGCAGCAGGTGGTTTTCACCCACATTGGGTTTCCACCTTATATATTGTGTTCATGTGTGTGATTTCCTGTACTGTTTACTAAACTTGATTACTATTTTATGGTTTTGATACAGAGATTAAGATCAGCTAACTAAATTAGAATCCAACAAGATATACGTAGTTTTCTCTAAACACAGTTGCGTAAATACGGAGGTTTAATTAACAAAAGTAGTGTATATCAATTTTTTTATGGAAACGAAAATTTATTAAATTGCTAATACTAATTGAGCCCCCCACCTCTCAGTATTATTTCCAACACATTCTATGTTGTAAATTAAAATAATGATTACATAACCATATTTTAATTTCCTTAATAAGCACATGAAAACTTTAATACTTACAATATAACAATATTTTTAACTATGGATATTCATGTTCACCTTAAACCATAGATATTATTAACTTATAACTAGGGTTTGTTACAATACCATGAGTCATCAATACCACATACTCAAAACCCATTTCTCATTTTACAATCAAAATAGTTTATTTGAATTTCAATTTTGACATTTTTTAATTAAATCTAAAAGAAAAAAATATTATATTTTTGAGATATATCTAAACCCTATAACACATTAAAATATATAATATATAGATAATAGTTATAGCTATAACTTAGTACTTACAATACAACAATTTTTTAACCATGAATATTCACGCACTATTTATTATGGATATTATTAACTTGTAAATAGACTTTTTTACCATATCATGTGCCAATATTATGACTCATTAATACCACATGCCCAAAATCCATCTCTCATTTTAGAATCAAAATATTTTATAAATATTTTTAAAATTTTAATTGTATTTAATTGTATTTTTCTCCCATAAATACTCGCCTAGTATGCAATAGATGTTGAAATGCCCCGGATGTTGAAATGCCCCATTAAGTTATGTTATCTAAACATTTTAACTAAATAAAATTACATAAAACTGAGAAAAAAAATAATAAATAAATAAATAAAATCAAAATAATAATAAATAAATAAATAACAAAATAAATCAAAAAATTAAAATTAAAATAAAAAATTAAAATTAAAATAAAAAATTAAAAAATTAAATTATTAATTAAAATAGTTTGACTCAATAAAATTAGGCAAAAAAAAATTAATAATATGCTCTCTCATCCATTATGATAGAGATGTAATGTAATGTTTAACATTTGGACCAAGTAAAATTATAAAAAGAAATAAAAAAGATTAATGTAATGTAAGCTTTTTCACTGGACAAAATAAAATAATAAAATAAAAATAAAAGTAACTCTATAAAAATAAAATAATAATAAAAATGAAAATGACCCATGGTATTGAGAACTTTTGGTATTGACCTATGGTATTTATGTAGAATATAACCTATTTAATGACGGAAATTAAACTAGCATATATCCATCTTAACTGATCTACCAAGCACGAAAAGAGATCAAATTCCTTGAACATAGAGTGAAAAGAGATTTGATCCCTGTCGGAGCCTAATAGAGAACATCACTGTGTTAGAAATAAAAATGAAAATTACCCATGGTATTGAGAACTTTTGGTATTGACCTATGGTATTTATGTAGAATATAACCTATTTAATGAGGGAAATTAAACTAGCCTAGATCCATTTTAACTGATCTACCAAGCACGAAAAGAGATTTGATCCCTCTCGGACCTTAATAGAAAACATCAATGTGTTAGATAGGTATTTTCGTCTTTTTATTTTTGTTGGCCAAAAAGACTCTCGGACCTTAATAGAAAACATCACTATGTTAAATAGGTATTTTCGTCTTTTTATTTTTGTTGGCGAAAAAGATAAGAGTTTGAGAAGTTAAGTAAATGAGTTCAAATTTTATTTTTAACTTTTCACGAATATATCCTTTTAATAAACAATAAGTTTTGAGAGCTAAGGTAAATGAGCTCCAAGTTTTGTTTTTAACTTGTATGAAGATAAGGCCTTTTAGTTAAGAATGATCAGGATAAAAACTAAAGTCGTGTGTTGGTAGGTGAAACTAAGTTATTTTCATCTTCTTATTTCTTTTTAGTATAGGAGTTTGAAGATGTTTTTAGTATAGGAGTTTGAAGATGAAGGTGAGTTCAAGTTTTATTTTTAATCTTTTAGTAGACATTGGGTATGATAAACAATGTATTTAATAAATTTGATTTTGGGCCATGCATCAATAAAATTGATTTTGGTTCTGGTATAGGATCAAAATTAAAATCAAATTACACTAGAATAAGTTTGATTTTAGGTATTCCTTAAGATCAAAATTCGTTAGAGTAGATTTGATTTTGGATCTTTTGTAAAATTAAAAAAAAAAAAATTGGGTATATGTTCTACTTATCACTATGTATCAGCCATTTTAACAATTAAAAGAAGAATAATGTTTAGATTTTTTTAGTATATCATGTTATAAAAAATGAAATTGTTGTCATATACAGGGAGTGTTATTATTATGAAGTTTTTACATGTTTATTTAAACTACAATTTCAAAGTAGAAATTGAGTATCAAATAATTGGAATGAATTATTTTACTTTTATTTGTTTTAAATGGTTTGATAATCAGAAATTTGGTTACTTTAAGAGAGTTATTGTTATTTTGGTGTTTAGTTGAATTTATTCACTTTAACATTTAAAAAGGGAAAAAATCACATTGCATCACTGTTAGCAGGGACCATCCCAATGATTTGTTTTAATTAAATAGTAAGATTCCCCTTGTCCGTACAAATAGCAGGGACCATCACAATGATTTGTTTTAATTAAACAATGAGATTCCGCTTGTCCGTACAAATTTTGAGTCGACTATCAGTTGCATAGGAAAAAACCTCTGTAAGGGGCATTCTATTCTCATAACCCAAAGGGTACGTCACTGCCCGCCCTCGCCATGAGAGCAGCTCAGACAGATTGCTAACAGCCAACAAATTGAGGGCGCAGACCCCTAGCCCCAGCACTTAGAGCCAATCCTTTTTCCGAAATTATGGATCCATTTTTCTGCGCAAGTTCTATTTCCACTTCTATAGCAAAGTTAATGCTATAGAGGTACCCCTCTGACAGTCGCAGACAGCATCATAAACCATGCATCCTCAACCATGCATCATAAACCGCATCCCTGTCCGGCATGGCATGCATCCTCCTCCGGCTGCCCATCGACGCCCCCGGCGACCCTGCCCGCAGACACTGGTGGCCTCCACTCAGATCGTATCAATGTCACCTCTGCGTGGGGGATTTCAAACTTAGTCGCGCGCAAATTTTGAAAATGGAATTCAAATTCAGAGTCAGAGTCACCCGCTCAAATTTTTCAAATGAAATGAAAACAACAGAGCACATGGTAATCTGCATTTCGATGGGAGCAGCCATGGTCAAGGATTCCAGATTCTTCATGTTGTCTCAAAGTTGTTCATGTGGACATCCACAAGTCGATTATTAGCAATCTTGAACCAAATCTTTCTCCAGAGTTGAACCAAATCTTTTGATTATCGCGCAAACCAGAAATCTGTGGATGTCAAAGTTGCTGCATATATGAGAATAAGTCGGTGGACAATCAAAGTATATCGATCTTGGAAGATAAAATTACACACAGGCGAAAGGATGGCGAAGCAAGCACAGGGATGCGTGTCCTAAATTTGTATCTGCTTTTGTTCATGGGCGAACTCCTCCCCGACGATATTCTAGAGCAAATATAGTCTCCATCCAAGATCCAAGAGCTACTTGAATTGACGGGCAGACTCACCAATGACGCCAGAGATTTCCAGGAATTTGTAATTGAAATTAAGATTTATTTTATAAATTATCCTTACAACTTTAAATTATGACTAATTTCTCCCTAACCCCCTCTGAATTATTTTTCATTTTCCACTATGAGGGACGAGAAGGAACATGGGCAGATAGCGTCCGGCGTAGAGTCTTATGTAAAAGACCATCCTGAATCAAGTATTGAATATGGTTTAAACAATATCAATGACATCCTTGATCATTCCTTTAAGGAATTGAATTGGGAATTTTTAAACCATGAGGTTGTGCCGCCGTGTTGCAAGAAGTTCATTGTCGGTCTTGCAATAGCCATGCAATTCTTCTTCAAATATAAACATGGATTTTCTACTTATAACAAGGAGATAAAAGACCAAATATGGAAAGTTCTCATTGAGCAGGTCCCATTCAGAGTTTATTTATTTACAACACAAGATGGTTATTTGTACCAATTGTTTCCTTTGCGAGTTTTTTTCTATAATTGGTTCCATCTGATTCAAGGGTTTTATAAAATGCTTTGATGACTTCCAGTAAAGATCTCAGTTTGGAACTTCACATTATGGAGAACACGTTGACCACATTTTATCAGATAGTTTCATAATGTGTGATTAAAGAAAAATGTTTCATACTATCTAAAGAAGACGAAAGTTTTTACGAATTACGTACGGATTAAGACAAACGGAGGAGAAGTGAAATATTTATAAATATCTAAGGGCGTTAAGATAACTAAGTAAATGTAATCAATGCATTTTATAAATATTGTATTAGGACATTTTACTTTATAAAGACATTCATTAATGTACTTGGATCTGGTAAAATTTACAATGAGGAAGTAAGGTTCTCGCTATTTTCTATTTCTATATGAAAGTAGAAATTTATTTTTAAATTTACTATAGATTTGATTATATAAATATCACCCCAAAAAAAAGTTATTAAGAAATCTGTATTATCCATTTAATAATTACTTCTAACATAATAATTACTAAATAATAATAAAATATATGTAAATTCTGTATATATAAAATTTTATGTTATGAAAATTTCATTTTTTCATTAAATTTGGTAACTTTTTAATCACAAAACCATGGGTTAAAGTCTAAAACCATAATACCCATGTAAATACAATAACTTATTTGCAAAGTCACCAATATACCTGACATTTCACAAAGTAAATATAAATTATTACATTTACACTTGAGGTAAATGTAATAATTTATTTATGGAGTCAAGGTTAAAATACTCATCTAACATTTCACAAAGTAAATACAATGATTCATTTGCCCACTTAAGGTTAAAGTAACATTTCCTTCTTACATCCTCTCATTACTTATGTAAATTTACTAACATTTCCTCCTTACATCCTCTCATTACTTATGTAAATTCACTAACTTTTTTAGTGAGTTAACATATTGACTTAACATTTCACAAGTTAAACACAATGATTCCTTTATAGACTTAAGGTTAATGTCACATTTTCCTCTTAAAATGTTTGGGATAACTTAGGACATCCCCTCATTACCTATATCTACATTTAAACTTTATGTAACACATGCATAACCAAACCTTACACTAGTATACCTATTTACATGTCGTTAAAAAAGAAATTAATTCTATTAAAGAAATACTCATTTACCTTTGGTTAAAAAAGAAATCAATTCAATTACAAAATATTTCTTCTCTTTTTTTGTTTTTTTTTTTATTATTGGTATTACTTTTAGAAGTCCATGGGAATGCACTTACCATGTCCAATTCTTATTTTGAAATCTCTTTCCCCCCTACTACATGATCCATTACAGTGTGAATACCTTGCAATCATAAAAATACATGATACATCACCTCAAACACATGTCTCTAAGATGTCTAAGTTAGAGTACATATCCACAAGGGCACTCTCCATCTTCCTCTATTGGGGCATAACTTTTCAAATTTAAATATCTAGGGCACTCTCTTCATCTTCCTCCACTATCTAAGCATTAACAACTTATGCTACATCCACATTTTTAGATCATAGAGAATTATCAACCTAAATTTCTAAGTTTAGATCCATATCAAATAACATTTCCATATTCAATTCTTACAACAACTCATAACCATAGTTTAAACGCAGGTTGTTAAGAATAAATAATACCAAGAAAAATAATAACAAAATGCACTCAAATCATGTACACATAATTGTACTTAAATTTATTCCTTATAATAATTAATAACTTTCTTCCTCAACTAAATACAATGATGAAATCATTATCATGGAATATAAAAAAAAAAAAATATTAAAAAAACTGATTACATCTTAATCCAGTACACATTTTATATATATATATATATATATATATATATATATATATATATATATATATTAATTAAACACAATAATTTAATTATTAATTTTTTATTAAATTAAATATTTATTTTTAAACCCCACACATATATATATTAAAAATAAATTAACATTCTTTTCCATGAATATCTTAACCTTTTCATTAAAACAATTTAGCATAATCGATAAATTTATATAAATGGATTAAAAATACTTCATATTAGATGAAATACTAAGAGTGAGATAAAATATATTTTTATAATGATTAAAGTTCAATGATACTTCAAGTATTATAATGGTTAAGGTTCAATTATACTTAAAATATTATAATGGTTAAGTTTAACATATTTCAAAAAAAAATGTTATATATATATATATAATAAAATAATATTAATATTTTTTTGTAATATTTTCAAAAAAAAAAATTATTTTTCTAATTTTATTTTGGCATATTCCCTTAAAGTTTTGATAACGAGGAAGTAAGCTCTCTTCACTTGTTCTGCTAACCACAGGTAAAGCACCAGGTCTCTGCCATACCTCATGGAAAACTTTCCATGAGAGAACACCACTACTTACTGACAACTGAAGAGTGGGAACCTGCTTGTCAATTTCACAAATCATTGAAATCAACTCAATCTGGGAACTAATTAAGGATTCAAGCCTTCTCTTCCATTCCTCTTTGTCAATGTAAGTCCTTGTGTCACAGAGGACAGACGAAACAAACTGAAAAGTAATCTCCAATGACTATAAGGCAGCCTTTACCAACCCCTCTCTAGACCAACCAGGCCATTCCTTGAATTTCCATATGGCACTGAGCTCGGGGAGATGCACATACTGCTCGTAACTGGCACACTCCATGGGGGAGGGCTCTATGGATTCTTCAACAAAGGCAAAATAGGATGCCATTTTTTTACAGGACATATTTTTTCCGTGCAAACATAACGAGGAGAGTAAAGACACTAATGCTCTCCATATACCATAATCTAAAAAGAACAGCATAATAATAGAATAAACACTAAAATCCATTTTAAACACTAAAATTTTGAAAACTGGAATAGAATAAAATGTTATTTAATCCTTGATATATTTAAAAAGCTATATATAATACGTTACTGGACAAAAAACATATCTATTTGTTGCAACTCAACTTTTTATGTAGATGATAAAAACTCAACACATAAATAATGAAAAGAGTTAAATAATGTCAACACATAAATATATATTTTTCCAGTTAACAAAGTGAATAGATATAAGCTAAATATACGGTGGTTGGTCTGTTGGCACTTAAATTCTGAGCACATTACTGTTGCACATCCGGCAAGGACAAAGTTTGTAAGTGCTTTCATCAACTGATTTTAGTTTGAATATCTAAAGTGTTAATATTTAATGTAAATAATGTCAACTCTCATTTCTTCCCATTTCCATGTGTACCTCATTTCTTTATTTCTCCATTTATACTTATTAGATCAAATCTATCTACTGTTTCCACTTTGCTCTCTCTGTTGAAATATTTATGCTTAAAATTTTGACCACATCAAGCACTTAAACACTCCATAATATAAACCCCCAACTTTTATATTTGCAGTTGAAAAATGAATCTAAGATACAAGCTCAAGCTCCTGTGCATTGAACTACATTAATGCTAACATTTTCTCTTTTTGTTGACTCAAGATGGGACTATGAACTGTAAAATAGATCTCACCTGTTTGCTTACTCATTGTGAGCTTTGAATGTTTCATATATATTTTTTATCTTTCATGTTATGGTGAGAATTGTTACACAAATCTAACGAATTCCAGAATGATTATGGCAGGCTCTCCATAAGTAGTGAGACAAGTATGAGAATGATGAACTGTTGAAAAATTCTTACATAAAACAAATCTTAAAAAGAAAAAGTGACCAGGATTTCAAGCAAACTAAAGTAGAATAGTATACTCAATGAAATCGTGTTTCAAAGTATAGAGAGTTTCTAAACGCAATTAATTAGATGGAATTAACAGGCTCACATTATTTCTGGTTTTAGTTATACGACTATATACAATTGATGAGAATGGCAAACTTTAATTGCTGTCACCATTGTTACAATACATTATAATTTTGAACTTTTATTGTTAACAGTCGCCTAATTACCACTGGTACTTGGACTGCCCAGTAAGATCTGATATGATATTTGACTAAAATTTGACTTCTGAGGATGGAGAAAGGTATCTCGAATTAATAAAGGTAGAAAAATTATAATTATATTCAGAAATTTAAATCTTTTTTATCAGGTTGGAAAAAATAAATTAATAAACTGTGGGCCAAAAACTGCTAACGAATTAGTACGAAAATTGGAAGTGAGTGGCCACACCAGTTTCATCTGTCGTACACACTAATAACATTTAAACATGCATGCAGGAATGATGGTATTGAGTATAACTAGAATATATGCCTCTACCACAGAAAAACCTCACATACTTGTACATTTTCCTTATTCATTTCCCTTCATTACAATAGGCTACAATGCTATGTGAATCCATTGATCATTTTATTATATTATATAATAAGATAATTTATCATAAAGCGATACGAACTTTGATTTCGTTAAGCATAAATAAAAGTGCGTTTGGATTTTTCAGGCTTAATACATTTCGGTTATATGCTTGTTGCTAGATCCATCAGTGAAGATACAATTGTTTTCAGCTATAGATTCATTTTAATCATAATATATTTAAGTATGGATTTCTTTTTAATCCCTATCATAATATCTTTTAGTATGGATTTCTTTTTAATCCCTAACATAATATTTTAAGTACGAATTTCTTTTTAATCCCTTCTAATGTTTAACAAATCTATCACTATGAATCTATACTGAATACTAGAAGTACGAATTTCTTTTTAATCCCTTCTAATGTTTAACAAATCTATCACTATGAATCTATACTGAATACTAGAGAAAACTCTATCCAGACGCATAATATTTGGAGCATACTAGTGGCAAAACCAATTACCGGTGATTCGTACTTACTTCCAGCTTCTCTCTGATATTTACCGAGCGAGAGCTGGTCCAACCTGTTTTGCTACAATGTGAGGTGGTCGAACCCGTGATCCTAGAGTGTGGAGCGATAATTTGAAGATAGACCTGGCAATACAGCTGATACCTTTTACCCTTGACTTTCCTACTTGAATGCGCAGGAAGGTTGATGAAATGGGTGGCCCCCCGTACCAGAGGTGTGGGAGTCAGTTTTGTTTAAAAAATTTGTAAAATTATCATGATTTTTTTTTGAAACTGTAACAACTATCAGCTTTCTTCCACTATTCTTGATTAACAGAGTCCAGTAACAACAGCGGAACAGCTGGCGTTCTATTTGAATAATTGACTACAACGTTGTATTTGAAAGAAAACAGAAGGCCATTATTGTGCCTGCGGGAATCGAACCCTGGTCAAAGGCTTAGCTAGCATTTTGTTTGAATAATTAACAGTGTTGTGTTTGAAACAAAATGACCATTGTTGCAGAGAACCCTGGGCCAGCATTTGAATAATTAGCAACGCTGTTTTTTTAAAACAAAACTAACCCTCAAAGCCTGCGACTGCGGATTAAACATTTCTGCGTGGTAAGCAACCACTAAAACAAAGATGAAAATACCCACAAAATTTGCAAAAAATCCAAGGTCCTGATCGTCAATCATCTTATGTGTGCAGAGTAGCTACTCCGATGGAAATTTAGAGGCAAATAGATGTTAAAATTCACCAAGAATTCACAGGCTACAGATGTACTAACCTTGCCAACCGCAATTTTCGATCACCAATGGCCAGCTGCATATAGTTTCCAACTTTCAGGAAAAGCGACTCTGTCTATTGAACGTCTCCTCTATTCGCCGCGGAGTGCTCACCTCCCTCTCTGTTCGCCGGAGTCCAGAAGGTGAATTGTGGCGGAATTGTTTTGCAGGTAGGAGTGCCGAGACTTTGAATGGCCTGGAGGAGGTTGGTGTGGTTCGTACATGACGTAACGCCCGTAAATGAGCTCTCCCGTTGGTAAATGTTCTCATCAATACGATCTGAGTGGAGGCTACCAATGGCTACGGGCAGGGTCGCCGGGGGCGTCGATGGGCAGCCGGAGGAGGATGCATGCCATACCGGAGAGGGATGCGGTTTATGATGCATGGTCGAGGATGCATGGTTTATGATGCTGTCTGCGGCTGTCAAAGGGGGTACCTCTATAGCATTAACTTTGCTATAGAGGTGGAAATAGGTCTTGCCGAGGGGTACCTCTATAGCATGTCTTGCGTATATGCGCATCTCTTCCGTTTATGCCCAATTTCCGTATACAAGAATTGCGCATATACGGAAACTGTGCATATACGGAAGATGTACGCATATATGGAAATTGGGCATATACGGAAGATATGCACATGTCTTCCATGTATACGGAAGATATGCGCATATACGGAAGATATGCGCATATACGGAAATCTGTGCATATAAGGAAATTGGGCATATACGGAAGATATGCGCATATACGGAAATTGGGCATATACGGAAGGCATGCGCATATCCTCCGTATATGCACAGATTCCATATACAGAAATTGTGCATATACGGAAATTGGGCATATACGGAAGATATGTCAATTTCCGTATATGCGCATATCTTCCGTATACAGGAATTGCACACATACGGAAACTATGCATATATGGAAGATGTGCGCATATACGGAAATTGGGCATATACGGAGGATATGCGCATGTCTTCCGTATATACGGAAAATATGCGCATATACGGAAATTGGGCATATACGGAAGATATGCGCATATCTTCCGTATATGCGCATATTTCCATATCTTCTGTATATGCGCATATCTTTCCGTATATGCGCATATTTCCATATCTTCCGTATATGCGCATATCTTCTGTATATGCGCATATCTTCTGTATATGCGCATATTTCCATATATGCGCATATCTTTTGTATATACGGAAGACATGCGCATATCTTCCGTATATGCCCAATTTCCGTATATGCGCACATCTTCCGTATACGGAAGATATGCCCAATTTCCGTATATGCGCATATATTCTGTATACAGGAATTGCACACATACAGAAACTGTGCATATATGGAAGATGTGCGCATATACGGAAATTGGGCATATACGAAAGATATGCGCATGTCTTCCGTATATACAGAAGATATGCGCATATACGGAAACTGTGTATATACAGAAGATGTGCGCATATACGGAAATTGGGCATATACGGAAGATATGCGCATGTCTTCCGTATATACAGAAGATATGCGCATGTCTTCCGTATATACGGAAGACATGCGCATATACGGAAATTGGGCATATACGGAAGATATGCGCATATACAGAAATATGCACATATACGGAAATCTGTGCATATACAGAAATTGGGCATATACGGAAATTGAGCATATACGGAAGACATGCGCATATATTCCGTATATGCACAGATTCCATATACAAAAATTGTTCATATACGGAAACTGGGCATATACGGAAGACATGCGCATATCTTCCGTATATGCCCAATTTCCGTATATGCGCATATATTCCGTATATGCGCATATCTTCTGTATACAGGAATTGCACACATATGGAAACTATGCATATATGGAAGATGTGCGCATATATAAGCCCACTATTGTTATTGTTGTGCCCTTATATTATAATTGTTATATTGGATTTAATTATATTGTGACCCCTTAGACTCTTGTATATAGAAAGGAGGTTTTGTCATTTGTATCATCCAATAATTGTTCATTTGTATAATGTAAAGGAGGTTTCCCCCTCGAAGAAGCTAATTTTGAATTCGTTGATCTATCTTTTCTTCTATTTTGTGAGCTGGTTACATAACATTGAGTGTTTTCATGAGAAAGAAGGTTGATCAATTGTTATTGATAAGGTCGATAGACCATCCTTTCTCCACAGGGAGGGGTAGTTATAGTCCTCAATAACTCAAAAGTCAACAAAGCCCCAGGACACTGCAAGTCTGTATAGTCAACGAGTTCTTCAAGAGACTCACTTGTTGTTAAAGACGACAGGGCATATTTTTAGTGCGCATATGGGAAACCATAACCCTCCAAACTCTAGAATTAGAAGGTTAATATGTCATCCCTTGTGCACACCATCTAAAGCCAAGGATATGGTATAGGTCAACCACTCATCTTAAATTACCATCGCGGAGCCATCGTGTTTTACATACACGATTTATCACAATGCGTTGCTCTGTTGTGAGGGCCGAATATCCATTCATTGACTTGTGCAGCCATAAAGAGTCATTCATCCATAGCATCACATTACAAGGTCGAGGGCTTATCGCATAGGATTCTGAGGTTATTGCATAAAAGAAAGTTCGCATGCCAAATATCGATCACTATTAAGTAAGCAACAAGCCAATGGTGGAGGGCTTCTGTATATGCGCATAGTTGTATATGTGTGCATATGTGAGCATATATGTAGATGTGGAAAAATTCCATATGTGCAACTTCCATATAAGTGCACACACATACAACTATGCACATAGATGGAAGCTTTCATGTATGTGCATATATGCACACATACACAACTATGCACATATATGGAAGCTTTAATATACAAGTATGTCCATAGAATGTACTAGAATGTATATGCGCATATATATAGAAGCTTTTGTATATGTGCATATTTTTATATATTTAGCTTCTGTATATGTACAGAAGCTTCTATATACATGCATAGTTGTATATGTGTAGCTTCTGTATATGTGCACATATACGGAAGCTTCCGTATATGTGCATAGTTGTATACGTGAAGCTTTCGTATATGCACACATATATGAAAGCTTTCGTATATGTGATTAGTTGTATATGTTTAGCTTTGGTATATACGAACATATATGGATGCTTCTATATATTCGCACATATATGGAAGTCTCCATATATGTGTGATTTTGTATATGAGTGCATATATGTATGTTTATGTCTATGTGCGAATATATGAAAGTTTTTGTCTATGTGTGCATATACGAAATATTTTGTATATGCGCATACTTGTATATGTGTATATAGGAAGGCTTTCATCTATGTGCATAGTTGTATGTGTGTGCATGTTTGGGATATGGGCATATACAATTATGTGCATATACAAAAGATTACGTATCTATGCACATATATCAAAGTTCCAGTTATATGGAAGCTTCCATTTATGGAGGCATATATGAAATGTTTCATATATGTGTACATATATGGAAGTTTTCGTATATGTAATTTAGGGCTGTGCAACTCAGTGAATGAATTTTCGACCCTCACAACAAAGCAACTCACTTTCACTAGCTAGAGAATATACAAAACATTTCATATTTGTGCACATATACAACTATGCCCATATATGGAAGCTTTTGTAAATGTGCTCATATATGAAAGCTTCCATATATATATATATATATATATATATATATATATATATATATATATATATATGAAAGGTTTCATATGTGTTCACATATATAAAAGCTTCTATATATCTACAACTTTCATATATGTGTACATAAACGAAAATTTTCATATATGCACATAACCGTATATGTGCAACTTTATGCACAAATATAAAACTATGCTCATAAATGGAAGTTTTTGTATATGCGCATATATGTGCACATATGCACACATATACAACTATGCGCATAAATGAAATCTTTCGTGTGTTCACATAGATAGAAACTTCTATATATGCGCACATAAACAAAAACTTTTATTTATGTACACATATATGGAAACTTTCATATATGTGAACATAGATAGAAGCTACTTATAAACAATTATGCGCATATACGAAAGCTTCTATATATGTTTGCATATATGAAAGCTACACATATACAAATATGTGCATATACAAAAGCTTTCACATATGTGCGCATAAATGGAACCTACATATATATTGTTATGCACATATATGGAAGTTTCCATATATATGCACATATACAAACACTTATGTATATCAAGTGCGCATATATGGAAGCTACACATATAAAATTATGCGCATATATAGAACCTACACATATACAATTATGCACACATAAAGAAGCTTTCTTTTCTTTCTTTCTTTCTTCTTTTTCTTTTTCTTTTCCTTTTTTTTCATTACTTTTTTTTAAATTTTAAGGTTTTGAGGGGTCATGATAAAATATTTTATGCTATTATTTCAAAATGTTGAAATTTTACCCTTGAAAAAAAAAGTGTTATCCCAGCGTCAACACTTTTCGCTTTTAGCACTGTTTTTAATGTTTTTGCGGGGTTTTTTGGCCAAAATTCCCGAGTTTATAGTTCTCGTTTCAAAGTGTACATTGTTTATCCATAGCCGAGAATAAGTACAACACTACTAATCACAAATGATTACCATGCTATATGCTTTGTATAAGTACTGAAATTACCTCTTGGAAAATAAATTTAAATTGTACATGAATCACTCAATGGCCTGGTGGACAAGCCTTTGTTGGGAGGATGCATATGTAGATGATTGTTATTATTTCAAGGGTAGGATTTTGCAGTGGTTGTCAAATCTGGGTGGTTGAATGGAGGCCCAGACTATCTTCCTAAAATTTCTATAGGAGAAGAGGCTCAAAGTTTCAAAGAAAAATTACCATATGCACAATTGTACAATGCTACAATGGTTGGCGACTAATTTTCATAGATTGTGTAATTTCTTAGTACTAGAGTTGTGTTAGTAGAATAAAGTTTCACATAGAAGAAACAATTATTTGTCAAGGGTTCAGACTATCATTTGATTGTTGGTTAGTTATACAAATTACTGGATGATGAGTTCCTGTGAAGGTGTGTCCTACAACATGAGAACCCAATGATCCTTATTGAGGTGCATGGTGGAGTCGCGGGAGGACACTATGCAAGGAAAGCTACAAAGAAACAAAAAATGTGTGCAGATCTATGGTCATCGATGTTACATATAGATGCATAGGAGTTTTGCAGCAGCTCTGACATTTGTCAACGGGTCGGAAAACCATAAAGCAGAAATGATGTTCCTTTAGCTCCTCAAATTATGTTACAACCTTTTGAAAAATTGGCCACAGAATTTGTCAATCCCATCAAACCACCTACTAAAAGATTGGGTGCAATGTATATCATCACTACAATGGATTATTTTACTAGATGTGTTGGTGTAGCGCATGTGAAGGATTGCAATGTTGAAACTGTCATGCAATTTCGATTTGAGAATGTTGTCATTGGATTTGGGTGCCTTAGAATCCTAATGAGTGACCAAGGAACACATTGTCTAAGTAGGTCTATTGAAGCATTAACACAGAAATTTAAAAACTACCACTCGAAGAGTATACCTTATCATCCTTAAACTAACAATACAATATAAGCTTTCAATAAAATTCTAGAGAATGCAAACACTAAAGTATGCAATGCAAATAAAGATAACTAGTACCTTTATAATTGAAATTTGCTTAAAACTTTAAGGGAATATGCCAAAATAAAATTAAAAAAATAGTTTTTTTTTTTTAAATATTACAAAAAAATATTAATATTATTTTATTATATATATATATATATATATAACATTTTTTTTGAAATATGTTGAACTTAACCATTATAATATTTTAAGTATGATTGAACCTTAACCATTATAATACTTGAAGTATCATTGAACTTTAATCATTATAAAAATATATTTTATCTCACTCTTAGTATTTCATCTAATATGAAGTATTTTTAATCCATTTATATAAATTTATCGATTACTTTTTTGTTTTAATGAAAAGGTTAAGATATTCATGGAAAAGAATGTTAATTTATTTTTAATGGAAATATATATATATATGTATGTGGGGTTTAAAAATAAATATTTAATTTGATAAAAAATTAATAATTAAATTATTGTGTTTAATTAATATATATATATATATATATATATATATATATATATATATATATATAATTAATGTGTATTGGATTAAGATGTAATCAGTTTTTTTAATATATATATATATATATTTTTTTTATTCCATGATAATGATTTCATCATTGTATTTAGTTGAGGAAGAAAGGTATTAATTATTATAAGGAATAAATTTAAGTACAATTATGTGTACATGATTTGAGTGCATTTTGTTATTATTTTTCTTGGTATTATTTATTCTTAACAACCTGCGTTTAAACTATGGTTATGAATTGTTGTAAGAATTGAATATGGAAATGTTATTTGATATGGATCTAAAGTTAGAAATTTAGGTTGATAATTCTCTATGATCTAAAAATGTGGATGTAGCATAAGTTGTTAATGCTTAGATAGTGGAGGAAGATGAAGAGAGTGCCCTAGATATTTAAATTTGAAAAGTTATGCCCCAATAGAGGAAGATGGAGAGTGCCCTTGTGGATATGTACTCTAACTTAGACATCTTAGAGGCATGTGTTTGAGGTGATGTATCATGTATTTTTATGATTGCAAGGTATTCACACTGTAATGGATCATGTAGTAGGGGGGAAAGAGATTTCAAAATAAGAATTGGACATGGTAAGTGCATTCCCATGGACTTCTAAAAGTAATACCAATAATAAAAAACAAAAAAACAAAAAAAGAGAAGAAATATTTTGTAATTGAATTGATTTCTTTTTTAACCAAAGGTAAATGAGTATTTCTTTAATAGAATTAATTTCTTTTTTAAAGACATGTAAATAGGTATACTAGTGTAAGGTTTGGTTATGCATGTGTTACATAAAGTTTAGATGTAGATATAGGTAATGAGGGGATGTCCTAAGTTATCCCAAACATTTTAAGAGGAAAATGTGACATTAACCTTAAGTCTATAAAGGAATCATTGTGTTTAACTTGTGAAATGTTAAGTCAATATGTTAACTCACTAAAAAAGTTAGTGAATTTACATAAGTAATGAGAGGATGTAAGGAGGAAATGTTAGTAAATTTACATAAGTAATGAGAGGATGTAAGAAGGAAATGTTACTTTAACCTTAAGTGGGCAAATGAATCATTGTATTTACTTTGTGAAATGTTAGATGAGTATTTTAACCTTGACTCCATAAATAAATTATTACATTTACCTCAAGTGTAAATGTAATAATTTATATTTACTTTGTGAAATGTCAGGTATATTGGTGACTTTGCAAATAAGTTATTGTATTTACATGGGTATTATGGTTTTAGACTTTAACCCATGGTTTTGTGATTAAAAAGTTACCAAATTTAATGAAAAAATGAAATTTTCATAACATAAAATTTTATATATACAGAATTTACATATATTTTATTATTATTTAGTAATTATTATATTAGAAGTAATTATTAAATGGATAATACAGATTTCTTAATAACTTTTTTTTGGGGTGATATTTATATAATCAAATCTATAGTAAATTTAAAAATAAATTTCTACTTTCATATAGAAATAGAAAATAGCGAGAACCTTACTTCCTCATTGTAAATTTTACGAGATCCAAGTACATTAATGAATGTCTTTATAAAGTAAAATGTCCTAATACAATATTTATAAAATGCATTGATTACATTTACTTAGTTATCTTAACGCCCTTAGATATTTATAAATATTTCACTTCTCCTCCGTTTGTCTTAATCCGTACGTAATTCGTAAACACTTTCGTTTTCTTTAGACTGTATGAAACATTTTTCTTTAATCACACATTATGAAACTATCTGATAAAATGTGGTCAACGTGTTCTCCATAATGTGAAGTTCCAAGCTGAGATCTTTACTAGAAGTCATCAAAGCATTTTATAAAACCCTTGAATCAGATGGAACCAATTATAAAAAAAGCCTCGCAAAGGAAACAATTGGTACAAATAACCATCTTGTGTTGTAAATAAATAAACTCTAGAATGGGACCTGCTCAATGAAAACTTTCCATATTTGGTCTTTTATCTCCTTGTTAGAAGTGGAAAATCCATGTTTATATTTGAAGAAGAATTGCATGGCTATTGCAAGACCGACACTGAACTTCTTGCAACACGGCGGCACAACCTCATGGTTTAAAAATTCCCAATTCAATTCCTTAAAGGAATGATCAAGGATGTCATTGATATTGTTTAAACCATATTCAATACTTGATTCAGGATGGTCTTTTACATAAGACTCTACGTCGGACGCTATCTGCCCATGTTCCTTCTCGTCCCTCATAGTGGAAAATGAAAAATAATTCAGAGGGGGTTAGGGAGAAATTAGTCATAATTTAAAGTTGTAAGGATAATTTATAAAATAAATCTTAATTTCAATTACAAATTCCTGGAAATCTCTGGCGTCATTGGTGAGTCTGCCCGTCAATTCAAGTAGCTCTTGGATCTTGGATGGAGACTATATTTGCTCTAGAATGTCGTCGGGAGGAGTTCGCCCATGAACAAAAGCAGATACAAATTTAGGACACGCATCCCTGTGCTTGCTTCGCCATCCTTTCGCCTGTGTGTAATTTTATCTTCCAAGATCGATATACTTTGATTGTCCACCGACTTATTCTCATATATGCAGCAACATTGACATCCACAGATTTCTGGTTTGCGCGATAATCAAAAGATTTGGTTCAACTCTGGAGAAAGATTTGGTTCAAGATTGCTAATAATCAACTTGTGGATGTGCACATGAACAACTTTGAGACAACATGAAGAATCTGGAATCCTTGACCATGGCTGCTCCCATCGAAATGCAGATTACCATGTGCTCTGTTGTTTTCATTTCATTTGAAAAATTTGAGCGGGTGACTCTGACTCTGAATTTGAATTCCATTTTCAAAATTTGTGCGCGCGAACGCAGAGGTGACATTGATACGATCTGAGTGGAGGCCACCAGTGTCTGCGGGCAGGGTCGCCGGGGGCCTCGATGGGCAGCCGGAGGAGGATGCATGCCATGCCTGAGAGGGATGCGGTTTATGATGCATGGTTTATGATGTTGTTTGCGGCTGTCAGAGGGGGTACCTCTATAGCATTAACTTTGCTATAGAGGTGGAAATAGGACTTGCCAGCCGGGAGCTGTTTACAATAAGATAAGTAATCGACCAGGACTTGACATTTCATGTGCACGTCGAATCTCCATCCTTAGACTGGGTGGCGAGCCCCGAGCTGTTTACAATAAGATAAGTAATCGACCAGGACTTGACATTTCATGTGCACGCCGAATCTCCGTCATTAGACTGGGTGGCGAGCCCCAAGCTGTTTACAATAAGATAAGTAATCGACCAGGACTTGATATTTCATGTGCACGCCGAATCTCCATCATTAGACTGGGTGGCGAGCCCCGAGCTGTTTACAATAAGATAAGTAATCGACCAGGACTTGACATTTCATGTGCACGCGGAATCTCCATCATTAGACTGGGTGGCGAGCCCCGAGCTGTTTACAATAAGATAAGTAATCGTCCAGGACTTGACATTTCATGTGCACGCGGAATCTCCATCATTAGACTCGGTGGCTAGCCCCGAGCTATTTACAATAAGATAAGTAATCGACCATGACTTGAAATTTCATGTGCACGCGGAATCTCCATCATTAGACTGGGTGGCGAGCTCCGAGCTGTTTACAATAAGATAAGTAATCGACCAGGACTTGACATTTCATGTGCACGCCGAATCTCCATCATACATATTAATGAAGTCTACAATATTAATTATTGGTTGGAACGAGAATTTTTTTGGTTAAATATTAATTTCTTGTTCTTTAAAATGCAATCTTAAAACTATAAATGGATTCAACACCTGAAAATTCCTAGGCCATCTAGATTGTGCAGAATTTATAATTCAAACTTGTGATAATAACAAATCTCTACAAAATTCCAAATAAATTTAACTGAAAAATATGGCCAATAAAACTTTAGATAGGTTTGTAGTATGCCCGATAAAACTTTGGATAGGTCTGTAGCACTATTTAGTCGTTGGTTTTTAAGAACTATAATTGATTTTTTCAATAAAAGTGACAATGTTGGAAGATGGTGTGATAATGAGCATGGCAGAATGTACCACAAGTTGGAGGACTACTCCTTAGCACTGTTTAGAGATTGGCTATAGTCTATCTGGTATATGTTTCAGAGAGTTTTTTTGCTTATTTGGGGTAATTTGCCTAAGATTTGTTAGAGATTTGTTGCAATCACATGTTTCAGTTGTGAACTCTTCACAATTTAAATGACCCCAAAAAATATTCAAAATAATGAATCCATATATACAATCAACTATTAATTTTAAAGGACACAAATTAAAATTTAACACCAATTTTTTTTAACCTAATTCCAATAAAAAAAATCGAAAGCTTATAATATTTAGACAACATCGTTTGTTTTTGCTTGCGTTTTAAGCTAAACCCCAACGAGATTTGCACCATTTCGGAGTCCTTCATTAACGCGCATTTCGGACCTCTTCACCTAACCCGTTGTAATATGGACGTTGACCATTCGACAGTGGCCCCGCGTGAAACCATTAATGTCATTCATTAGTAAACCCGAACGACAATCACGGGGACTGTTCCTTCTCCTCTATCCTCGACCGCCCTTCTTCATACCAGGCTAGAAAAATTCCTTTCATAGATTAGGTGCAGAACAACACAGGTTTTAGCCCTCCTATTCTTAAAAATTGGATGTGCAGAATGTGGGTCCTGGTAAGCACCTTTCAAGCTGTTAACTTTGATCATATTTACAGGGAGCACAATTGGATAGTTGATTTGTTTTCAAAGAGAGGGATGACGAAACCAACAGGTAAATTTTACTTTTACTGCTTATGAACAGGCCCACTTGATCAATGCAGGTAGTATAAACTACTCATAGAAGCAAAAGGGAGAAATCTAGGATATCTAGAAACATCGATAGACTTATATCGGAGGAGGAGGACAATCTTTTAGACAATTTTTTTTTATTTGAGAAATCTTATAACAAAGAAAATGTAATAGAATAGTCATAGGAGGAAAATACACAGATACAAAAAAGGTTGATGTAAGAAGTTTCATAAGAAGGTCGAAGAGAAACATGATTTTTGTAGTATTTTTTTATTAATGCAAAGAAATAGCGTTTTTTCTAGTGAATGAAAGAAAAAAAAAATTAAATAAAAGAAATTATGTAAGATTAAAAATACTTAAATTTATTTTCATATAAAAATTGACCAAGAATCTTTTAAGTGAAATCCATTTCATATTGGCACGAAAGACCGAGGCTCGCTTTAGGATTTGAAACAATGACTCTCATCGTATGAAAGTAATACTCTAACCTTTGAATTAAGTCATCTATTGAAGATTGAGAATATATATATAGATAGATCAATTTAATAAAAATAAAAAATAAAAAAATATTAACATCATTATAAACCTATTTTTATAAATTAAAAATAATAATTTTTTTTAATTAATAAATCTAAAATCAAAATATATTGATATCATTAAATAAAAACAAAAGAAACAAAAATTTCAAATCCTTATTTTTCTTTTATTCAAATTATTTTTTTAATTAATTATTAATTAAAATAAATCACATTTATTTATATTTTTAATATATGATTTAATTGCTCTAAAAAGTAATTGTGAATAGTGGCAAGCACGCTGTATAAGGTGAACATGGTTCTGTAATAATTCTGGTTATGTGATTTTGGACAGTTAGTAGCCATCATTTAAGTGTTCATTTTTTAAAATTGTTAAGAGCTCATTTTTTTCAAATGTAAAGAAATATGTTAACATCCCAAAAATAGAACTTTCATCTTTTTCCTTCCATGCGACTCAAATATATTCACATTAAGATTTGTATCCATCTTATACAAGAGACTATGGAAGGTATCGCTTGTATACAGAAATGAGGAAATGATTGAAGCTACTAAATTTCATCTACATAGCCTATGGAAATGCAAATGCAAATATTATGAAATTGTGTTTTCTAAAAAGAAGAAAAAAATAAAAATTGCGTAATACGAGTTTCCAAACAACTTGTGGTAGGTCCATGGTACATGGGCCATTTAGATAAACTGAATGAAAGGGTTTGTTGTCTTCCTCTTCACAAGCATGAGAAATTCTACTCTAACTCATGTAGATGGATCTACTTAAATTCTTGTCTTCCACCACTGCTTCTGCCTCTGCCTCTTCACAAGCATGAGAAATTCTACTCTAACTCATGTAGATGGATCTACATAAATTCTTTTCTTCCACCACTTCTTCTGCCTCTGCCTCTTCACAAGCATGATAAATTCTACTCTAACTCATGGAGATGGATCTACTTAAATTCTTGTCTTCCACCGTTGCTTCTACCTCTACCTCTACTACTTTTCGCCAATCAAAAAGTTATAATTCTATGCATGTATTTTACATGCATGTAGGTCTCGCTTTCCACATGGAGAATACTCTCTTCATTTTTTCCATTATGCCATGCAAGGAATCGCCAACGCTGTGAGAGATATCATGTTAATTCATGGACTCTTTCAATGCCAACCAAGAGAGCATGAAACCAATATGATTAGATATGTTGGTTCCTTTTTATTCCTTGACAAATCTTCTCCCTATGCAATGTGACCTCACTAAGGTATTCTCTCCTTCCCACTCGAAATCCTTAATCACCATTCAACCATTGTTTTTGGACACTTACGTTCACTTTTTCATATATTAACAACTTCTCAAATAGAGAAAACTCACAACAATTGCTCTCCTCTTTAAAAGTCTAATGGATAAACAAGTCACACATTATGGACAAACCAACATAGTACTACAAAAAATATAGCAAAAAAATATACTTAATAATTATCTCTACTTTTTTTTTTTGCAGAGAGAAAAAACCAACATTTTTTATTAAAATGAAAATTATTTATATCATTTGTGAAAATAAACTAGATAACAGGGCACAAAGGCCCACTAAAAAACTCTCGTAGGGAGAATTAGTTTTAGTCCAAACAATGGGCGACCAATCATTACAATGCGGGTCAAGAAGCCCCAAAAAAAATCTAAAAGTAGAAGAAAAGGAAGAAGGCACATCCATAGACCCAAATGGGTCATAGACATTTCTGAGCAAAAACCCTAAAGACACCCAAGTAGCTCTAGAAGATACTCTAACCGGTAAGAAAACAATGTTGGAAATATTCATAATGGTAAGTAAAGGTTAGAGATGCTCTGACCTGCCTCACTGAATCACAAAGCCACCCTAGAAGCTCTGGAAGAAGCTTTAACCAACAATAAAATAAAGCTCGAAGATACTCTGATCGACAAGTAAGCACCAGAAGATGCTCTAGTAGGCCTTATGACATGAACATGTGCATAACAATCCACCGCCACCAACCCTTGAACCAACACCAGCAAGGTCTAGTGCCACAACAACTGCAAAAAGGAAGTCATATACTAGGGGCAAGGTCGACTAGGGTTCCAGCTGCCCCCTTTCTTCCTCTTCTGTGTCTACTTCAGATGCTGCAACATAACTCTTCTTCTCCTTATTCTTGGCCACTTGTTGTGACATTTGCTACATGTCCTTTTTAGTATACCTAGGGGGGATAGTATGGGGTATAGAGGGAGGTACCCAAGGGAATAATGTAATAATGATATTGGCCATAGTTATAAGGTATGCCCGTGGTATTAGATATATGGTATTGAGAGAACAATGGTAATGGCCCATGGTATTGTATGTATGAATAATATATAGAGGCTAGAGACAACCCATTGGGAGATGTCAAGGAATATTGTATGAACAAGCATATGGCTTGTGGAGTGTTCTCCTTCCTTAAGGACTGATTGTATGGTGTTTCCCTACCTGAAGGGTTTGATATTAATAAAGAAGCATTTCTATATTTTGTGTTTATTTACAATTATTGGGTATATTGGCATTATTTCATATATTGCACATCATATCTATTACAAGTGGTATCTTGGGCAAAGCGGATATTTTTTTGAGGAAATTTTTTGGGGCAGCGAGTTTACAGATCAAATATGTAACTTCTGGTGAAAATTTTGAAGAAACAAATGGCAGATCTAGAATTCTTTGAGAAAAAATACCCAATTAGAAAACAAAAATTGGCCGAATCAGAGTCCAGATGAGGGAGATATCGCTAATTTAAAAATCAGTTGTGCTGTAGAAATGCTTTGACGAAAATTCATGGGCGTCGGATCTCCAGTTAATATTTGCCATTTTTGTGGGGAATTTTTAGAAATAAATTGAAAATATGAGACATTCTTGAAAAATTACCCAATTTAAAAAAAAATATATCGGTCGAATCAGAGTCTGGATGAGGGAGGTATTGTTGATTTAAAACCTTTTTTTTTTTTTTTTTTTTTCAGAATTTTTTTTGACGACGGGACAGTTGTAGCATGAATCTAAAATTCGAGTGCCTAGATATGGTTTTCTATCACAATTGAAGATGCAGAATGGTCGTTCCATTTTCGAAAAGTGGTCATAATAAGCATTATGAGCAATATTGACCGAACTGTGGAAATTTTAATTTTCGTCAAGTAAGTGATTTTTTCAAAACACTCTTCATGGATTCTAGCAAGAAATATTTTACACGAAAAGATGGTGGCCCTACTATTGAAGAATTAATAGAAAGACATAAGTCATTATGGATGACAAGTTAGAAAACTTTCATAGTGGCTTAGTTTAAAGAGGAGGCAACACATGGTGGGAATCACTTAACAGAACGAAGTGGTTAAACCTGCTGGATGAAGAATTTGAAAAATTATTGCTAGACAAATGGTCTCACCTTAGAAAACAAGATAATGGGAAACATTTGGGGTTATTTTCTACTGGTATCTCCTTATTATAGGTTCATAGATGTATTCAGAAAGAGAAGATAATTGTGACTATCAATCCTAGTTGCAAGTATAATTCTATTAATGTTCATTTGGCTAAAAGATTGCAAGTCTGAGCCAAACAAATGAAGCACACACATGTTAATGATGGGGAGGTGCAAGTTTATAAAGATTTGAATATTTCTATGGATAAGTATGTATTGCATTCTGATTTTTATGCTTCAGATATGGCTAATGTGGATTATTGGGCGTGGGATCCCCAAAGGGCAGTTTTGGGGCTTAAAGCCCATATTTTGGTCCAATTTTGTAATCCTAATGTAAAGACTCCGTATTTTGTGGTCGCAGAGTGCGTAGTTGTTAAAGATTCATAGGGTTTTCCCCCATTATTTTGATAATGTAATGTCATTTGTAAAATATCTACCGATGGTCCGCGGACCATGGGATTGTATAAATAGAGCGAAGCTCTAAGTAGTTAAGGCATCAACTAATAAATGATGAAGAACTGAGTGATATCTTTGGATTAAAAGTCTGAGTTTGGGTCGTAGCGTAGGTAGAGGCTCTGCAGCTAAGTGCGGAGAGGCCTGGAAGTTCGCAGCTTAGTGCGCGAACCCCTATAGCTGAGTGCACAGGGCGAGTCAAGTCTGTAATCATTTGGAATTATCAATAAAGAGAAATATTCTATCATTTCTGTGTGTTTATTTCCTGTTCATGCATCTGTTTTATTGGGTATGAATTTCACTTATGATGTTTATATGATACGCAAATGTGTATAACTATATTGGTTAAGCGAATACAAGTAAGAACATCCGTTTATGGGAAGCTAACCAAGATCTATTAATAAGATAAGTAATATGCTTAGCGTAGTTTGGGAAATATCACAGTTCGCTACCCTAGTAGTGCAAAAGCAGATCAACCCCTGGTTAGGGTTGTGCGAAAGCTGATTGTAACAGTTCGCGAAGATACTGAAGGGTAGAACAAAGGGATAAGCATGCTACGTGAAGGCAGGGATAGTTGGAATAAATAGACATCACATCCATCTCAAGGGTGTGGAAACTTGGTTCCAGCGTTCCTCCATACTGCTTTGGGTGAGACTTCGGTCTGCGCTCTATGGGCTGATACCGAAAGGGTCAGTAGTGTAGGGATTTGTTTGCCTAACTAACGTTGAACCTAGGTCAAGCCCCCATAAGCCAACAAATGGTTCTGTTGTCGGGACCGGAATCTGCATGCGAGATGTATGATGTCGTATCACTGGAATCCAACTAAGAAAGAAATCGAAGGCTGGCTGGACAGAAGAATTCATGAGTCTGTGGCAAAAGAGAACATAAACCCACGACTGTCAAAAGAACAATGGCTAGACAACTACCTATATACGGAGATCCACGAAATATTTTTTGTGTCCTTCCCTACTGAGTTATACGAGTGGATCGCGAAGCTAGCAGATAGCCAAGGAAGGTGGAAACTTGACAGTCCTATTCTGTGGACCCCAGAGCTAGTGCGAAGGTTGGAAGCATTGGAGGATAAGATCGCACGCATCGTCGATCATTGGCTCGATCTCATTATAGGAGGATTTGTTACTGAGTTTGTGGTCGACACCTCAGTCAGTGATAACAAGGCAGTGCGATGCTTTCTCCAAGGACCACGAGCTAAGTACGTAAAATCTTTGAACACTTGGATTAAAATGTTGTTGTGCAAAAAACAAGTTATGCAGATATCTTGATGTTCGGATCTATGCGAAGTGGAAGAATTTACCAAAACGAAGGAAATAGGGGTACAAAGCGTAGCCCCTTGATATCACCTCTGTAAGGAGACAAATAAAGGATCGCGAAGGTCTCTCCACAAGGTGCTATTCAATTGATAAGATAGGGATTTCTGAGAATACCACCTTCACCCACACCACCTCCATCTTCACTACCATCACCTCCAACTTCACCCATACCACCTCCACCACCACCACGGTTTAGTATGGCAAACACAGTGAAGTTTCCTGTATTCAAAAGTTTGGGAAATGAATATCAGGACCAATTTTGGTTCGTTGTAAGGCCTGTATGGGAAGTGCAAGGTGTTATAGATGACCATATAAAGAAAGCGATACTCTTTAGTGCTCTGCAAGATCGCACGCTGACCTGGTATATTAAGTACTCCAACGATAACTCGAATGTGAGAGTTGCAGACATCCCAGCAATGCTAAATAGGGAATTTAGCAGGCCTAAATCTCAAGTGCAGTCGATTGTGGGATTCAAAGAGATCACGATGCTACTAGGTGAGATGCCTTGGGAACTAGATCAGAGGCTGAAATGTATGATCCGTGAAGCCAACATGAATTTGACGGATGGACAGCATCGCGAGTGGTTTGTAGCTTTGTTACTACCACATTTAAGGAGTGCTCTATCACAGCAGAAGATAAGAACTCACGTAGAGGCCTTGGAGATTTCCATGAGACTCCGATGCAAGATCCTAATCTAGGAGTTTAGCAGATCCACGCGTAGCTGAAGAATCTGTGCCTTTAGATGCAAAGCTTGAAGCAGGATAGGACAGTTCGACGAGAGGTACGTGAAGAAGTATGGTGTGTGAAATGCAAAAATTAGGGCCATGACAAAGACCACTACCCGATCTTTACAAATTACCTTACAAGAGGAGGATCAATGCCTTTAAGGCTAGAAGCTCAAGCAGGACCTAGCGTGCCGCCTACTTTTTGGTGCGCTATCTATAAAATAGGAGGAAAACATGCGACGGATAACTGCCACTTGTTACAGAAGTATATGAAAACTCCGCAAGAGTTGTTCTACAACTTTTGTAGGTCAGTGGGACATGATGAGCGTACTTACATAAGCTATGAATTGATGATGGATAGAATGCCTGTCTACAAGGTTCAGGCCTAAACGCGGTCCCCTGACTGGAATGCGGGATGGCGCAGATAGGATTCTAGGGGCACGAACGATGCTGATGCAGAGGAGGCCCTGGTAGAGGTTGCAGATAGTTGATTTGCTACAATTGTGGAGGGCAAGGACACTATGTCCCTGATTGCACTAATCCAACGCACCCGTTGTGTAAGTATTGCACGGTGTTTGATCACGAAACAGAAGATTGTACTACGCTGATAGCCAGGATACGTGAGAAAGGAGCGCTATCGCCTCCCCCAACTCAGAACCTACAGATGATGAGGTCTGAGCCATGCGAGGAAGATCCGAACGTAAACATAGTACACTGAAGTGGAATCACGAATCTCCGAATCATACATAGTAATGAGGTCTACAATACATTGACTACAATAAGATCTATATATAAATATTTTTCAGGTAGTGTCACACATCCACAAGTTAAAATATATATAAATAAAAAATGTAAATTAAATAAAGTATTGTAAATTAAATATATAACTATTACCATGTGAAAAATTACGATTTTTAACAGAACTCTGAAATGTTTTTCCAAAGTGATTCTGGTTATTTGTAAGATTTATACATTAAAAATGTGAACCCCTTTCAATATGACCCACTGCGGCCCTTACATACCTTCCATGACTATATTTACAAGTTGAAAAAAGGGAGTGGGCTTTCTAACCGAGCCACTTGTCCCTCCGACACATGAAAGACTTTTCCAGCTCCTTAGCATTTAAAACTGGACTTAATAGTTGTCTGGCTTTCTGAGCGATATTAACTCTTACCACTTGTTCTCCCATGCTGCATTAATGTTCTGGCTATCGTATCGGCCTAGGTGGAGGCTTCTCCTCTCTAGAGTCTTCATGGTGGTACCGCTTCGTCGATGGTCTCGGGACTGGTTCAAGATTAACGGCCTCCGCTCACTGTTTAGATCAGACGGTGGAGGGAACCTCGGGGGTTCTATGCCTCAGAAGAAACGATGTTGTTCATCATTCTTTTCCTTCCTGGAGATGGAAACCACGTGCTCAGAAGGGTTTTCTCCATACCGAGGTGCTCACAGGTCTATTTCTCATAGCTGGTGTGATTTGTATTGTAAAATTGGTTCGTTGTTGTCATTCCATGATTCCTAATTGTCTCTCGCCTCCATGGCAGCTGTATCGGCCTTTGGCTCGACACTCTATAACGACAAGGGCTTGCAAAGACTTATCGCGGGTTTCAAATACTTTTATTGATATTCATATATATTGTGTTTTACGCTCTTTTATATGAATTTCTATTATAAAAGATTATAATAAAAAGGTCGGACTTAAAGCATATATGTATTACATTTTAAAGCCCCGGCAGGTCCGCAATCATCGTATAACACTTTATATATATATATGACATGCTGATTATGGGCCAGATCTGATAGAGATATATATTATGTTATATAAGTCTTTCGGGTCCGCAAGGCATGCAAAAAGACAATTTTTAAGTTATAAGGCAGTTTTCGGGCGGAGCAAAAGTGATGGATGGTTTTTAATGGAATCAACCCGATTCCACTCAGCATTTAACACGTAGTAGTCACCTAGAGAGAGGAAACTGCCCATTTCAGGCAGGTATTCTTCGGGCTTATGTCCCACCCGAAAACCTTTGTAGATCGTTTGATCTGAAAGGTGTAGATCAACGACAGGGATGAATCGGCGGGAAGTATACCTTGGGAATTGTGCTGAGCCCGTATTGGAAGCGGAAAAGCATGTTTTATTATATATTTTCTTTATAAAAGATATATGCATAATTCCAAATATTTTCATAGTTATTGCAGCCGCGTGCATAAGTTAAGCTTTACAGGGGTTTTAAGGCTTAAAGGCCTATATGTAATGCTTTCCATAGTATAAAAGCCCCGATAAAGTTATATGGCTCCGATTTAATGTAAGTCCATGGTTGAAAGGCTCAAGGCCTAAAGAAATTCTTCCAATAGGCTTAGTGGGCCATAACCCACAGGCCTCAAGACCGATATTTTTTTAAGGAAAGGGATTTTGGTTAACCCCCAAGATATCTTTTCATCAAAAACCTAAGATAAAAAATAGGGACTAATATTATAAACCCGAGGAATTAATAAACCCAATACTTTAATATTATAAACCCAAGGAATTATTGAACCCAATGGATAAATATTAAAAACCTAAGGGATTAGGAAGTGCAAGGGATTGATATTACAAATACAAGAGATTAATAAAGATGACCATGATTGATATTATAATCCCAAGTTAATAATAAATCCAAAGGATTAATACAAAAACCCCAAGGGATTATGAACCCAAGGAAATAATATTAAACCCATGGGACTAATATTATAAACCCAACATTGTTAAACCCAAATATAAACACTACAAACACTAAAATAAACATGGTTTATTTTCATGGTGACTCAATCTTTGTCAAAATGCGACATTCAACCAAGGGACTAATATTATAAAACCAACATTGGGAAATCCAAAAAATATAAATACTACAAACACTAAAATAAACATGGTTTATTTTGATGGTGAGACAATTCTTGTCACAATGCAACATTCAACCATGATTGACCATGTTTGGCTATGGTTGACAATGGTTTACAATGATTGATATTATAAACCAAACGCAATAATGAACCCAAGGGATTGATATTATAAACCCAAATGAACAATAAACCCAAGGGACTAATACTAAAACCCCAATTAACAATAAACCCAAGGGATTAATACTAAAAGCCCAAGGGATTATGAACCCAATGGAATAATATTAAACTGAAGGGCCTAATACTATAGACCCAACAACATTGAAGCATGAGACTAATATTATAAACCCAACATTGGTAAACCCAAATATAAATACTACAAACACTAAAATAAACATGGTTTATTTTGATGGTGAGACAATTCTTGTCACAATGTGACATTCAACCATGATTGACCATGTTTGGCTATGATTGGCAATGGTTTACAATGATTGATATTATAAACCAAATGGAATAATGAACCCAAGGGATTGATATTATAAACCCAAATGAACAATAAACCCAAGGGATTAATACTAAAACCCCAATGAACAATAAACCCAAGGGATTAATACTAAAAGCCCAAGGTATTATAAACCCAAGGGAATAATAAACCCAAGGGATTGACATAATAAACCCAAAGGATTAATAAACCCAAGGGATTATCATTTATTTTCATGGTGAGACAATCATTGTCACAATGTGACATTGAACCATGGTTGGCTATGATTGACAATGGTTTACCATGATCGATATTATAAACCTAAGGGAATAATAAACCCAAGGGATTGATATTATAAACCTAAAGGAATAATAAACAAAGTGATCAATACTAAAACCCCAAGGGTTTGTGAACCCAAGGAAATAATATTAAACCCATGGGACTATATTATAAACCCAACATTGTTAAACACAAATATAAACACTACAAACACTAAAATAAACATGGTTTATTTTCATGGTGAGTCAATCTTTGTCAAAATATGATATTCAACCAAGGGACTAATATTATAAAGCCAACATCGGTAAACCCAAATATAAATACTGCAAACACTAAAATAAACATGGTTTATTTTGATGGTGAGACAATTCTTGTCACAATGCGAAATTCAACCATGATTGCCGATGTTTGGCTATGATTGACCATGGTTTACAATGATTGATATTATAATCCAAACACATCAATGAACCCAAGGGATTGATATTATAAACCCAAATGAACAATAAACCCAAGAGATTAATACTAAAACCCCAATGAATAATAAACCCAAGGGATTAATACTAAAAGCCCAAGGGATTATGAACCCAGTGGAATAATATTAAACCGAAGGGCCTAATACTATATTCCCAACAACATTGAAGCATGGGACTAATATTATAAACCCAACATTGGTAAAACCAAATATAAATACTACAACCACTAAAATAAACATGGTTTATTTTGATGGTGAGACAATTCTTGTCACAATGCGACATTCAACCATGATTGACCATGTTTGCTTATGATTGGCAATGGTTTACAATGATTGATACTATAAACCGAACGAAATAATGAACCCAAGGGATTGATATTATAAACCCAATTGAACAATAAACCCAAGGGATTAATACTAAAACCCCAATGAACAATAAACCCAAGGTATTAATACTAAAAGCCCAAGGGATTATAAACCCAAGGGAATAATAAACCCAAGGGATTGATATAATAAACCCAAAGGAATAATAAACCCAAGGGATTATTATTTATTTTCATGGTGAGACAATCGTTGTCACAATGTGACATTGAACCATGGTTGGCTATGATTGACAATGGTTTACCATGATCGATATTATAAACCTAAGGGAATAATAAACGCAAGAGATTAATATTATAAACCTAAAGGAATAATAAACAAAGGGATCAATATTAAAACCCCGAGGGTTTATGAACCCAAGGAAATAATATTAAACGATTGGAACTAATATTATAAATCCAACATTGTTAAACCCAAATATAAACACTACAAACACTAAAATAAACATGGTTTATTTTCGTGGTGACTCAATCTTTGTAAAAATGTGACATTCAACCAAGGGACTAATATTATAAAACCAACATTGGTAAACCCAACAAATATAAATACTACAAACACTAAAATAAACATGGTTTATTTTGATGGTGAGACAATTCTTGTCACAATGTGACATTCAACCATGATTGACCATGTTTGTCTATTATTGACAATGGTTTACAATGATTGATATTATAAACCAAACGCAATAATGAACCCAAGGGATTGATATTATAAACCCAAATGAACAATAAACCCAAGGGATTAATACTAAAACCCCAATGAACAATAAACCTAAGGGATTAATACTAAAAGCCTAAGGGATTATGAACCCAATGGAATAATATTAAATCAAAGGGCCTAATACTATAAACCCAACAATGGTAAACCTAAATGTAAATACTACAAACATCAAAATAAACATGATTTAGTTTGATGGTGAGACAATCATTGTCGGAATGTGAGAATCAACCATGGTTTACCATGATCGATATTATAAACCTAAGGGAATAATAAACCCTTGGGATTAATATGAGAAACCCAAAGGAATATTAGAACGAAGTGATTAATACTAAAACCCCAAGCGATTATGAACCCAAGGGAATAATATTAAATCCAAGGGACAAATATTATAAACATTAAAATAAACATGATCGACCATCATTGATTTATATATTCAGACAATTCCTATCACAATTCCATGTTGGTCCGTGGTCGACATTATAATAAACCATGTTTGACTCGGGAATAATAAACCCAAGCAATTGATATTATAAACCCAAGGGATTAATACTAAAACCCCAAGCGATTATGAATCTAAGGCAATATTATTAAACAAAAGGGACTAATAATATAAAATAATGAACCCAAGGGATTGATATAATAAACCCAAACAAACAATAAACCCAAGGGATTAACAGTAAAACCTCAAGACATTATAAACCCAAGGAATTATTAATATTAAAAAGTTGAAGAATGAAGAAAACCAATAATTTGATATTATAAACCATTGGGAATTAATAAACCCAAGGGAAACATATTAGAAACCTAGTGTGCTATACAACAACCCTCCCCATTTCAAAAATTTTATATAAAAAATTTAACAAGAAATGCGTCCCTTTTTTAATAAACTTACCTAAAATCAATAGTTCTAAATAATAAGTCTTTTTTCTTTTAGGATAACTTCAATAACAATCGCATTTTGCAAAAAATCCATATGATACATGAAAATCCTTATGATGAGGTTCGATCCAATGTAAACGTGAAACAAAACCTTGTCATAAGATAAACTATAAATTAAACCTATCGCATCACGCACATCCTTTGGCTAAAATATGGACTTAACGTTTCCTTTGGCATTTCCCGATGCGATAACACAATCGGAAAGCGCATATCACAAATTTCTTAAGGAAACATTCCATGGGGTCATACAACTCCGCCGATGCGACAAGCCGATTGCAATCGCACATCGGTAAGGTCCCAAAACACATAACGAATGCCCATTTGAGATCCGTCGATGTGATTTCATCATCATAAATAAAGGCGCGCTTTTCAATAAAGTGGAAATAGTATGGTTAAACGAATGCTTGCAGGTTTTAAGAGCATAAATCATTAGTAAATGAGAAATAAATGATTTATTGATTTCTTAAAAATTATCCCACCTCCCTATGACAACTCACTCTTTATCGCAATCAAAGCTATATGAAGAAAACGACTAAAGCATAAAGTTGGGCCTATCAATCTGCGATATGCGATTATTGCTAATTGTTGATCGAGAAGTCACGATATTTACTTTAAAGAATTATTATTAATATGTGGGATGTGACATATCATTATGGCATTTAATGATCACGATTTGTAGTTGCCGAAATCATTAATAAAGCAGTTATGGTTGAATCCTTCGAGGATTTCATCTGTGGTAAAATAATATATCAAATTGATATCAATTATTGCGCTTAATTGTTGTTAATCTTGTGTATTGTGCATTATCTTGGAATGGATTTTCTCCTCTATTACGGTCATCTATTTCTTTTGCAGAGTAAGTTTGAATTCATCAATTCAGCAAAAATGTCGAAGAAATCAAAGAAATTAAAGATTCTAGTCTTAACCAAGGAGGAACTAGTAAAGAAGGTCTTGATAGGTGATACTACCTGCGCCGGCCTGGGCAAAGCTTCATGAGAAAGCATGTACAATTTATTGGAAGCTGAAGATCCAGAAGAAATTGAAGAAGAAAAGGGAACAACTGATTCCACTGACAAATCAGAAAATAATCTTAAGCATTTGGCCAGCTATTTTCTCCACAGAATAGCTGCCCACACCAGAATATTACCCTACAATGACTTAGTTAGATGGGTAATCGAAAGTATCAACATAATAGACAAAGAATTTTTTACGGCTGATGGAAGGATGTTCGGGTCGTTCAGAGCAAAAGATATGAAAAAGATGTACCATTTGCCGGAACCGCAGAAGAATTACAACAAGGAATTTGTCGAAGCCTTTGACAAAGAAAATGACGTGGAATTGGATCCTATCAAGTAATGGAGGCATTACCCAAGCAAACACAAGCATGAATCATCGGTTATGTATTTCGTTGACTCCTTAGCATCTCCTTACTGCTATGCTGGTGCTATGATATATAGACGCTTTGGGGTCTTCGATTCCGCTAGGTTTTCAATTGAAATGGTTCTTTTAATGGAGGTAGCGGTTAACTCATATATCATGGATTGGGAAACCATTTTGTCTGATAAAATGGCTAACCATATCCTTAATTATAGAAGAAACAGGTTCGTGACTACCCAGGTAATACCCTCGTTTTATATGAGTGCCTACATTATGGACACTATTTGTTTCAATTCTGATTACCCCATTCTAGATTGGAAATGGACTCCACAAGACCCAACCCCCATTCACATCTATCATAAGGAACTATGGAAAACCCATTATAAAAACCATATTTATAGAATCTTTCATGGTTGACTTGCCTGTTCATTATGCTATATTCAATAAATCTGCTCCTCGGTTATCCGATGAAGCCAATGTTGACTTAACATCAATTGGTAATTGGTTTGGTGAAGAAAAGTTCACCTACATTAGACTTTTTGGAAGCACTGCTGCTCCACATGTTCTCCCCTTATACATTCCCGATAAACTATTTGCCAGGGAAATAGCTTATCAAATCATAGAAGCAGGGATGTCTAGAAACCTAAAGGACTCCAAAAACCAAATTTGGCCTTCATTCCCCCTCCCATGTGGTACTTTCACACTGCATGACTTCAAACATGCAGAGAAAGAAGCATAGAAAATAAAAGTGCTAAAGTTAGCAATCATTCCAAAGAGGCAATATGATCCAAAAGCAATAGCCTATAACTTCACCTCTCATGTCAAAATTGCCAAGTTTGACCATGAGAAAGATGATTTTGATGATTTATTCACCTCAGCTGAGTTATTTTCTCAAGTAAAACATTTTGCAAAAATCAAATTGGGAGGAGAGGGAGTAGAATCATTTCTAAAGTTCAGAATAGATAGGTTGCAAACTCTACCGGTGGACTTATTAAATACCACCCCTATCCTGCAACATGAAGGCCAAAGTGAAGTAAAAACTACCCAGAAGATTACTGAAAAGCAGAAGAGTCCTAAAAGGCAGAGGATAATGCAAGGAACTAGTGAGCTCCTTGATACTGATATAAATATTGATCCAAATTTAATCAAGGAATGGGAGCAATTTGATCCACTCATAAAAAACCCAAAGGACTCCCAAAACCTCACTACACCAAAATCGCCCACAACACAACAGTTTGAGGTTATTAATGTTCTGATTGAAAGGACCAACTACCTACCCAAAACACAGCAGGATATAGAAATCATTCCCGAAAATCCCATAGAAGGGATTGTACTAAAAATAGAAGAAATACCACCCCTTGATGTATTGTACAGTCCAAAGCATAGGGTTGTAGTTAAAAGACAGAGGAAAAAGAGGAAAACCGATCAAGGACCTTTTTTAACTCCTCAAGACGAAATGATGAATGTGGTATGGAAGTCAGAAGTCAATCCTTTTGAGGATTTAACTAAATTATCTCAGTATGCAGGGGCTTCTACAACAGCAAAAATGGACAAAGCCTCAGAGGTCAATCAACTAATCAGGGATAAAGATCAAAGGATCACTCAGATTGAGATGGAATTGGAAGAAGAACAACAAAAGATTAATCAACTAGAACAACAACTAGCAGAACAAAGGCAACAAAATGGGCAACTTAAAGAACAATTGAATCTAGAGAAACAGAAAATTGATAAGCAGGCTCTGTAGAAAAAACAGAAGTTGTCTCAAGAACTAAGCAACCTTCATATGGCGATTGAGCAAGAAAAGAAGGCCAACGATGATCAAATTGCACAAGTACAATTACAGATAGAAAACCACAAGGGTTATCCACAGGTTAATGAATTCAAAAAAGAAGCCTTGGAGATAACCAAAGCCTTGTCCTGACAATTGAACATCCTTTCCCATAATATATCATTGGCCGACCCGTTGTGCGACATCTCTGCATCATTGATTGACAAGGCAGTTGACAGAAGATTGGAATTGGAGAAAGCAGATGAAAAAATAACAAACTTTCTCTCTTGGCAAAATTCAGAGGAAGGAATGGCTGCAAATCTGCCAAAAATACAAGAATCGCACAAGGAAATCCTATTTTTGGAATGGGAATCTTAGCTAATGAAAGCCGAAAGAGCAACTTCTAGAGCCAGAGCTACAATGAATGGTGTAATCGAATTAGTAAATAACAGTTTACATATGTCTAATTTGATTTCCGATTGCTCTCCAGGTAAACTCCTGAAAGCAAAGGCACTGGAACATCATTGGAGACAAGAGCTGGCAAGCAAAGAAAAACAGATCAGAGAAGTTCAAAACTTGACATGGGATGCATTTTGGTTTCTTCTAGTCAAGCCTCATAGCCAGCAGATGGCCATGAAATGTCTGTCTAATGCGGTAAACTGCATGGTTCTCGAACTCTCTAATGCCACCTCTACAACCCAGCTACATTCTAGGATGACTCAGCCTCCGAAAATCCAGCCAATGCTAGCAATTTGTGAGCTACAAGCACAAGAGAAGAAGTCGATTCAATGAATTAGTTAAACTGCCATCGCACTGCTATTTTTATACCAAATCCCAGATTTTCATGTCATAGTTTGAACAGCTTATAGCGATTTTTGTTGATAGTAGATTTTATTTTTATTATTTAAGACCCTTTCATGTATTTAGAAAGGGTCCTCAATTTGTATAAAATTTTGACTTGGGAAGTTGCACTACTGTACTTCTAAATATTTTTTTTATCAAAAAGTGCATCAAGGTTTCACATTTTTATCAAGAAGCTTTTTCAAGACTTGCACTTTTGCATCTTCTGGAGGTTTTCTCAAATAACAAAGTGGAATCAGAGTGTTGTTCACATCTGAAGGATTCAAATGCATGTGGTACTTCTATCACTGTTTTTGTCTTATTTCCTTATGTGAATGAACACTTCTTTAAAAATTTCTATTGTTGATATATGTATTTCTTCTCAAATAATTCTTTATCATATCATTTCCGAAGATTGAGAATTGTTATATTTCAAAGAATATATGTCAGTGATATATATATTTTGATGAATGCAATAATGTTTTTATAATCAATTTGTTTAATTTCTTAAACAAAGTAACCATTATATGAATGCATCTTTCTATTTGATAAGTAAGCCATCTATATGATTATTTGTCTTTTAGGAATAATCAAAGATCGCATTGTTTATAAATTACCCGGCTTAGATAAGAATATTTATATATTTTTGAGTTGTAGGATAAAGACATTCTCATAGATCCATTCCACATGCTTCAAATTTGTGAAGCAAATCTCATGTTCTTGAAGATGAAGTAAATGTTACTCTGTTGTTTAAGATGCTTGTGGCAATATTAATATTTCCTATAGAAGAGTCAGAATAGATTAGTTCGATTGTGATCTAAACCAAAACCAATATAAGAACCACATTGCAAACCATAAAACACTAAAACATGATAAATCATGACTACATTAATAATAACACATTTATATCACTACATTGTAAACAGTGAATAGAATTTAGGCCATAAATGCATTCATATCTATACATGAATGTATTAATACTAGAAATCTCAAGAATATTGATATAAACACCTAGAACTGATGAAATCCCAACTATAATATTATAAATGTAAACAATATTTTCATTTATGGATCCTGGTGAACAAAGCGAAGGGATCCACACAGAAGACCACAATAATCAGAAATGCAAGATAACGATATAAAATAGTAGCAATCCCATTGGAGCAAAGCAACATAAATGAAAAAACACATCTGAATTTCACACATTGGATTTAAAGAAGAACAACATAATAGGACACTTTAAGACCAAAGATATACAATTTTGTACCTAAAAACAACATCAGTGTTTAGAATAATCACAATTTAACCAACATTGCAACCACAGAAAGAACATTGAGTCTTAACATATATTTTTTTGTTTTGTCTACATCAAATAATCCACTGCAAAATTGAAGTTCAAAACTATAAAGAAGGCCACAATGTTATTAGTTGTATTTCATAGTGATATGGACTTCAATCACTCCTCTTCCTTCTTCCTAATTGTAACATATGCACTATCATTCATCTTGGCATAACGTTGGAAAGAAAAAGGCAGTGTAATGCGTAAACCATCTATTGATTTCATTATTGATATGGCTATGAAGGTAAGGCCTTGTTGCTCTTTATTCTCAATATCAACTGATGCTCATTCTAAAGTCAATCCCTGTGACTTGTGGATTGTAAGAGCCCATGCCATCTTCAAAGGAATTTGTTTTTGATTTCCTCTTATCACTGGGGTGATAGGGACAATGTTTGGATTGCTTCCATCAAATGGAACACCAACATACTATTATGATGTTAGTGTACTTAACCAATTATGTTTTGAACAATGCCGACCCTTAAGGGCGATAGGAAGATTGCATATTTGCGAGGGGGTTTTAATGAAGTTCATTGTTAATCTATTAGTTTTAAATAGTTACAATTATCTTTCAAGCGAAATGTATTGTGTATGTTTGCAAGGGTCGGAGTTCAAATCCCGACGTGACTTATTCAGCTTCCGTTCTAGTGTTAGGCTAGATAGTGTGTGATGCTGCCAAAAAATCTATTGTTCTTAAGTTATGGTTAGATAATTGTGAAAATTCGTGGACGGTGGATCTCCAGTTAATATTTGTCATTTTTGTGGGGAATTTAGAGAAATAAATTCAAAATATGAGATCTTCTTGAAAAGTTACCTAATCTAAAAAAAAATATTGGTCGAATCAAACTCTAGATGAGGGAGGTATCGTTGATTTAAAATCAGTTCTTTTTTTTTCAGAATTTTTGTAAAGGAGGGACAGTTGTAGCATGAATCTAAAATTCGAGTGCCTAGATAGGGATTTCTATCACATGGGAAGATGCAAAATGATTGTTCCATTTTTGAAAACAAGTCATAATAAGCATTCTGAGCAATATTGACCGAAATGTGGCCATTTTAATTTTCGTCAAGTAAGTGATTTTTTCAAAACCCTCTTCATGGCTTCTAGCAAGAAATATTTTACACGAAAAGATGATGGCCCTACTATTGAAGAATTAATAGAAAGACATAAGTCATTATGGACGAAAAGTTGGAAAACTTTCATAGTGGCTCAGTTTAAAGAGGAGGCGACCACATGGTGGGAATCACTTAATAGAATGAAGCGGTTAAACCTGCTCGATGAAGAATTTGAAAAATTATTGCTAGACAAATGGTCTCATGTTAGAAAACAAGATAATGAGAAACATGTGGGGTTATTTTCTACTCATATCTCCTTGTTACAGGTTTATTGATGTATTCAGAAAGATAAGATAATTGTGTTTGTTAATCCTAGTTGCAAGTATAATTCTATTAATGTTCATTTGGCTAAAAGATTGCAAGTCTGAGCCAAACAAATGGAGTACACACAGGTTAATAATGAGGAGGTGCAAGTTTATAAAGATTTGAATATTTCTATGGATAAGTATGTATTGCATTCTGACTTTTATGCTTTAGATATGGCTAATGTGGATTGTTGGTTATGGGAACCCCTAAGGGCAGTTTTGGGGTGTAAAGCCCATATTTTGGTCCAATTTTGTAATCCTAATGTAAAGGCTCCACATTTTGTGGTCGCAAAGTGCGTAGTCGTTAAAGAGTCATAGGGTTGTCCCCCCTTATTTTGATAATGTAATGTCGGTTGTAAAATATCTACCGATGGTCTGCAGACCATGGGATTGTATAAATAGGGTGAAGCTCTAAGTAGTTAAGGCATCAACTAATAAATGACGAAGAATTGAGTCATATATTTGGAGTGGAAGTCTAGGTTTGGGTCGTAGCATAGGTAGAGGCTTTGTAGCTAAGTGCGGAGAGGCCTAGAAATCCACAAGTGAGTGCGCGGACCCCTGCAGCTAAGTGCGTAAGGCGAGTCAAGTCTGTAATCATCTGGAATTATCAATAAAGAGAAATATTCTATCATTTCTACATCTTTATTTCCTGTTCATGCATCTATTATATTGGGTACGAATTTCACTTCTGATGTTTATATGATGCGTAAATGTGTATAACTGTATTGGTTAAGTGAACGCAAGTAAGAACATCTGTTTACGTGAAGCTAACTAAGATCTATTAATAAGATAAGTAAGATGCTTAACGTAGTTTGGTAAATATCACAGTTTGTTGCCCTAGTAGTGCAAAAGCAGATCAACCCTTGGTTACGGCTACACGAAAGCCGACTGTAACAGTTCACAAAGATACTGAAGGGTAGAACAAAGGGATAAGCATGCTGAGCAAAGGCAGGTATAGTTGGAATAAATCAACATCACATCCATCTCAAGGGTGCAGAAGCTTGGTTCCAGCATCCCCCCATACTGCTTCGGGTGAGACTTTGGTCCACGCTTTATGGGCTGATGCCGAAAGGGCTAGTAGTGTAGGGATTTGTTTGGCTAACTAACGCTGAACCTCGATCAGGCCCCCATAAACCAAAAAATGGTTCCGTTGTCAGGACCAGAATCTACATGAGAGATGTGTGATGTTGTATCACTAGAATCCAACTAAGAAAGAAATCGAAGGCTGGATGGACTGAAGAATTCACGAGTCCGCAACGCAAGAGAACATAAACCCATGACTGTCAAAAGAACAGTGGCTAGACAACTATCTATATATGGAGATCTGTGAAATATTTTTCGTGTCCTTCCCTACTGATCTATACAAGTGGATCATGAAACTAGAAGATAACCAAGGAAGGTGGAAACTTGATGGTCCTATTGTGTGGACCCCAGAGCTAGTGTGAAGGTTGGAAGCATCAGAGGATAAGATCGTGCATGTCATTGATCATTGGATTGATCGTATTATAGGAGGATTTGTTACTGAGTTCGTGGTCAACACCTCAACCAGCTATAACAAGGCTGAGTGATGCTTTTTCAAAGGACCACAAGGTAAGTATGTAGAATCTTTGAATACTTGGATTAAAATGTTGTTGTGAAAAAAATGAGTTATGCAGCTACCTTGATGTTCGGATCTATGAGAAGCGGAAAAATTTACAAAAACGAAGGAAATAAGGGTACAAAGCATAGCCCCTTGATATCACCTCCGCAAGGAGACAAATAAGGGATCGTGAAGGTCTCTCTATGAAGTGCTATTCAGTTGATAGGAGAGGGATTTCTGAGAATACCACCTCCACCCACACCACCTCCGTCTTCACCACCATCACCTCCAACTTCCCATACCACCTCCACCACCACCGCGATTTAGTATGGCAAACACAGTGAAGTTTCTTGTATTCAAAGGTTTGGGAAATGAGGATTCAGACCAATTCTGGTTCATTTTAAGGGTTGTATGGCAAGCGAAAGGTGTTACAAATGACCATATAAAGAAAGCGACAATCGTTAGTGCATTGCAGGATCGTTCACTGACTTGGTACATTAAGTACTCCAACGATAACCCGAATGTGAGAGTTTCAGAAATTCAAGCAATGCTAAATAGGGAATTTAGCAGGCCTGAATCTGAAGCCCAGTCGATTGTGGGATTCAAAGAGATCACAATGTTACCAGGTGAGACGCCTTGGGAACTAGATCAGAGCCTGAAATGTACGATCCACGAAGGCAACATGAATTTGACAGATGGACAACATCTCGAGTGGTTTGTAGCTTCGTTACTACCACATTTAAGGAGTGTGCTATCGCAGCAGAAGATAACAACTCAGGTAGAGGCCTTGGAGATTTCCATGAGACTCTAATGCAAGATCCTAATCTAGGAGTTCAGGAGATCTACGCGTAGCTGAAGAATCTATGCCTTTATATGCAAAGCTTGAAGCAGGATAGGATGGTTCGACCAGAGGTACATGAAGAAGTATGGTGTGTGAAATGCAAAAATCAGGGCCATGACAAAGACCATTGCTTGGTCTTTACAAATTACCTTGCAGGAGGAGGACCAATGCCTTTAAGGCCGGAAGCTCAAGCAGGACCTAGTGTGGTGCCTGCTTTGTGGTCCACTATCTATCAAATAACAGGAAAACATGCCACGAATAACTGTCACTTGCTACAGAAGTATATGCAAACTCTACAATAGTTGTTCTGCAACTTTTGTAGGTCAGTGGGACATGACGAGCATACTTGCAGAAGCTATGAATTGATGATGGATAGAACGCTCGCTTATAGGGTTCAGGCAAAAATACGGTCCCTTGATTAGAATGTAGGGATGGTGTGGACAGGATTCTAGGGGCATGGATGAGGCCGATGCAGAGGAGGACGTGGTAGAGGTTGCAAACAGTTGATTTGCTACAATTGCGGAGGGCGAGGACACTATGCCCGCGATTGCACTAATCCAACGTGCTCGTCGTGTAAGTATTGCACACTATTTGATCACGAAACAAAAGATTGTACTATGATGATAGCAAGGATACGTGAGAAAGGAGTGCTACCTCCTCCCCCGACTTAGAGCCTATAGATGATGATGTCTGAGCCATGCGAGGAAGATCTGAACGTAAACATACTGCTTCGAAGTGGAATCACGACGGGATATGACAAAGGAAAACAACCAGAAGACAATACATGGGTTCACAAAGCCCCGGTGAAAGAAGCTGAGTTTGATTTTGAGCGCACTCAGGAAGCCTTCATGGAAGCTAAGAAGAGCTTCACTAAGGCATCCACTTCAGGAAGCAAAGATAAGCGTGAGTTGGAGATGGACCCATCCATGCTCACAACTTTCCTGGAAACCTGTATGAAGTTATTGTGCGACAGTAAGGCTGTGAAAGGGTTACAGGAACTTATCAATAGATGTGCTGGGACCACGGCAGGTGAACCGCGCATAGTCTGCAAGATCGGAAAGCATAAAACAAGGATAGGACGTGAAACGAGACTCATCGTGCAGATCGGAGAATACGAAATGGATCAAGTCATCCTGGATTTTGGATCTGATGCGAATGTTCTACTGAAACATAAATGGGAGCGAATGGGGAGACCTACACTGCAACGGTCTCCGATTCAGTTAAGGATGGTGAACCAGTAGAAAATCATACCCATGGGGTGGCTGCAGGGAGTAACCATGGATATTGAGGGAGCAAGCGTGCTGGTGAATTTGAAGTCATAGAGATTGTTGATGACAACAATCCCTACCCCGTGCTCTTGGGAATTGACTGGGCTACTGATATGAACGGGTTAATCAATTTGAAGAAACAAAATTTCATTTTTGAGAAGTCACTATGCATAATAATACCCCTTGATCCTGCTGAAGGATCGCGCTATACGGAGCTGGTCCATGACTATGAGAGCGATGATGATCTAGATTACATCTATAAGATAACAGTGCGAGACCAAGACTGGGTGAATCCCACCGTGGATGGGTAGATTACATGGGAGAGTGAGAGCTCCTGCACTTCAGATTCCTATGAAGAGATAAAATGCTGGTAGAATCGGTTACACGAAGTAACTACATTGAATTGTAGCATGATGACCCAATTGTTGTGCTGTGTATCGTCAAAGGTAAGAAATCTACCTATTTATGATGGTCTAAATGAGGAAGATGTTTTTTTGGATGCATTTGTAAGGGAAGTTCCTGAAAAACAATGATTCCAGGCCTTGGACTGGGTACTACGCGCTAGACCTGCAAGATGGTGGGGTACACACAAGGGGATTTTTGATGATTGGCGCGAATGTAGAAAAATGATGCGAACATGATTTGGGAAGCCTAAGATGTGATTGAAAGACAAGTACAATGGGCAGAATGATCTGTGCGTGCCCACCTACCCAAGTGGATGCAGGCTTACAGGGAAAAGCCACAACCTGAGTAGTTGCACCTGTACTCTGCACTGAAGTGCTTGGTCAATAAGCCTGTGTTGGGGGGTGCATCTGCAGATGGCTATTATTGTTCCAAGAATATGATTTTGAAGTTTTTGTGAAGCCTCGACGGTTGAGCGCGGGACCTGACCACCTATCGCTCATCGAGAAAGGGGAGGAACCCACTAATTTGGAGGAAGGATTACCTGACACGCAGCTCTTTTCTATGCACATCACGGATGGACATTTCGAGGACATAATACATTTCCTAACAATAGGAACTGTGCCGGAAGGATACTTTTTCCAACAAAAGAAGGAATTAGTGGTGCGCGCGACAGATTTCTCTGTCATTGTTGGGAATCTATACAAGATGGGGAATGATGAGATACTGCGAAGGTATGTACCTGAGTTCAAACTAAGCAGCATCCTTGTGGATGCTCATGGAGGCGTTGGGGGAGGACATTATGTAGGGAGAGCAACTGCGCAGAGGATTATACGCGCAGGGTTGTGGTGGCCAACCCTTCATCAGGATTCAAAAGCATATTGCAAGGCGTGCGATGTATGTCAGAGAACATGTAGGCCATTGTAGAGGGATTAAATGCCTTTGAATCCACAAATGACATTACAAGCCTTCAAGAAGTGGATAATAGATTTTGTAGGACCGATTCAGCCCCAAGGAAAGAGAGGTGTGAGGTATATTATCACTGCGACGGAGTACTTGACTCGTTGGGCAGAAGCATAGCTGGTGAAGAATTGCATGGGTGTTGTTAGCTACCTATACCAATAGGTTTCATATTTCATGATTGGCAAAGAAAGTTCCAAATATGCTCTGCTTTGATGATGCAAAGATCCCATATTTCCATAAGAAAACAATGTGTGTATATAGCTTTATGATTGACTCAATTTTGATGGATGGTCCAACAGCCTAATCTGGATCATGCCATGTTTTAATTTTCTGTTGTAGAATAGAGACAAAAGTCTGTCCAAACTGTTTAATCTTGGCAGACCAGTAGCTTAGGTAGAGAATTAAGGTTCCCAACTGCTTAATATGGGACCTTGGAAGCAATAAGGGTAATTCTAGATAGAAAATCAAAAGAAAAAGCCAAGGGAAAAGAAAGGCAAATAAGGGTCTGCAAGTCTAAGTGCACCCTCCAAGAAGAAACAAAAAATGCTAGGCAAGTAGATGGGTAGGCAGATGGGGTTGCATAAATGTCATTCCTTACAATTGAATGTGTGCTAACCTATTCAGAAAGGAAAATCAATGGATTGAGAAGGTCTTCTTCTCCATCAGATTGCAGCAAAGCAGAGGAGCATGTCTAATTTCCCATTTTCCCCTTTCCCATTCATTACTAACATCCCTTCATCAGTTGAGGTTCATGAAAGAATTTGAGGTTTTATGCTGGTTCTTATTCCTTTAAAAGCCACATTTCTTGTCTAAAAATCTTTTCATTTTGATCTACTCCCTAAACTAAGTTATCTTCACATAAACTTAGTGATTTCACTCCTCATTCACCTTTTCCATCCATATTAACCCCTAACTTCTATTATCTAAATCCCCTATGTTACCCTTTCCCTACTATTATAACACTATGGTGTATAAACCCCAAGCATTGTATAAATATCCCTCCCCTTGGCATTATAGCCACATGTTCACTGTTAGGGATTAAATTGACATCTGGTCAATTTGAGAACCCTAAGCCTTACCCCTCTTTTCCCTTCAGAAGTCATTTAACCCATTGAACCCTTCATTTGCTAAAAAACCTTGTAAAAAACCCCTTTTTACCCATAACCCGCTTCATTTGCGAAAAACATACAAAAACCCACTTTTTCCCGTTTACCCAAAGTCTTAGCGCTATGCGCATTTTTGTAAATAACATTGAAAAAACCATATGAATCGCCAAATTCCCAAAGGTCCCGCCAGGCGCAAATTTCAAAGGAAATATTATTTTAATCCCGCCCGCATCCGTATCGTCCGGCCAGCTCAACGATCTGTCGACCTTCGGATTAGGCCCTTTTCATCCGACGGCCCTCGTGCATATCGGACCGGCCCCGACGTCCGAAAGATACCTTCCGATATCTGTCAGAGGGTGACGTCAGGCCTCTGCCATGCGTCACCCCCACATCGTATCGGAGGTACCTCTGACAATTCCGCTTGCGTATGGAAGGCGTTGCGATATGAAACCGCTAACCACTTCCGGTTTCGGTTAATCCGCCCTGCCTACGTCACTGCCAGGATCACTGCTACGTCAGCGCCGCGTTGGTACGCCCCGTTCGCCATTGCTCCACCTGTCTGCCACCTCACCATCCCCATGGACCTCTCTTATGCCACCACGTCACCCGATGATGTCATGGTGACGTCATCCGACCTTGACCCCACCTGATGACGTCATGCTGACGTCATCCAAAAAAGGCGCCAATGTTCCAAAAAATCCATATTTGGCCAAAATTTCACGTTTTTTGCACTTTTTGCCAAAAATGTTGTTGTTTTCTCTGCATGGTTTTTACGTCCAACCGTGCACCAACCTGCTCAACTCGACCTGGAGACCGCTGGCGCGCCATTTCCACCTGCATTCGTGTCCATTGTTCTCTGTATACCAGGTATTTATCCTTGTGAATCCCTCCTGCACCTGGTTTCGTCTGTAAATTGCCAAGAAAGCTTAAAACACTGAGAAACTTATAATTCACTGGAAAATCCCCTGTGCCTGGTCCCCATTTACACTCTAAGGTCGAAATTCACCAGTTGAGCCTTGTTTGCCCGAGTTTTTTACCAATAACTGCATTCTGTTCGCGCAATCACGAAATGGTAACCCAAACTGTATCAATTTGCTGAGAAAAAGAGTTTAAGACCAGACATTTGTCTTATCCATACTTTAAGCAGTATTTCAATTGCTGCACTTGACCATTTATCCTCTGTTCATCAGTAATTCACCTTTCTTTTTGAAGAAAAACTCTTTGGTGTCGCTCTGCACAGTAACACCAGTTTTTTAAACAGCAGAAATCCTAAAGGTGACTATGGATCCTCCAATAGCACCTGTAGCCTTGAATGTTGCCCCTTTAAATGCCCCTCAGAGAGAATTGGAATGGCAACCTCTAGCAGACCTGGATTATCAAATATCAGAGGAAATGCTGATGAAGACCAAGTTCCACATCCACCTGATAAATGAATTGAAGGCTAAACATGAGAATGGAACAGATGTATTGGGCATATGGGACTCCTTTCTCCCTATCTTCAAGCTCCCTCAGGTCAACCTGTTTCCTGATTTAATCCACCTATGTGCCGAATGCTATGACCCTACTCAGAGGGCTGTGCCTGACCCTTCAGGCTCAGTTGTTTTCTTTATCACCCCTGAAGCTATCAAAGAGATGTTGAACTTCAAGACTGAGAAGAATTTAGTTCCTTTATCACCAATAGATTTGATAAATCAAGGAGCTAGATTGACAGATGCTCAAGTCACCAAACTCAACCAGCTGTTCATTGGCTCTGACTCTGTGAAGTATCCTCCTATTAACCAAGTATACCTCAACCAATTGGGCAGAGATCTTGCAGACATGATTAGTCCCATTTTGGGCTATAATTCAATTGAATTTGTTGATGAAACTGTGCTGGTGATCATGCTCATGTTCGCTCCTGGCAAGTCTCCAATCTGCTATGACTATGCCACCTACATCTCTGATAAGATACATGAGCAGTTGATGAACCTGGCAAGAGAAAAGGTGTTCAGATACACCTCTTACATGTGCACTTTTCCAAGCACTCAAATGGGAACAGCTGCATCTTCCTCCACAGCAAATCAACAAGCAGCTAAAGCAACTGAGCCAACTTCTACCAAAGGCAAGGAAAAGGAAATGGAACCAGAACAGCCACCTCATGAGGAGGTACAATAGCAATAGGTACAACAGCCACAAGAGGGGCAGCAAGAGAAAGAGCAGCCACTGCAGCAAGAAAAGGCAGTTCAGGCCCCAATTTTAACTGAGCAGCAGCCACCACAAATTGTGCCTCCTAGGCAGGAAACAACAGCTGAAGCCTCAATCCTCCAAACCCCACAAAAGGAGGACATAAGTAGAAAGAGGGACAGAGAGACTCCCCTCACAACAACAACTCAAGGGGGGAAAGACATAGAATGAATCCCCTTTCAGAAGAGGAAATGCCTTTGGGGCAATCTTTGGGCATGGGCCCACCAAGTCTGGAGGCCTCAGCAAGTTCCTTCCAGCAGGAACAAGAGAGGATAGTGGGAGGAGAAGTTAGCTCCTCAAGCCAGCAGAGAGAAGGTGAACTGAGCATCAAACAGCAGTTCATTGACATAAAAAGGAGGAATGAGCCAATAAAAATACAACTATATAATCATTTGCTGAAAATGGCTCCCACTAACCAACAAAGACTGATGTCTGCATACAATGTTAATGAAGGAAAAATGATCATGAGTCACTTCATGCCAACTGCATTGCAACCATAGTCCCCTTCAGACTACTTGAGGACCAATCTTGAGGTCCTTGCCAAGGACATCCACCCAATGGACAAAATCGAATTGCATAAGCAAACGGGTGAGATGGTGTATGCCTCCTTGGCAGATAAGACATTGGATAACTACAGGCTAGAAAATAGCCTAAATAATACAGCTGCCCAACTTGAGTTGGAGAGAGCATCCTCTCAAGCAAAGGACAACAGGATCAGGGCCTTAGAAGATATAATCATAGAGATTGGGCATGACCCCAAGGACATCAAGGGCATATAAGAAATATTGAAATTGAGGGATGAAGACATGGTAGCTTTGAGGAAAAAGATCAAAATCCCAGCAACTATTCACCCTCAAACGGATGAAGTTGCCCAGCTAAGACATGATCAAGATGCTGCAGCTTTGCTGGTGTCTTTACACAAACAGCTGATCCAGACTCAAGAAAAGTTGGGAGAATCAGAGGCTGCACAGGTAGCATTGCAAGCATCATTACAGCAAAAGGAAGGAGGTCAAACATCTCAGCCTCCTCCTGAAATAATTAACCTTGAGGAAGCTCCTCCAACTACTGCTCCCCTCACTCAACAAACAAAACAGGCAGCACCTTCTACCTCAGCACCACCACCAACAACAGAGCAGGCCCCAAGCCTGGACATGCAAAAGCTGAGAAATGAGATTCAGGCCCTGGAAGCCCAAATGACAGAATTAAATGAGGCCAGGGAGAATTTAGCCAAGGTAAATGAAAGATATGATAAATCCAAGCAGATTGTGGCAGAAAAGGGCAGGGAAATAAAGGCCCTCAAAGACAGGATAAAGGAGCTAGAGAAGGAGCTCAAACTGGATAAAGTAGTGGCTGAGCTCAAGACAGTGCTATGGGCCAATATCGGCCAATCCATCACTGATCAATGGCAGTATATTGAAACAATTCATGAACAGTTGGAGCTCATTGCAAAAGCACAGAGGGAAATTCAGAGATCAAGGGCCTCTCTAGGCAATATGCCTGAAGTTGCCAACAGGATGATCAATGTGCTTAACAATAGAACAAGTGCTCAGTTAGCAACTATGGGAATTTCCAACAGGACTAAGACTATTTTGTTAGTAAAGAGGGTCCTGACACTAAGAAACCTGGTGCAGACATTAGAAAGAAGGACCCAGGACATGCAGACAGAGGTCAACAGATTCATGGACAAATTTGTGGCATTGCAAAACAGAGGTCTCCCTGGCTTACTGAACAGCGCAGGAAGACTACTTACACATGAGTAGTATGCCAAGAGGGTCAACACATTCGCCACAAATCAGATCACTGAAAGGCCCAGCACCTCAGAAGAAACAGGGCCAGCAACAGGACAAAGTCTCTACAACAGGGTAGAGAATTTATTCTTTATAATGAATGAAATCAAACATCTGTTTGAAGTGCCTCCCAATTTCTATAAATACACTGAGGCAGATGAGACTTTGGATGCAATTCTTAGACATCAATTGCCCACACAGGAATGGTGGACTAAGGCAATACAGATGATCTTGTAGACAAGAAGCCATTCACTAGGTTTTTTCATCAAAAAATACAAGTTGGCATGCACAGGAAAACTTAGTAAAATCAGCAAACATGAAAAGGGAAGGGCTGAGCCAACTCAGCAAAGCTATTTCGGCCACCAAAGCAGCAATGACAGCGACAGGTGACAGGGCCAAAGAACTACAGCACGATAGCCATAAAGGCACATTTTTCAAGAGATAAAGCAGAACGGTCAGACCGACTCAGTGGCCTCCAAAGGTCAAAATATCTCCTGACAGATATAAAGAGCATTTATTTTGTATTCAATGATGTAATAACCTCTTATCTGCTTTCTGTACAAGTTGGTGAATGTATTTATTTCTCAGATGCCTCAACGCCTCAGATATTTTGTATGACCGCTTGTATATATCCCCCCCTCGCATAATCTTGCAGGGGTTGTTGTTGATCTCTCTTCAAGAGTTTCTTATGCTGTAAAATTTCCAGACTATTAATACAAAGGCTGATGGAATTTCCAAAGCTCTGCGTTATCTGAGTCATTGTGGTGTTTTGCTGAATGTTACAGGATTCCTGCGTGTTTCAGGAATCAATAAGTTTTCTTCAAACTCTTAGTTATGTGTTTTGTCATCTTCTCATAGCTCATCCATGTTCTGTGTTTTACAGTTAATAGCAAAGAAAAAGAATAGTTCTAGGATTTAATCACACATTACCCTAGACTCAATCTATGCTATTATTAATGTTTTCTTCAGTTACAGTTATAAAGGTGTAATTCTTAATTGCTGCACTTTCAAACTGTATGCTTTCATAGTGACTGTTGTTTCAGGAATTCAAGTTTGCTCCTGTGCAACATATCTCTTTCTCACACCCAGCTTAGTGGAAAATTCTTAATTGCCTTTCACTGGTTAATACACACTTCACCATCACAATTTCAAATTTGTTTCATGAAGTATTTAAATGGCCCTGTAATTTCAGTAACTCAACTCAATATTCAGTCAACCTATAGCCGGAGACTCCATTGCCCAATGGACTAATACTGCCTGAAAACCTACACCTTAGGGACATAAGACATCCCTCAACCAAAACATAAAACAAAACCCTGAACATCATAGCTAGCCTAAAATACTATCAGAACAGAGACAAATCATAAAGAGGGAGCCCTCTCTGATTACAGTTTGGCTAGGAGCTGTAATCCAAAGATTGGTTAGTGGTTACCCCGGTCGTATTCCCTTGGGAGTCAAAGGGAACAACCTGGGTGTTAACATAATTGGTGACTCCACTGGGGACTCCTTAGGATTTTCTAATTACTGTATATCTCCTAAAGCTACAGATGAAGCCTGAATACTAGCCGGGAAGCCTTCAGAACTGTTTCTGTTTTACATTAACAGGTTCAGATAAATGTTGCTTCAGTCAATCTTCATGTTAGCTTTGAGATATATACAACTATTCCAAAATCTTGCCTAGTCCTTACAGATATAAAAATATTCCAAAAAACATAATCAAAAAACAAGTTCAGAAGCTGGCTCCTAAAAGGGAAACTAGACACACTAGGTCAAACCCTGACCCCAATCCACCAGCTATTTTTGAAAATCCTAATACAATCCCGAAGATCATTAGGAAGTAGCGGGAACAGGAGACCCTTGCTGACTCAAGTCCTGAGACAGCTCATCCAAACCCTGTTCCAACTCCTATCAAGGTTCTATTTTGGTCTACCCTTGGTTCCCCCAGTTCACCATCCACATCTCAAAGCCCCCCTTTCACACCTCCATCCACTGCACATATTCCCTTGACCAACACTCTAGTTTCCACCTTTCCCACTACCCCTGTTGTACCAGTCATTCATGCTATCCCTGTTATCCCTGTCAACCCAATAAATCCTGCAAATATGGCTAATAGATATGCACCCCTGCAGTTACCTGCCAATGCTCCAGCCCTACCTCAGGACTATCAATCCAAGATCTCATATTTTGACTCCACTGGCCCTTTCACAGCAATTCAGCATGCCAGAAGGATGCAAGACCACTTTGAGAACTATGAAATAGATGATGACAGTGTGAGAATGAGAGTCTTTGTTCAGAGCCTCACAGGGGATGTAAGAACTTGGTTTAGATCACTGGCTGCAAATACCATCACAACTCCTGATGACCTTTATCAAGCTTTTACTAATAGATGGGAGAAGAAGAAAGATCCCCTGCACATACTTGGTGAATATGACACAATCAGACGAGGTCCTCAAGAGACCGTGTTGGAGTATTGTGCAAGATTTAATAACGTATATAATGCAATACCACAGAATTTAAGACCTCCCCCTGATTTAGCCTTGTAAAAATTTCCCGATGGTTTTGACCCTGATATGGCATATCAATTAAAAGAAAGGGCACCTGAAACCCTTGAAGAAGCCCAGAAGGTTGCTGTCACAGTAGAGGCTAACCTGATTGCCGAAAGAAATAGGGCAAGATTGGAAAAGAGAACCACATTCAAGGAAGAACCCTCAGCCTTTGATCAAAAATTGGATGCAATACTCACTGGTATGAAGAGATTAGGTGATAGAGTAGAATCAGTTGAGAGAAAGTCATCATGGGACGCACCACAAAATAACCCTATCAGGAATCCAAATTTTAGGAGAAACCAAAACCCAAACACTGGCAAAACCGGTTCTGAGCCAGACATAAGGCCTCCTTTCCAAGAAAACTATACTGAGGCATCCACTTCAAATGAGCAAACAGATGACACCCACATTTACCTAATGGGTCTGAATGATGAGCAGCAAGTTTTCTTGAGTCAAGAGGATCATAAAGATGATGACATTCAGCAATTCCAAACCAGGTCAGGTGAGTCATTTGACTTTAAACAAGGATATGACACAGCTGTTTATGAAGTTCATAAACAATATAAGCTAAGAAGCAGAATTATAAATGTGACACAGCCTGACAAGACAAAGGACATAACACAGCCTAAGAAAGTTATTATCACAGAACCAAGTGACAAAACTGGCCCAATTACAGATGAGGTAACAGTTGAAGAGATAACTGAAACATCTCTCTCAAAACAGCAACCAGTAGAGTCATCACCCTTGCAGCCCAATCCTACTAACACTCCTCAAGGGATGAGTAAAAAGTACAAGCCTCAAGATCAAGAAAAGAATCAAGAAGAAGACTTTGTGAACAAGGAAAAGACTATCATCCACAACCCCAAAATCCAATCTGAAAAACCCTTTGACTTAGAAGATGAAATTGGCAAACTAAAAGTAGCTATTCCCCTTTCAGAACTAGCCAGGCATGAAATTTATAGACAACAAATCAAGAAGTCCCTTCAAATTACTCGTAATAAAGATAATGTCAATGTGTTGGATGACACCCCAGAATTGCTGTTCGGTCCAGAAGTTGATGGAAAAACAGCTGTCACAGGGATCTTACCTTTCTATGTCAGCCTGCATGTTCATGATAAGATACTACACAATGCAATGTTTGACTCAGGTGCCTCTCACAACTTAATGCCCAAATCAGTCATGGAAAGATTGAATCTAGATATTACAAGACCATATAAGGACCTATTCTCATTTGAATCCAGCCAAGTTAAGTGTTTAGGTCTGATAAAAGATCTTTGTGTGTCCCTAGTTCAGTACCCAAATAAAACAATTCTAATGGATGTTGTAGTTGCTGATATCCCACCCAAATATGGGATGCTGTTATCAAGATCATGGGGGGCTAAACTCCAAGGTTCCCTACAGTTAGACATGTCATATGCAACCATCTCAGTCTTTGGTCAACCCAAGAGGTTATATAGAGAGTCACTCATGAAATACATGGTCAGCAGTGAAGAAAAACCTCAAAATTTTCCCATATATGCCATCCATTCTGATATAGATTCATATATTCTCTTCAATGATAATTCAGGTCTTACAAATGATGAAGAAACCGAGACACTCAAACAAGATCAAGACATTAATGAACAAGCTGCTGCTCTGGAAATAAAGCTGATCCAATCAAGTGATGAGACTGTCCTAAAAGACAAACTAAATGAAAAACCAGATCTTCAACTTACAATCCCAGCTTACAAATAAGTCATTAGATCTCCCCTAGAACAAGAGATCATATGGTTCCTTGAATTTGATGGATCAGTCAACAAATTAGGGGCAGGAGCTAGAGTTTGGATACATAACAAGCAAAATAGTCATGCAGAAGGCCGAGCCTATAGACTAAATTTTAGATGCACTAATAATATGGCAGAATATGAAGATCTCTTGCTAGGCCTTAAGCTAGTAAAATCCTTACAAGCCATAAAATTTTCAATTATGGGAGATTCAGACTTGATTATCCAACAGGTAAAGGGAAATTTTGTTACTAATAATAAAAGACTGAGATCTTATAGATCTACTGCTGCTGAACTGCTACAGTCCTTCACTGAATTTCAAATTACTAAGATTCCCAGGACCCATAACCTGCATGCTCATAGCTTGGCCACATTTGCAAGCACCTGCAAGTTACCTTTTGGGCCCCACCATTGCTTTACAGCTGAGGTGAAACACAGACCTTCTATCCCAAACAATGTCAAAGACTAGCAAGTATTTGAAGATGATGCACAAATAAATAACTTCTTGACCTTGCAACAAGAATTTGCAGGACTAAATATTGACATTAAGGGAGCAAGTCAATCACCCCACTAGAGGATATCTTTGATTCAAATGATGTCCCAAGAAAACCAAAAATGCAGCCCCTTAACTCTGCCATTTAAGAATGCAACATTGGAACCATTGAAAAGCCCAAGATAATAAAATTATCTGCTTCCCTACCCCCTGATCAAAAGCCCAAATACATTGACCTTTTCAAAGAGTTTCAAGATGTCTTTGCATGGAGTTATGAGGACTTAAAATCCTATGACACCTCAGTTATCCAACATACCATCCCTCTCAAGCCAAATCAAAAGCCATTTAAACAAAAATTGAGAAGGATAAACCCTATGCTTCTCCCAGTAATGGAGCAAGAAGTACAAAAAATGTTTAAAGCTGGTATCATAGCACCAATCAGGTTTTCTGATTGGATTTCAAATTTAGTGCCCACAAGAAAGAAAACTGGTGAAATAAGACTATGTGTTGATCTTAGAAATCTAAACCAAGTATCTCTCAAAGACAACTATCCCTTACCTAAGATGGATCACATTCTCCAAAGAGTGGTAGGAGCATCAAGGATCTCATTACTGGATGGATTCTTAGGTTTTAATCAAATCCTAGTGCACCCTGATGATCAAGACAAAACTGCATTCACAACCCCATGGGGAACTTTCAAATATTTAAAAATGCCTTTTGGATTGAAAAATGCAGGGGAAACATTTCAAAGAGCAATGGATATTGCTTTTGCCAAGGAGATTCATGAATTTCTTGTCATTTACTTAGATGACCTCACACCTTTCTCAAAATCAGACCAAGAACATTTGAAACATTTGAGGCAGATCTTCTTAACATGTAGGAAGTATGGGATTTCCCTGAATCCCAAGAAGTCTCTATTTGGTTTGGAAGAAGGTAAGCTTTTAGGGCATATCATTTCAAAGGATGGCATAAGAATTGACCTAGACAGGATACAAACTATCTTACAAATGCCCCACCCAAGGAACATCAAAGAATTGCAAGCCTTCTTGGGTAAGATCAACTTCTTGAGAAGGTTTATCCCAAACTTAGCAGAGTTGATCAGATTACTGAATAACATGCTAAAGAAGGACTCAAAGGTGAAATGGACAGTTGAAGAAAATCAAGCCTTTGAAAGTATAAAACTAGCCCTTACCCAAACCCCAGTCTTAACAAATCCTCAATTTGACAGAGAATTCATCATTTTCTCTTTTGCCTCCCAGCATACCATTGTTGTTGTTTTATTACAGAAAGATGACCAAGGAAACGAGAAACCCATTGCTTTCTTTAGCAGAGCTCTTAGAGATGCACCTCTGAAATATCAAATCATGGAGAAACAAGCTTATGCTTTGGTCAAGGCTATTAAAGACTTCAGGATTTACATCCTTTATTCTCATGTTATAGCTTATGTGCCAAGTCCCATTGTTAAAGACATTCTCACTCAAGAAAACTTAGAAGGTAGAAGAGGAAAATGGATTGCCAACATCTTAGAATTTGATATTGAGATAAAACCTACAAAATTAATAAAAGGGCAAGGTTTGGCCAAACTAATGACAGAAGCAAACTTCCAAGCCTTAGACATAAACCAGCTGGACAATGAACCGGAGCTGGCGACTCCAATGATCAATGTAGCCTTTGAACAATCCCCTTGGTACTCTGATATATGTTATGTGTTAAAAAACCTGTGTGCTCCACCAGGATTGTCCTGAACTAAGTGTAGGTTCCTAAAAATGAAAGCTTCAAGATTTTGTGTCATGGATGGCAATTTTCTTTGGAAAAACCATGAGGGTATATTGTTAAACTGCCTGATTGAAAATGAAGCTAACAATATCACCAAAGAATTTCATGCAGGTGACTGTGGTGGACACTTGTATTGGAAGTCCACTGTGGATAAGATTTTGAGGGCTGGTTATTATTGGCCCACTGTTTTCTCTGATGTCAGGAAATTCACCACCTCTTGTCACAACTGTCAAGTGTTTGAGGGAAAGAGAAAGTTACTGCCACTTCCTTTAAGGCCTATTGCAACAGAGAGACCTTTTCAACAATGGGGCTTGGATTTCATTGGGGAAATTCACCCTTCATCTTCAGGCCAACATAGATGGATTCTAACAGCTACAGACTACTTTACTAAATGGATTGAAGCTGTTCCATACAGACAAGCAAATGATTCCACTATCATTCAGTTCCTTGAGACCAATATTCTTTCTAGATTTGGTTGTCCTGATAAAATAATAACAGACAATGCTGTTGCCTTCAGATCTAAGAAGATGGTGAATTTCTGCCACAAATTTCACATTACCTTGGGCCATTCTACTGCATATTATCCCCAAGGAAATGGCCTTGCTGAATCATCAAACAAAAGCCTTGTGAACATCATAAAGAAGGTACTGGAAGAAAATAAGAAGAATTGGCATAAGAAGCTGGTCAATGCCTTATGGGCAGATAGACTAACAACTAAGAGATCAATTGGGGTCAGCCCATATGAGTTGGTTTATGGATTAGAAGCCAAATTTCCTTCATCACTAGGGGTTCCGGTTATGAAACTGCTTCAAGAAAGTCAAGTTGAGCCCAATGATATGCAAAGAAGGATCAATCAAATAATATGTTTACAACAAACTAGAGACCAAGTTTTCAGCAGAGTTCAAGTTTTACAAGAAAAATTAAAGAAAGCTTTTGATAGAAGGACCAAGGCAGAAGATTTCAACATTGGTGACAAAGTCCTCAAGTGGGATTCAAGAAGGGAAGATAAATGAAAACATGGAAAATTGGATTCCCTTTGGAGAGGACCATTTGTTGTTCAAGCAGTACAAGGAAACAATACTTATTTCCTTAAAAGTCTTAATGAAACTGATTTGGATGAAGGTCTTGTAAATGGCAGGATGTTGAAGCACTCTTTTGACTACTATCCATAAGTGCAGTTGTGTTTCCCTTGTACATATCCAGGTGTATATATTGCTTTCTTTGAAATATGTAAAAATGCAGTTTCTCAAGTTTTATAAGGTATCAGCAAAAGGCAAATAAGTTCAGAGATTTACCAAGATGGGAAGACCACAATTTTGGCATTTCAAAGCAGCATACTTCAAGTTTTGGTAAAAGCAGTCAAGGGCCAAGGCATTCTGACCTGCTGTTCTTGGTCTTTCAAATGGAAAAACCATCCCCATGTGGAGCCACTGTTAGCTACCTATACCAATAGGTTTCATATTTCATGATTGGCAAAGAAAGTTCCAAATATGCTCTGCTTTGATGATGCAAAGATCCCATATTTCCATAAGAAAACAATGTGTGTATATAGCTTTATGATTGACCCAATTTTGATGGATGGTCCAACAGCCTAATCTGGATGATGCCATGTTTTAATTTTCTGTTGTAGAATAGAGAAAGAAGTCTGTCCAAACTGTTTAATCTTGGCAGCCCAGTAGCTTAGGTAGAGAATTAAGGTTCCCAACTGCTTAATCTGGGACCTTGGAAGCAATAAGGGTAATTCTAGATAGAAAATCAAAAGAAAAAGCCAAGAGAAAAGAAAAGGCAAATAAGGATCTGCAAGTCTAAGTGCACCCTCCAAGAAGAAACAAAAAATGCTAGGCAAGTAGATGGGTAGGGAGATGGGGTTGCAGAAATGTCATTCCTTACAATTGAATGTGTGCTAACCTATTCACAAAGGAAAATCAATGGATTGAGAAGGTCTTCTTCTCCATCAGATTGCAGCAAAGCAAAGGAGCATGTCTAATTTCCCATTTTCCCCTTTCCCATTCATTACTAACATCCCTTCATCAGTTGAGGTTCATGAAAGAATTTGAGGTTTTATGCTGGTTCTTATTCCTTTAAAAGCCACATTTCTTGTCTAAAAATCTTTTCATTTTGATCTACTCCCTAAACTAAGTTATCTTCACATAAACTTAGTGATTTCACTCCTCATTCACCTTTTCCATCCATATTAACCCCTAACTTCTATTATCTAAATCCCCTATGTTACCCTTTCCCTACTATTATAACACTATGGTGTATAAACCCCAAGCATTGTATAAATATCCCTCCCCTTGGCATTATAGCCACATGTTCACTGTTAGGGATTAAATTGACATCTGGTCAATTTGAGAACTCTAAGCCTTACCCCTCTTTTCCCTTCAGAAGTCATTTAACCCATTGAACCCTTCATTTGCTAAAAAACCTTGTAAAAAACCCCTTTTTACCCATAACCCGCTTCATTTGCGAAAAACATACAAAAACCCACTTTTTCCCATTTACCCAAAGTCTTAGCGCTATGCGCATTTATGTAAATAACATTGAAAAAACCATATGAATCGCCAAATTTGCAAAGGTCCCGCCGGGCGCAAATTTCAAAGGAAATATTATTTTAATCCCGCCCGCATCCGTATCGTCCGGCCAGCTCAACGATCCGTCCACCGTCGGATTGGGCCCTTATCATCCGACGGCCCTCGTGCATATCGGACTAGCCCCAACGTTCAAAAGATACCTTCCGATATCTGTCAGAGGGTGATGTCAGGCCTCTGCCACGCATCACCCCCACATCGTATCAGAGGTACCTTGGACAATTCCGCTTCCGTATGGAAGGCGGTGCGATATGAAACCGCTAACCACTTCCGGTTTCGGTTAATCCGCCCTGCCTACGTCACTGCCAAGATCACTGCTATGTCAGCGCCGCGTCGGTACGCCCCGTCTGCCATTGCTCCACCTGTCTGCCACCTCACCATCCCCGTGGACCTCTCTTATGCCACCACGTCACCCGATGACGTCATGCTGACGTCATCCGACCTTGACCCCACCTGATGACGTCATCCAAAAAAGGCGCCAATGTTCCAAAAAATCCATATTTTGGCCAAAATTTCGTGTTTTTTGCACTTTTTGCCAAAAACGTTGTTGTTTTCTTTGCATGGTTTTTACGTTCAACCCCGCACCAACCTACTGAACTCGACCTGGAGACTGCTGGCGCGCCATTTCCACCTGCATACGTGTCCATTGTTCTCTGTATACTAGGTATTTATCCTTGTGAATCCCTCCTGCACCTGGTTTCGTCTGTAAATTGCCAAGAAAGCTTAAAACACTGAGAAACTTATAATTCACCGGCAAATCCCCTGTGCCTGGTCCCCATTTACACTCTAAGGTCGAAATTCACCGGTTGAGCCTTGTTTGCCCGAGTTTTTTACCAATAACTGCATTCTGTTCGCGCAATCGCGAAATGGTAACCCAAACTGTACCAATTTGCTGAGAGAAAGAGTTTAAGACCAGACATTTGTCTTATCCATACTTTAAGCAGTATTTCAATTGCTGCACTTGACCATTTATCCTCTGTTCATCAGTAATTCACCTTTCTTTTTGAAGAAAAACTCTTTGGTGTCGCTCTGCACAGTAACACCAGTTTTTTAAACAGCAGAAATCCTAAAGGTGACTATGGATCCTCCAGTAGCACCTGTAGCGTTGAATGTTGCCCCTTTAAATGCCCCTCAGAGAGAATTGGAATGGCAACCTCTAGCAGACCTGGATTATCAAATATCAGAGGAAATGCTGATGAAGACCAAGTTCCACATCCACCTGCTAAATGAATTGAAGGCTAAACATGAGAATGGAACAGATGTATTGGGCATATGGGACTCTTTTCTCCCTATCTTCAAGCTCCCTCAGGTCAACCAGTTTCCTGATTTAATCCACCTATGTAACGAATGCTATGACCATACTCAGAGGGCTGTGCTTGACCCTTCAGGATCAGTTGTTTTCTTTATCACCCCTGAAGCTATCAAAGAGATGTTGAACTTCAAGACTGAGAAGAAGTTAGTTCCTTTATCACTAATAGATTTGATAAATCAAGGAGCTAGATTGACAGATGCTCAAGTCACCAAACTCAACCAGCTGTTCATTGGCTCTGACTCTGTGAAGTATCCTCCTATTAACCAAGTATACCTCAACCAATTGGGCAGAGATCTTGCAGACATGATTAGTACCATTTTGGGCTATAATTCAATTGAATTTGTTGATGAAACTGTGCTGGTGATCATGCTCATGTTCGCTCCTGGCAAGTCTCCAATTTTCTATGACTATGCCACCTACATCTCTGATAAGATACATGAGCAGTTGATGAACCTGGCAAGAGAAAAGGTGTTCAGATACACCTCTTACATCTATCACTTAATCATATATTATCAACATGAAAAGTTTTCTTTTGCTATGAAAAGAGTGGATGCCCAAGGCAATCCAAGGTCAGTGGTCTATTGGTCCTCTGTCTTCCACTGCAGACCTGACTCCCCATATACCTACTGTGAGTTCATAGATCTCTTCATCCACCCAGCCATGTCTCTGATGATGAGCTCACCTCCTCCAAGACTAACTGATGAGATGCAAAGGGTACTTTAGTTGTCAAAATCTTACAGCATTGGGGACTGGTACTTCTACCAGAACCACACAGTTATAAGGATATATGGGTGTGAGTTGCCCCCATACAGATTGCCCAAATATGTGCCCATGAGATTGTTTGCCCTGGAATACTTCAGGCAATTTGGGAATGCTGATGTGCTGCACTTTTCAGGCAGAGGCAAGAAAGCACAACTGAAGGTCAGAAACCAATTAGGCCACTTCATCTACAACAAAAGGGAGGAAGGTTGGCGAGGGGCGGATAGCATGTTACAATCCCTTGGCCTGCAAACCAGTTTCCTTTGGAAACCTTATGACCCCAATCACTTCATAACTTTAAGAAGGGTCAAGTATAGGCTGTCTGGTTATGACAATGTAAGGTTGCCTCACATAGAAAAATATGCAAATCAAGTAAAGTGGAGGAGGGGAACCTTAGAGGAGCCTATCACACAAGAAGAGTTAAATCAAAGAGCACTAAGAAATCTGAAAAAGGTGGCTGACCTAGAGCTTTGTTCACAGGTGTGCACTCTTCCAAGCACTCAAGTGGGAACAGCTGCATCTTCCTCCACAGCAAATCAGCAAGCAGCTAAAGCAACTGAGCCAACTTCTACCAAAGGAAAGGAAAAGGAAATGGAACCAGAACAGCCACCTCATGAGGAGGTACAACAGCAACAGGTACAACAGCCACAAGAGGGGCAGCAAGAGAAAGAGCAGCCACTGCAGCAAGAAAAGGCAGCTGAGGCCCCAATTTTAACTGAGCAGCAGCCACCACAAATTGTGCCTCCTAGGCAGGAAACAACAGCTGAAGCCTCAATCCTCCAAACCCCACAAAAGGAGGACATAAGTAGAAAGAGGGACAGAGAGACTCCCCTCACAACAACAACTCAAGGGGGGAAAGACACAGAATGAATCCCCTTTCAGAAGAGGAAATGATCCGGATTTAGACAGGAACGCAATAGATTACAGAGATAACCATAAATACAGAGATGCGATAACCATATACACAAAGATGCAGCGGAAATAATACTTCATTTCATTACTGTAAAATACTGAAATATGCTTACAAATAGAAATGGAAAGAAACCAGCTAGGGCGATGGTAGCTTATCTCTGAGAAGAGATGTGGCGACTACATGCCTCTGAACTGTTCTGAACTGTGTTACAATGAGGCTCGAAGGCCTATTTATTGTTGAGAAACAATGGAAAACCCTTCACATCCCGAAACCTAACCCTAGAAGACGAAACGCCAAATTGTGGGCCCCGTTTGGGTAAATTGGTACATCAATTTACTGGGGTCGTAACTTTGGCATATGATCTCCGTTTGACGCGTACGATAGCTCGTTAGAAAGATCTATCCGAGTACTACCACTTTGGGAGGCAACAGCGGTCCATGGACCCATGTTGCCCCAGAATCCCAAAAAAACGTCGTTTAGGGCCTCAAAACGGCTCCGGATGTTTAGGACCCGAAAAACTGCTAAAAATAGTAAACTGTGCTACAATTAAGGAAACTGAAAATGCTGAGAAAGACAGTTGTGGGGGTCCAAATGGGATAGGTGGGTGGCCACCAACATCCACCTGGATCATTCCTCCCCCCTTAGGAAGCAATGGTCCCCATTGCGTTGAGTTCCTCCATCTGCTGAACTTGTCCTGCAATCTTTGATGTGTCCAGTGATGGTGGGAAGCATGGTTGACGATGGTCCACATTGAACATTTGGTGCAGGCGAAGGAATGGAGGAATGATGTGCTCCAAAGCATTGTTCCCCATAGCCTTGGTACTGTTGTAAGGACCATGTCGGAGTCGCCTGAGTTTCTGATGGGTTCTGGTAAGGCGTTCTCTCTGCAGATGCAACCAGACTTTGTCGCCCACTTGAAACTTGTGTGGTGGTACCCCTGTGGGTGAGGAGAAGTTGTTCCTGTGTTCTGTCATGACCGTATCCCTTTGCTGCTGCTGTTGCGTGGAGGAACCCTTTGCAGGGGTCATGGATGTAGCAACGATCTTCCCCTTACTTTGGGAGTGAACCAGAAAAATGAATTTCCTGGTCTGTGATATGAGCTTGCTGCCTTTCTTGGTAGTAATCAAAGATGTGGCAGTAGGTGGGGCTACCTCCGGTATCCTGAATAATGAATTATTCAAAGAAATAATGACAGCACGAGGCCTGGACTCATACACAGCATGTCGCCTCCACAAGTATGGCTGGCCTAATAATACATCACAAACATCCAGAGGTGTAACATCACACAATACCTCATCTGTGAAGGGCTTGATGCTGTAGGGAAGGTGGCACTGTTGGCGAACTTTGAGATCTCGTCCTTCGTGAAGCCACCCGATACTGTACGGCTGTGGGTGTGGTGTAGTCGGTAGGCCCAACCGCTTCACGACCTCTGCTGAAATGAGGTTCTTTTGGCTACCACTATCGACAATGAATCGCAGCGGTGAACCCTTCACCCACATCTGTGAGTGGAAAAGACACTCCCCCTCCTCTGGATCTTCGGGTTCATTTTTCTGGATCTTGGCAGTGGCAACAGTGGCGCTGGGATCCGCATCAATGATCTGCTTCCCTTTTCCATTCCCCTTATTGGGTTCTGGCTCAGGGTCAGAACATGCATCTGATTCGGAAGCCTTCAACTCAGCCACGAGCGACTGCTTGGTCTGACACTCACTTGTGTTCTGAGTGGGACTCTTGTGGAACTCGCACCACTTTCCAGTGTCCTTCTTTGGCTTCGTGGTGTTGTTCTTTTCTTGCGGCTTTGATGGGTTGTCTTGGGTCACCCCGCCTTGGCTTTGTCCTTTGGGCTTCGGATTTGCAGATCCAAAGTCTCGCTTCTTCTGTTTGAACTTTTGCTCGATTTTGATAGTGTATCGGTATGCTGTGTCGAGTGAGGAGATGTTCAAGAACACCATCTCTTCTTGGATGTATTTGTGTAGGCAGTCGCGATATTTGAGTACCAGATGCAGTTCAGAATCTTTGATACCCAACTGTGTGCGAAGGGTATGAAAAATGTTTGTGAACTCTGGCACATCTTGGTCTCGTCCCTGCCGCAGTGTGGTCCATTTGATGTATTTGTCCTCATAGCTTCCGACAGGGTAGTACTGCTCCTTGATGGCATCCCGAAAGTCATTCCAAGTGGGTGCGGCTGAAAATAGTGAGCCTGTACTTTCATCCTTCTGCTCGCAGTAGGTTTCCCACCAGTCCTTGACGTGGGGGGCTGCTTTGAGAAGAGCGAAAACAATCTTTTCCCGATTTGAAAGTTCATGAAAAGAAAAATACCCATCTAGCATATTTAACCATTTATCTACGGCATCTGCGTCGATTTGTTCCTCGAATATGGGGATTTCAAAATTAACTTGTACCTTGAAGGATGTGGCATTTCCAGAGTCGCTGTTGGAAGCCGATGCGTCGCCTCTGGGTAGCCGCTGAAGAATCTGCGCAAAGATATCCATCATCGCGTTCCGTTGCCGCTCGAGTGCTTCTTCGAGCAAGATTTTGATAGGATCTCCTGCTCCCTCGTCTTTCTTCTCATCCGCCATGGGAGGCCATCGGGATTTGCGAGGTTGGTCTTGCAAAGGTTCGACCAGTTCAAGCCCTAACTCCTTATATCCCGACCTCGTTGGGGACATGCAAAGAAAAAGATAGAAAAAGCAGACCGCTCTAATACCACTGATCCGGATTTAGACAGGAACGCAATAGATTACAGAGATAACCATAAATAAAAAGATGCGATAACCATATACACAAAGATGCAGCGGAAATAATACTTCATTTCATTACTGTAAAATACTGAAATATGCTTACAAACAGAAATGGAAAGAAACCAGCTAGGGCGATGGTAGCTTATCTCTGAGAAGAGATGTGGCGACTACATGCCTCTGAACTGTTCTGAACTGTGTTACAATGAGGCTCGAAGGCCTATTTATTGTTGAGAAACAATGGAAAACCCTTCACATCCCGAAACCTAACCCTAGAAGACGAAACGCCAAATTGTGGGCCCCGTTTGGGTAAATTGGTACATCAATTTACCGGGGTCGTAACTTTGGCATATGATCTCCGTTTGACGCGTACGATAGCTCGTTAGAAATATCTATCCGAGTACTACCACTTTGGGAGGCAACATCAGTCCATGGACCCATGTTGCCCCAGAATCCCAAAAAACGTCGTTTAGGGCCTCAAAACGGCTCCGGATGTTTAGGACCCGAAAAACTGCTAAAAATAGTAAACTGTGCTACAATTAAGGAAACTGAAAATGCTGAGAAAGACAGTTGTGGGGGTCCAAATGGGATAGGTGGGTGGCCACCAACATCCACCTGGATCAGGAAATGCCTTTGGGGCAATCTTTGGGCATGGGCCCACCAAGTCTGGAGGCCTCAGCAAGTTCCTTCCAGCAGGAACAAGAGAGGATAGTGGGAGGAGAAGTCAGCTCCTCAAGCCAGCAGAGAGAAGGTGAATTGAGCATCAAACAGCAGTTCATTGACATAAAAAGGAGGAATGAGCCAATAAAAATACAGCTATATAATCATTTGCTGAAAATGGCTCCCACTAACAACCAAAGACTGATGTCTGCATACGATGTTAATGAAGGAAAAATGATCATTAGTCACTTCATGCCAACTGAATTGCAACCATAGTCCCCTTCAGACTACTTGAGGACCAATCTTGAGGTCCTTGCTAAGGACATCCACCCAATGGACAAAATCGAATTGCATAAGCAAACGGGTGAGATGGTGTATGCCTCCTTGGCAGATAAGCCATTGGATAACTACAGGCTAGAAAATAGCCTAAATAATACAGCTACCCAACTTGAGTTAGAGAGAGCATCCTCTCAAGCAAAGGACAACAGGATCAGGGCCTTAGAAGATATAATCATAGAGATTGGGCATGACCCCAAGGACATCAAGGGCATACAAGAAATATTGAAATTGAGGGATGCAGACATGGCAGCTTTGAGGAAAAATATCAAAATCCCAGCAACTATTCACCCTCAAATGGATGAAGTTGCCCAGCTAAGACATGATCAAGATGCTGCAGCTTTGCTGGTGTCTTTATACAAACAGCTGATCCAGACTCAAGAAAAGTTGGGAGAATCAGAGGCTGCACAGGCAGCGTTGCAAGCATCATTACAGCAAAAGGAAGGAGGTCAAACATCTCAGCCTCCTCCTGAAATATCTAACCTTGAGGAAGCTCCTCCAACTACTGCTCCCCTCACTCAACAAACAGAACAGGCAGCACCTTCTACCTCAGCACCACCACCAACAACAGAGCAGGCCCCAAGCCTGGACATGCAAAAGCTGAGAAATGAGATTCAGGCCCTGGAAGCCCAAATGACAGAATTAAATGAGGCCAGGGAGAATTTAGCCAAGGTAAATGAAAGATATGATAAATCCAAGCAGACTATGGCAGAAAAGGGCAGGGAAATAAAGGCCCTCAAAGACAGGATAAAGGAGCTAGAGAAGGAGCTCAAACTGGATAAAGTAGTGGCTGAGATCAAGACAGTGCTATGGGCCAATATCGGCCAATCCATCACTGATCAATGGCAGTATATTGAAACAATTCATGAACAGCTGGAGCTCATTGCAAAAGCACAGAGGGAAATTCAGAGATCAAGGGCCTCTCTAGGCAATATGCCTGAAGTTGCCAACAGGATGATCAATGTGCTTAACAATAGAACAAGTGCTCAGTTAGCAACTATGGGAATTTCCAACAGGACTAAGACTATTTTGTTAGTAAAGAGGGTCCTGACACTAAGAAACCTGGTGCAGACATTAGAAAGAAGGACCCAGGACATGCAGACAGAGGTCAACAGATTCATGGACAAATTTGTGGCATTGCAAAACAGAGGTCTCCCTGGCTTACTGAACAGCGCAGGAAGACTACTTACACATGAGCAGTATGCCAAGAGGGTCAACACATTCGCCACAAATCAGATCACTGAAAGGCCCAGCACCTCAGAAGAAACAGGGCCAGCAACAGGACAAAGTCTCTACAACAGGGTAGAGAATTTATTCTTTATAATGAATGAAATCAAACATCTGTTTGAAGTGCCTCCCAATTTCTATAAATACACAGAGGCAGATGAGACTTTGGATGCAATTCTTAGACATCAATTGCCCACACAGGAATGGTGGACTAAGGCAATACAGATGATCTTGTAGACAAGAAGCCATTCACTAGGTTTTTTCATCAAAAAATACAAGTTGGCATGCACATGAAAACTTAGTAAAATCAGCAAACATGAAAAGGGAAGGGCTGAGCCAACTCAGCAAAGCTATTTCAGCCACCAAAGCAGCAATGACAGCGACAGGTGACAGGGCCAAAGAACTAGAGCACGACAGCCATAAAGGCACATTTTTCCGGAGATAAAGCAGAACGGTCAGACCGACTCAGTGGCCTCCAAAGGTCAAAATATCTCCTGACAGATATAAAGAGCATTTATTTTGTATTCAATGATGTAATAACCTCTTATCTGCTTTCTATACAAGTTGGTGAATGTATTTATTTCTCAGATGCCTCAACGCCTCAGATATTTTGTATGACCGCTTGTATATATCCCCCCCTCGCATAATCTTGCAGGGGTTGTTGTTGATCTCTCTTCAAGAGTTTCTTATGCTATAAAATTTCCAGACTATTAATACAAAGGCTGATGGAATTTCCAAAGCTCTGCGTTATCTGAGTCATTGTGGTGTTTTGCTGAATGTTACAGGATTCCTGCGTGTTTCATGAATCAATAAGTTTTCTTCAAACTCTTAGTTATGTGTTTTGTCATCTTCTCATAGCTCATCCATGTTCTGTGTTTTACAGTTAATAGCAAAGAAAAAGAATAGTTCTAGGATTTAATCACACATTACCCTAGACTCAATCTATGCTATTATTAATGTTTTCTTCAGTTACAATTATAAAGGTGTAATTCTTAATTGCTGCACTTTCAAACTGTATGCTTTCATAGTGACTGTTGTTTTAGGAATTCAAGTTTGCTCATGTGCAACATATCTCTTTCTCACACCCAGCTTAGTGGAAAACTCTTAATTGCCTTTCACTGGTTAATACACACTTCACCAGCACAATTTCAAATTTGTTTCATGAAGTATTTAAATGGCCCTGTAATTTCAGTAACTCAACTCAATATTCAGTCAACCTGTAGCCGCAGACTCCATTGCCCAATGGACTAATACTGCCTGAAAACCTACACCTTAGGGACAGAAGACATCCCTCAACCAAAACATAAAACAAAACCCTGAACATCATAGCTAGCCTAAAATACTATCAGAACAGAGACAAATCATAAAGAGAGAGCCCTCTCTGATTACAGTTTGGCTAGGAGCTGTAATCCAAAGATTGGTTAGTGGTTACCCTGGTCGTATTCCCTTGGGAGTCAAAGGGAACAACCTGGGTGTTAACATAATTGGCGACTCCACTGGGGACTCCTTAGGATTTTCTAATTACTGTATATCTCCTAAAGCTACATATGAAGCCTGAATACCAGCCAGGAAGCCTTCAGAACTGTTTCTGTTTTACATTAACAGGTTCAGATAAATGCTGCTTCAGTCAATCTTCATGTTAGCTTTGAGATATATACAACTATTCCAAAATCTTGCCTAGTCCTTACAGATATAAAAATATTCCAAAAAACATAATCAAAAAACAAGTTCAGAAGCTGGCTCCTAAAAGGGAAACTAGACACACTAGGTCAAACCCTGACCCCAATCCACCAGCTATTTTTGAAAATCCTAATACAATCCCCAAGATCATTAGGAAGCAGCGGGAACAGGAGACCCTTGCTGACTCAAGTCCTGAGACAACTCATCCAAACCCTGTTCCAACTCCTATCAAGGTTCTATTTCGGTATACCCTTGGTTCCCCCAGTTCACCATCCACATCTCAAAGCCCCTCTTTCACACCTCCATCCACTGCACATATTCCCTTGACCAACACTCTAGTTTCCACCTTTCCCACTACCCCTGTTGTACCAGTCATTCATGCTATCCCTGTTATACCTGTCAACCCAATAAATCCTGCAAATATGGCTAATAGATATGCACCCTTGCAGTTACCTGCCAATGCTCCAGCCCTACCTCAGGACTATCAATCCAAGATCTCATATTTTGACTCCACTGGCCCTTTCACAGCAATTCAGCATGCCAGAAGGATGCAAGACCACTTTGAGAACTATGAAATAGATGATGACAGTGTGAGAATGAGAGTCTTTGTTCAGAGCCTCATAGGGGATGTAAGAACTTGGTTTAGATCACTGGATGCAAATACCATCACAACTCCTGATGACCTTTATCAAGCTTTTACTAATAGATGGGAGAAGAAGAAAGATCCCCTGCACATACTTGGTGAATATGACACAATCAGACGAGGTCCTCAAGAGACCGTGTTGGAGTATTGTGCAAGATTTAATAACGTATATAATGCAATACCACAGAATTTAAGACCTCCCCCTGATTTAGCCTTGTACAAATTTCCCGATGGTTTTGACCCTGATATGGCATATCAATTAAAAGAAAGGGCACCTGAAACCCTTGAAGAAGCCCAGAAGATTGCTGTCACAGTAGAGGCTAACCTAATTGCCAAAAGAAATAGGGCAAGATTGGAAAAGAGAACCACCTTCAAGGAAGAACCCTCAGCCTTTGATCAAAAATTGGATGAAATACTCACTGGTATGAAGAGATTAGGTGATAGAGTAGAATCAGTTGAGAGAAAGTCATCATGGGACGCACCACAAAATAACCCTATCAGGAATCAAAATTTTAGGAGAAACCAAAACCCAAACACTGGCAAAACCGGTTCTGAGCTAGACATAAGGCCTCCTTTCCAAGAAAACTATACTGAGGCATCCACTTCAAATGAGGAAACAGATGACACCCACATTAACCTAATGGGTCTGAATGATGAGCAGGGAGTTTTCTTGAGTCAAGAGGATCATAAAGATGATGACATTCAGCAATTCCAAACCAGGTCAGGTGAGTCATTTGACTTTAAACAAGGATATGACACAGTTGTTTATGAAGTTCATAAACAATATAAGCTAAGAAGCAGAATTATAAATGTGACACAGCCTGACAAGACAAAGGACATAACACGGCCTAAGAAATTTATTATCACAGAACCAAGTGACAAAACTGGTCCAATTACAGATGAGGTAACAGTTGAAGAGATAACTGAAACATCTCTCTCAAAACAACAACCAGTAGAGTCATCACCCTTGCAGCCCAATCCTACTAACACTCCTCAAGAGATGAGTAAAAAGTACAAGCCTCAAGATCAAGTAAAGAATCAAGAAAAAGACTTTGTGAACAAGGAAAAGACTATCATCCACAACCCCAAAATCCAATCTGAAAAACCCTTTGACTTAGAAGCTGAAATTGGCAAACTAAAAGTAGCTATTCCCCTTTCAGAACTAGCCAAGCATGACATTTATAGACAACAAATCAAGAAGTCCCTTCAAATTACTCGTAATAAAGATAATGTCAATGTGTTGGATGACACCCCAACATTGCTGTTCGGTCCAGAAGTTGATGGAAAAACAGTTGTCACAGGGATCTTACCTTTCTATGTCAGCATGCATGTTCATGATAAGATACTACACAATGCAATGTTTGACTCAGGTGCCTCTCACAACTTAATGCCCAAATCAGTCATGGAAAGATTTAATCTAGATATTACAAGACCATATAAGGACCTATTCTCATTTGACTCCAGCCAAGTTAAGTGTTTAGGTCTGATAAAAGATCTTTGTGTGTCCCTAGTTCAGTACCCAAATAAAACAATTCTAATGGATGTTGTAGTTTCTGATATCCCACCCAAATATGGGATGCTGTTATCAAGATCACGGGGGGCTAAACTCCAAGGTTCCCTACAGTTAGACATGTCATATGCAACCATCTCAGTCTTTGGTCAACCCAAGAGGTTATATAGAGAGTCACTCATGAAATACATGGTCAGCAATGAAGAAAAACCTCAAAATTTTCCCATATATGCCGTCCATTCTGATATAGATTCATATATTCTCTTCAATGATAATTCAGGTCTTACAAATGATGAAGAAACCGAGACACTCAAACAAGATCAAGACATTAATGAACAAGTTGTTGCTCTAGAAATAAAGCTGATCCAATCAAGTGATGAGACTGTCCTAAAAGACAAACTAAATGAAAAACCAGATCTTCAACTTACAATCCCAGCTTACAAAGAAGTCATTAGATCTCCCCTAGAACAAGAGATCCTATGGTTCCTTGAATTTGATGGATCAGTCAACAAATTAGGGGCAGGAGCTAGAGTTTGGATACATAACAAGCAAAATAGTCATGCAGAAGGCCGAGCCTATAGACTAAATTTCAGATGCACTAATAATATGGCAGAATATGAAGCTCTCTTGCTAGGCCTTAAGCTAGTAAAATCCTTACAAGCCATAAAATTTTCAATTATGGGAGATTCAGACTTGATTATCCAACAGGTAAAGGTAAATTTTGTTACTAATAATAAAAGACTGAGATCTTATAGATCTACTGCTGCTGAACTGCTACAGTCCTTCACTGAATTTCAAATTACTAAGATTCCCAGGACCCATAACCTGCATGCTCATAGCTTGGCCACATTTGCAAGCACCTGCAAGTTACCTTTTGGGCCCCACCATTGCTTTACAGCTGAGGTGAAACACAGACCTTCTATCCCAAACAATGTCAAAGACTGGCAAGTATTTGAAGATGATGCACAAATAAATAACTTCTTGACCTTGCAACAAGAATTTGCAGGACTAAATATTGACATTAAGGGAGCAAGTCAATCACAAATACAGAGTAAATAGAATAACAAGCCAATATCACCTAAGACAGCTCACCAAATCCTACATCCAACAATTTTCAACAAAGACAACATACAAGAAATTCAACAAATCAGTTGTGAAGAAGTGGCTGATGCTGAAGCTGAAGTGATACAATTGAAAGACAATTTTCTTCCAACAGGCCTAACCCCACTAGAGGATATCTTTGATTCAAATGATGTCCCAAGAAAACCAAAAATGCAGCCCCTTAACTCTGCCATTTAAGAATGCAACATTGGAACCATTGAAAAGCCCAAGATAATAAAATTATCTACTTCCCTACCCCCTGATCAAAAGCCCAAATACATTGACCTTTTCAAAGAGTTTCAAGATGTCTTTGCATGGAGTTATGAGGACTTAAAATCCTATGACACCTCAGTTATCCAACATACCATCCCTCTCAAGCCAAATCAAAAGCCATTTAAACAAAAATTGAGAAGGATAAAACCTATGCTTCTCCCAGCAATGGAGCAAGAAGTAAAAAAAATGTTTAAAGCTGGTATCATAGCACCAATCAGGTTTTCTGATTGGATTTCAAATTTACTGCCCACAAGAAAGAAAACTGGTGAAATAAGACTATGTGTTGATCTTAGAAATCTAAACCAAGTATCTCTCAAAGACAACTATCCCTTACCTAAGATGGATCACATTCTCCAAAGAGTGGTAGGAGCATCAAGGATCTCATTACTGGATGGATTCTTAGGTTTTAATCAAATCCTAGTGCACCCTGATGATCAAGACAAAACTGCATTCACAACCCCATGGGGAACTTTCAAATATTTAAAAATGCCTTTTGGATTGAAAAATGCAGGGGCAACATTTCAAAGAGCAATGGATATTGCTTTTGCCAAGGAGATTCATGACTTTCTTGTCATTTACTTAGATGACCTCACACCTTTCTCAAAATCAGACCAAGAACATTTGAAACATTTGAGGCAGATCTTCTTAACATGTAGGAAGTATGGGATTTCCCTGAATCCCAAGAAGTCTCTATTTGGTTTGGAAGAAGGTAAGCTTTTAGGGCATATCATTTCAAAGGATGGCATAAGAATTGACCCAGACAGGATACAAACTATCTTACAAATGCCCCACCCAAGGAACATCAAAGAATTGCAAGCCTTCTTGGGTAAGATCAACTTCTTGAGAAGGTTTATCCCAAACTTAGCAGAGTTGATCAGATTACTGAATAACATGCTAAAGAAGGAATCAAAGGTGAAATGGACAGTTGAAGCAAATCAAGCCTTTGAAAGTATAAAACTAGCCCTTACCCAAACCCCAGTCTTAACAAATCCTCAATTTGACAGAGAATTCATCATTTTCTCTTTTGCCTCCCAGCATACCATTGCTATTGTTTTATTACAGAAAGATGACCAAGGAAACGAGAAACCCATTGATTTCTTTAGCAGAGCTCTTAGAGATGCACCTCTGAAATATCAAATCATGGAGAAACAAGTGTATGCTTTGGTCAAGGCCATTAAAGACTTCAGGATTTACATCCTTTATTCCCATGCTATAGCTTATGTGCCAAGTCCCATTGTTAAAGACATTCTCACTCTAGAAAACTTAGAAGGCAGAAGAGGAAAATGGATTGCCAACATCTTAGAATTTGATATTGAGATAAAACCTACAAAATTAATAAAAGGGCAAGGTTTTGCCAAACTAATACTAGAAGCAAACTTCCAAGCCTTAGACATAAACCAGCTGGACAATGAACCGGAGCTGGCGACTCCAATGATCAATGTAGCCTTTGAACAATCCCCTTGGTACTCTGATATATGTTATGTGTTACAAAACCTGTGTGCTCCACCAGGATTGTCCAGAACTAAGTGTAGGTTCCTAAAAATGAAAGCTTCAAGATTTTGTGTCATGGATGGCAATTTTCTTTGGAAAAACCATGAGGGTATATTGTTAAACTGCCTGATTGAAAATGAAGCTAACAATATCACCAAAGAATTTCATGCAGGTGACTGTGGTGGACACTTGTATTGGAAGTCCACTGTGGATAAGATTTTGAGGGCTAGTTATTATTGGCCCACTGTTTTCTCTGATGTCAGGAAATTCACCACCTCTTGTCACAACTGTCAAGTGTTTGAGGGAAAGAGAAAGTTACTGCCACTTCCTTTAAGGCCTATTGCAACAGAGAGACCTTTTCAACAATGGGGCTTGGATTTCATTGGGGAAATTCACCCTTCATCTTCAGGCCAACATAGATGGATTCTAACAGCTACAGACTACTTTACTAAATGGATTGAAGCTGTTCCATGCAGACAAGCAAATGATTCCACTATCATTCAGTTCCTTGAGACCAATATTCTTTCTAGATTTGGTTGTCCTGATAAAATAATAACAGACAATGCTGTTGCCTTCAGATCTAAGAAGATGGTGAATTTCTGCCACAAATTTCACATTACCTTGGGCCATTCTACTGCATACTATCCCCAAGGAAATGGCCTTGCTGAATCATCAAACAAAAGCCTTGTGAACATCATAAAGAAGGTACTGGAAGAAAATAAGAAGAATTGGCATAAGAAGCTGGCCAATGCCTTATGGGCAGATAGACTAACAACTAAGAGATCAATTGGGGTCAGCCCATATGAGTTGGTTTATGGATTAGAAGCCAAATTTCCTTCATCACTAGGGGTTCCGGTTATGAAACTGCTTCAAGAAAGTCAAGCTGAGCCCAATGATATGCAAAGAAGGATCAATCAAATAATATGTTTACAGCAAACTAGAGACCAAGTTTTCAGCAGAGTTCAAGTTTTACAAGAAAAATTAAAGAAAGATTTTGATAGAAGGACCAAGGCAGAAGATTTCAACATTGGTGACAAAGTCCTCAAGTGGGATTCAAGAAGGGAAGATAAAGGAAAACATGGAAAATTGGATTCCCTTTGGAGAGGACCATTTGCTGTTCAAGCAGTACAAGGAAACAATACTTATTTCCTTAAAAGTCTTAATGAAACTGATTTGGATGAAGGTCCTGTAAATGGCAGGATGTTGAAGCACTATTTTGACTACTATCCATAAGTGCAGTTGTGTTTCCCTTGTACATATCCAGGTGTATATATTGCTTTCTTTGAAATATGTAAAAATGCAGTTTCTCAAGTTTTGTAAGGTATCAGCAAAAGGCAAATAAGTTCAGAGATTTACCAAGATGGGAAGAGCACAATTTTGGCATTTCAAAGCAGCATACTTCAAGTTTTGGTAAAAGCAGTCAAGGGCCAAGGCATTCTGACCTGCTGTTCTTGGTCTTTCAAATGGAAAAACCATCCCCATGTGGAGCCACTGTTAGCTACCTATACCAATAGGTTTCATATTTCATGATTGGCAAAGAAAGTTCCAAATATGCTCTGCTTTGATGATGCAAAGATCCCATATTTCCATAAGAAAACAATGTGTGTATATAGCTTTATGATTGACTCAATTTTGATGGATGGTCCAACAGCCTAATCTGGATCATGCCATGTTTTAATTTTCTGTTGTAGAATAGAGAAAGAAGTCTGTCCAAACTGTTTAATCTTGGCAGACCAGTAGCTTAGGTAGAGAATTAAGGTTCCCAACTGCTTAATCTGGGACCTTGGAAGCAATAAGGGTAATTCTAGATAGAAAATCAAAAGAAAAAGCCAAGAGAAAAGAAAGGCAAATAAGGGTCTGCAAGTCTAAGTGCACCCTCCAAGAAGAAACAAAAAATGCTAGGCAAGTAGATGGGTAGGCAGATGGGGTTGCAGAAATGTCATTCCTTACAATTGAATGTGTGCTAACCTATTCACAAAGGAAAATCAATGGATTGAGAAGGTCTTCTTCTCCATCAGGTTGCAGCAAAGCAAAGGAGCATGTCTAATTTCCCATTTTCCCCTTTCCCATTCATTACTAACATCCCTTCATCAGTTGAGGTTCATGAAAGAATTTGAGGTTTTATGCTGGTTCTTATTCCTTTAAAAGCCACATTTCTTGTCTAAAAATCTTTTCATTTTGATCTACTCCCTAAACTAAGTTATCTTCACATAAACTTAGTGATTTCACTCCTCATTCACCTTTTCCATCCATATTAACCCCTAACTTCTATTATCTAAATCCCCTATGTTACCCTTTCCCTACTATTATAACACTATGGTGTATAAACCCCAAGCATTGTATAAATATCCCTCCCCTTGGCATTATAGCCACATGTTCACTGTTAGGGATTAAATTGACATCTGGTCAATTTGAGAACCCTAAGCCTTACCCCTCTTTTCCCTTCAGAAGTCATTTAACCCATTGAACCCTTCATTTGCTAAAAAACCTTGTAAAAAACCCCCTTTTACCCATAACCCGCTTCATTTGCGAAAAACATACAAAAACCCACTTTTTCCCATTTACCCAAAGTCTTAGCGCTATGTGCATTTTTGTAAATAACATTGAAAAAACCATATGAATCGCCAAATTCCCAAAGGTCCCGCCGGGCGCAAATTTCAAAGGAAATATTATTTTAATCCCGCCCGCATCCGTATCGTCCGGCCAGCTCAACGATCCGTCCACTGTCGGATTGGGCCCTTTTCATCCGACGGCCCTCATGCATATCGGACTGGCCCCGACGTCTGAAAGATACCTTCCGATATCTGTCAGAGGGTGACGTCAGGCCTCTGCCACGCGTCACCCCCACATCGTATCGGAGGTACCTCTGACAATTCCGCTTCCGTATGGAAGGCGGTGCGATATGAAACCGCTAACCACTTTCGGTTTCGGTTAATCCGCCCTGCCTACGTCACTGCCAGGATCACTGCTACGTCAACGCCGCGTCGGTACGCCCCGTTCGCCATTGCTCCACCTGTCTGCCACCTCACCATCCCCGTGGACCTCTCTTATGCCGCCACGTCACCCGATGACGTCATGCTGACGTCATCCGACCTTGACCCCACCTGATGACGTCATGCTGACGTCATCCAAAAAAGGCGCCAATGTTCCAAAAAATCCATATTTTGGCCAAAATTTCGCGTTTTTTGCACTTTTTGCCAAAAACGCTGTTGTTTTCTCTGCATGGTTTTTACGTCCAACCACGCACCAACCTGCTGAACTCGACCTGGAGACCACTGGCGCGCCATTTCCACCTGCATTCGTGTCCATTGTTCTCTGTATACCAGGTATTTATCCTTGTGAATCCCTCCTGCACCTGGTTTCGTCTGTAAATTGCCAAGAAAGCTTAAAACACTGAGAAACTTATAATTCACCGGCAAATCCCCTGTGCCTAGTCCCCATTTACACTCTAAGGTCGAAATTCACCGGTTGAGCCTTGTTTGCCCGAGTTTTTTACCAATAACTGCATTCTGTTCGCGCAATCGCGAAATGGTAACCCAAACTGTACCAATTTGCTGAGAAAAAGAGTTTAAGACCAGACATTTGTCTTATCCATACTTTAAGCAGTATTTCAATTGCTGCACTTGACCATTTATCCTCTGTTCATCAGTAATTCACCTTTCTTTTTGAAGAAAAACTCTTTGGTGTCGCTCTGCACAGTAACACCAGTTTTTTAAACAGCGGAAATCCTAAAGGTGACCATGGATCCTCCAGTAGCACCTGTAGCCTTGAATGTTGCCCCTTTAAATGCCCCTCAGAGAGAATTGGAATGGCAACCTCTAGCAGACCTGGATTATCAAATATCAGAGGAAATGCTGATGAAGACCAAGTTCCACATCCACCTGCTAAATGAATTGAAGGCTAAACATGAGAATGGAACAGATGTATTGGGCATATGGGACTCTTTTCTCCCTATCTTCAAGCTCCCTCAGGTCAACCAGTTTCCTGATTTAATCCACCTATGTGCCGAATGCTATGACCCTACTCAGAGGGCTGTGCTTGACCCTTCAGGCTCAGTTGTTTTCTTTATCACCCCTGAAGCTATCAAAGAGATGTTGAACTTCAAGACTGAGAAGAAGTTAGTTCCTTTATCACTAATAGATTTGATAAATCAAGGAGCTAGATTGACAGATGCTCAAGTCACCAAACTCAACCAGCTGTACATTGGCTCTGACTCTGTGAAGTATCCTCCTATTAACCAAGTATACCTCAACCAATTGGGCAGAGATCTTGCAGACATGATTAGTCCCATTTTGGGCTATAATTCAATTGAATTTGTTGATGAAACTGTGCTGGTGATCATGCTCATGTTCGCTCCTGGCAAGTCTCCAATCTGCTATGACTATGCCACCTACATCTCTGATAAGATACATGAGCAGTTGATGAACCTGGCAAGAGAAAAGGTGTTCAGATACACCTCTTACATCTATCACTTAATCCTATATTATCAACATGAAAAGTTTTCTTTTGCTATGAAAAGAGTGGATGCCCAAGGAAATCCAAGGTCAGTGGTCTATTGGTCCTCTGTCTTCCACTGCAGACCTGACTCCCCATATACCTACTGTGAGTTCATAGATCTCTTCATCCACCCAGCCATGTCTCTGATGATGAGCTCACCTCCTCCAAGACTAACTCATGAGATTCAAAGGGTACTTCAGTTGTCAAAATCTTACAGCATTGGGGACTGGTACTTCTACCAGAACCACACAGTTATAAGGATATATGGGTGTGAGTTGCCCCCATACAGATTGCCCAAATATGTGCCCATGAGATTGTTTGCCCTGGAATACTTCAGGCAATTTGGGAATGCTGATGTGCTGCACTTTTCAGGCAGAGGCAAGAAAGCACAACTCAAGGTCAGAAACCAATTAGGCCACTTCATCTACAACAAAAGGGAGGAAGGTTGGCGAGGGGCGGATAGCATGTTACAATCCCTTGGCCTGCAAACCAGTTTCCTTTGGAAACCTTATGACCCCAATCACTTCATAACTTTAAGAAGGGTCAAGTATAGGCTGTCTGGTTATGACCATGTAAGGTTGCCTCACATAGAAAAATATGCAAATCAAGTAAAGTGGAGGAGAGGAACCTTAGAGGAGCCTATCACACAAGAAGAGTTAAATAAAAGAGCACTAAGAAATCTGAAAAAGGTGGCTAACCTAGAGCTTTGTTCACAGGTGTGCACTCTTCCAAGCACTCAAGTGGGAACAGCTGCATCTTCCTCCACAGCAAATCAGCAAGCAGCTAAAGCAACTGAGCCAACTTCTACCAAAGGCAAGGAAAAGGAAATGGAACCAGAACAACCACCTCATGAGGAGGTACAACAGCAACAGGTACAATAGCCACAAGAGGGGCAGCAAGAGAAAGAGCAGCCACTGCAGCAAGAAAAGGCAGCTGAGGCCCCAATTTTAACTGAGCAGCAGCCACCACAAATTGTGCCTCCTAGGCAGGAAACAACAGCTGAAGCCTCAATCCTCAAAACCCCACAAAAGGAGGACATAAGTAGAAAGAGGGACAGAGAGACTCCCCTCACAACAACAACTCAAGGGGGGAAAGACACAGAATGAATCCCCTTTCAGAAGAGGAATTGCCTTTGGGGCAATCTTTGGGCATGGGCCCACCAAGTCTGGAGGCCTCAGCAAGTTCCTTCCAGCAGGAACAAGAGAGGATAGTGGGAGGAGAAGTCAGCTCCTCAAGCCAGCAGAGAGAAGGTGAACTGAGCATCAAACAACAGTTCATTGACATAAAAAGGAGGAATGAGCCAATAAAAATACAGCTATATAATCATTTGCTGAAAATGGCTCCCACTAACCAACAAAGACTGATGTCTGCATACGATGTTAATGAAGGAAAAATGATCATGAGTCACTTCATGCCAACTGCATTGCAACCATAGTCCCCTTCAGACTACTTGAGGACCAATCTTGAGGTCCTTGCCAAGGACATCCACCCAATGGACAAAATCGAATTGCATAAGCAAACGGGTGAGATGGTGTATGCCTCCTTGGCAGATAAGACATTGGATAACTACAGGCTAGAAAATAGCCTAAAATATACAGCTTCCCAACTTGAGCTGGAGAGAGCATCCTCTCAAGCAAAGGACAACAGGATCAGGGCCTTAGAAGATATAATCATAGAGATTGGGCATGACCCCAAGGAAATCAAGGGCATACAAGAAATATTGAAATTGAGGGATGCAGACATGGCAGCTTTGAGGAAAAAGATCAAAATCCCAGCAACTATTCACCCTCAAACGGATGAAGTTGCCCAGCTAAGACATGATCAAGATGCTGCAGCTTCGCTGGTGTCTTTATACAAACAGCTGATATAGACTCAAGAAAAGTTGGGAGAATCAGAGGCTGCACAGGCAGCATTGCAAGCATCATTACAGCAAAAGGAAGGAGGTCAAACATCTCAGCCTCCTCCTGAAATAATTAATCTTGAGGAAGCTCCTCCAACTACTGCTCCCCTCACTCAACAAACAGAACAGGCAGCACCTTCTACCTCAGCACCACCACCAACAACAGAGCAGGCCCCGAGCCTGGACATGCAAAAGCTGAGAAATGAGATTCAGGCCCTGGAATCCCAAATGACAGAATTAAATGAGGCCAGGGAGAATTTAGCCAAGGTAAATGAAAGATATGATAAATCCAAGCAGACTGTGGCAGGAAATGGCAGGGAAATAAAGGCCCTCAAAGACAGGATAAAGGAGCTAGAGAAGGAGCTCAAACTGGATAAAGTAGTGGCTGACCTCAAGACAGTGCTATGGGCCAATATCGGCCAATCCATCACTAATCAATGGCAGTATATTGAAACAATTCATGAACAGTTGGAGCTCATTGCAAAAGCACAGAGGGAAATTCAGAGATCAAGGGCCTCTCTAGGCAATATGCCTGAAGTTGCCAACAGGATGATCAATGTGCTTAACAATAGAACAAGTGCTCAGTTAGCAACTATGGGAATTTCCAATAGGACTAAGACTATTTTGTTAGTAAAGAGGGTCCTGACACTAAGAAACCTGGTGCAGACATTAGAATGAAGGACCCAGGACATGCAGACAGAGGTCAACAGATTCATGGATAAATTTGTGGCATTGCAAAACAGAGGTCTCCCTGGCTTAGTGAACAGCGCAAGAAGACTACTTACACATGAGTAGTATGCCAAGAGGGTCAACACATTCGCCACAAATCAGATCACTGAAAGGCCCAGCACCTCAGAAGAAACAGGGCCAGCAACAGGACAAAGTCTCTACAACAGGGTAGAGAATTTATTCTTTATAATGAATGAAATCAAACATCTGTTTGAAGTGCCTCCCAATTTCTATAAATACACTGAGGCAGATGAGACTTTGGATTCAATTCTTAGACATCAGTTGCCCACACAGGAATGATGGACTAAGGCAATACAGATGATCTTGTAGACAAGAAGCCATTCACTAGGTTTTTTCATCAAAAAATACAAGTTGGCATGCACAGGAAAACTTAGTAAAATCAGCAAACATGAAAAGGGAAGGGCTGAGCCAACTCAGCAAAGCTATTTCGGCCACCAAAGCAGCAATGACAGTGACAGGTGACAGGGCCAAAGAACTACAGCACGACAGCCATAAAGGCACATTTTTCCAGAGATAAAGCAGAACGGTCAGACCGACTCGGTGGCCTCCAAAGGTCAAAATATCTCCTGACAGATATAAAGAGCATTTATTTTGTATTCAATGATGTAATAACCTCTTATCTGCTTTCTGTACAAGTTGGTGAATGTATTTATTTCTCAGATGACTCAACGCCTCAGATATTTTGTATGACCGCTTGTATATATCCCCCCCTCGCATAATCTTGCAGGGGTTGTTGTTGATCTCTCTTCAAGAGTTTCTTATGCTGTAAAATTTCCAGACTATTAATACAAAGGCTGATGGAATTTCCAAAGCTCTGTGTTATCTGAGTCATTGTGGTGTTTTGCTGAATGTTACAGGATTCCTGCGTGTTTCATGAATCAATAAGTTTTCTTCAAACTCTTAGTTATGTGTTTTGTCATCTTCTCATAGCTCATCCATGTTCTGTGTTTTACAGTTAATAGCAAAGAAAAAGAATAGTTCTAGGATTTAATCACACATTACCCTAGACTCAATCTATGTTATTATTAATGTTTTCTTCAGTTACAGTTATAAAGGTGTAATTCTTAATTGCTGCACTTTCAAACTGTATGCTTTCATAGTGACTGTTGTTTCAGGAATTCAAGTTTTCTCCTGTGCAACATATCTCTTTCTCACACCCAGCTTAGTGGAAAACTCTAAATTGCCTTTCACTAGTTAATACACACTTCACCATCACAATTTCAAATTTGTTTCATGAAGTATTTAAATGGCCCTGTAATTTCAGTAACTCAACTCAATATTCAGTCAACCTGTAGCCGCAGACTCCATTGCCCAATGGACTAATACTGCCTGAAAACCTACACCTTAGGGACAGAAGACATCCCTCAACCAAAACATAAAACAAAACCCTGAACATCATAGCCAGCCTAAAATACTATCAGAACATAGACAAATCATAAAGAGAGAGCCCTCTCTGATTACAGTTTGGCTAGGAGCTGTAATCCAAAGATTGGTTAGTGGTTACCCCGGTTGTATTCCCTTGGGAGTCAAAGGGAACAACCTGGGTGTTAACATAATTGGCGACTCCACTGGGGACTCCTTAGGATTTTCTAATTACTGTATATCTCCTAAATCTACAGATGAAGCCTGAATACCAGCCAGGAAGCCTTCAGAACTGTTTTTGTTTTACATTAACAGGTTCAGATAAATGCTGCTTCAGTCAGTCTTCATGTTAGCTTTGAGATATATACAGCTATTCCAAAATCTTGCCTAGTCCTTACAGATATAAAAATATTCCAAAAAACATAATCAAAAAACAAGTTCAGAAGCTGGCTCCTAAAAGGGAAACTAGACACACTAGGTCAAACCCTGACCCCAATCCACCAGCTATTTTTGAAAATCCTAATACAATCCCCAAGATCATTAGGAAGCAGCGGGAACAGGAGACCCTTGCTGACTCAAGTCCTGAGACAGCTCATCCAAACCCTGTTCCAACTCCTATCGAGGTTCTATTTCGGTCTACCCTTGGTTCCCCCAGTTCACCATCCACATCTCAAAGCCCCCCTTTCACACCTCCATCCACTGCACATATTCCCTTGACCAACACTCTAGTTTCCACCTTTCCCACTACCCCTGTTGTACCAGTCATTCATGCTATCCCTGTTATCCCTGTCAACCCAATAAATCCTGCAAATATGGCTAATAGATATGCACCCCTGCAGTTACCTGCCAATGCTCCAGCCCTACCTCAGGACTATCAATCCAAGATCTCATATTTTGACTCCACTGGCCCTTTCACAGCAATTCAGCATGCCAGAAGGATGCAAGACCACTTTGAGAACTATGAAATAGATGATGACAGTGTGAGAATGAGAGTCTTTGTTCAGAGCCTCACAGGGGATGTAAGAACTTGGTTTAGATCACTGGCTGCAAATACCATCACAACTCCTGATGACCTTTATCAAGCTTTTACTAATAGATGGGAGAAGAAGAAAGATCCCCTGCACATACTTGGTGAATATGACACAATCAGACGAGGTCCTCAAGAGACCGTGTTGGAGTATTGTGCAAGATTTAATAACGTATATAATGCAATACCACAGAATTTAAGACCTCCACCTGATTTAGCCTTGTACAAATTTCCCGATGGTTTTGACCCTGATATGGCATATCAATTAAAAGAAAGGGCACCTAAAACCCTTGAAGAAGCCCAGAAGGTTGCTGTCACAGTAGAGGCTAACCTGATTGCCAAAAGAAATAGGGCAAGATTGGAAAAGAGAACCACCTTCAAGGAAGAACCCTCAACCTTTGATCAAAAATTGGATGCAATACTCACTGGTATGAAGAGATTGGGTGATAGAGTAGAATCAGTTGAGAGAAAGTCATCATGGGACGCACCACAAAATAACCCTATCAGGAATCCAAATTTTAGGAGAAACCAAAACCCAAACACTGGCAAAACCGGTTCTGAGTCAGACATAAGGCCTCCTTTCCAAGAAAACTATACTGAGGCATCCACTTCAAATGAGCAAACAGATGACACCCACATTAACCTAATGGGTCTGAATGATGAGCAACAAGTTTTCTTGAGTCAAGAGGATCATAAAGATGATGAAATTCAGCAATTCCAAACCAGGTCAGGTGAGTCATTTGACTTTAAACAAGGATATGACACAGCTGTTTATGAAGTTCATAAACAATATAAGCTAAGAAGCCGAATTATAAATGTGACACAGCCTGACAAGACAAAGGACATAACACAGCCTAAGAAAGTTATTATCACAGAACCAAGTGACAAAACTGGTCCAATTACAGATGAGGTAACAGTTGAAGAGATAACTGAAACATCTCTCTCAAAACAGCAACCAGTAGAGTCATCACCCTTGCAGCCCAATCCTACTAACACTCCTCAATAGATGAGTAAAAAGTACAAGCCTCAAGATCAAGAAAAGAATCAAGAAGAAGACTTTGTGAACAAGGAAAAGACTATCATCCACAACCCCAAAATTCAATCTGAAAAACCCTTTGACTTAGAAGCTGAAATTGGCAAACTAAAAGTAGTTATTCCCCTTTCAGAACTAGCCAAGCATGACATTTATAGACAACAAATCAAGAAGTCCCTTCAAATTACTCGTAATAAAGATAATGTCAATGTGTTGGATGACACCCCAGAATTGCTGTTCGGTCCAGAAGTTGATGGAAAAACAACTGTCACAGGGATCTTACCTTTCTATGTCAGCCTGCATGTTCATGATAAGATACTACACAATGCAATGTTTGACTCAGGTGCCTCTCACAACTTAATGCCCAAATCAGTCATGGAAAGATTGAATCTAGATATTACAAGACCATATAAGGACCTATTCTCATTTGACTCTAGCCAAGTTAAGTGTTTAGGTCTGATAAAAGATCTTTGTGTGTCCCTAGTTCAGTACCCAAATAAAACAATTCTAATGGATGTTGTAGTTGCTGATATCCCACCCAAATATGGGATGATGTTATCAAGATCATGGGGGGCTAAACTCCAAGGTTCCCTACAGTTAGACATGTCATATGCAACCATCTCAGTCTTTGGTCAACCCAAGAGGTTATATAGAGAGTCACTCATGAAATACATGGTCAGCAGTGAAGAAAGACCTCAAAATTTTCCCATATATGTCGTCCATTCTGATATAGATTCATATATTCTCTTCAATGATAATCCAGGTCTTACAAATGATGAAGAAACCGAGACACTCAAAAAAGATCAAGACATTAATGAACAAGCTGCTGCTCTAGAAATAAAGCTGATCCAATCAAGTGATGAGACTGTCCTAAAAGAAAAACTAAATGAAAAACCAGATCTTCAACTTACAATCCCAGCTTACAAAGAAGTCATTAGATCTCCCCTAGAACAAGAGATCCTATGGTTCCTTGAATTTGATGGATCAGTCAACAAATTAGGGGCAGGAGCTGGAGTTTGGATACATAACAAGCAAAATAGTCATGCAGAAGGCCGAGCCTATAGACTAAATTTCAGATGCACTAATAATATGGCAGAATATGAAGCTCTCTTGCTAGGCCTTAAGCTAGTAAAATCCTTACAAGCCATAAAATTTTCAATTATGGGAGATTCAGACTTGATTATCCAAGACTAATAATAAAAGACTGAGATCTTATAGATCTACTGCTGCTGAACTGCTACAGTCCTTCACTGAATTTCAAATTACTAAGATTCCCAAGACCCATAACATGCATGCTCATAGCTTGGCCACATTTGCAAGCACCTGCAAGTTACCTTTTGGGCCCCACCATTGCTTTACAGCTAAGGTGAAACACAGACCTTCTATCCCAAACAATGTCAAAGACTGGCAAGTATTTGAAGATGATGCACAAATAAATAACTTCTTGACCTTGCAACAAGAATTTGCAGGACTAAATATTGACATTAAGGGAGCAAGTCAATCACAAATACTTGAGGGAGCAAGTCAATCACAAATACAGAGTAAATAGAATAACAAGCCAATATCACCTAAGACAGCTCACCAAATCCTACATCCAAAAATTTTCAACAAAGACAACATACAAGAAATTCAACAAATCAGTTGTGAAGAAGTGGCTGATGCTGAAGCTGAAGTGATACAATTGAAAGACAATTTTCTTCCAACAGGCCTAACCCCACTAGAGGATATCTTTGATTCAAATGATGTCCCAAGAAAACCAAAAATGCATCCCCTTAACTCTGCCATTGAAGAATGCAACATTGGAACCATTGAAAAGCCCAAGATAATAAAATTATCTGCTTCCCTACCCCCTGATCAAAAGCCCAAATACATTGACCTTTTCAAAGAGTTTCAAGATGTCTTTGCATGGAGTTATGAGGACTTAAAATCCTATGACACCTCACTTATCCAACATACCATCCCTCTCAAGCCAAATCAAAAGCCATTTAAGCAAAAATTGAGAAGGATAAACCCTATGCTTCTCCCAGCAATGGAGCAAGAAGTACAAAAAAGGACTCAAAGGACTCAAAGGTGAAATGGACAGTTGAAGCAAATCAAGCCTTTGAAAGTATAAAACTAGCCCTTACCCAAACCCCAGTCTTAACAAATCCTCAATTTGACAGAGATTTCATCATTTTCTCTTTTGCCTCCCAGCATACCATTGCTGTTGTTTTATTACAGAAAGATGACCAAGGAAACGAGAAACCCATTGATTTCTTCAGCAGAGCTCTTAGAGATGCACCTCTGAAATATCAAATCATGGAGAAACAAGCTTATGCTTTGGTCAAGGCCATTAAAGACTTCAGGATTTACATCCTTTATTCCCATGTTATAGCTTATGTGCCAAGTCCCATTGTTAAAGACATTCTCACTCAAGAAAACTTAGAAGGTAGAAGAGGAAAATGGATTGCCAACATCTTAGAATTTGATATTGAGATAAAACCTACAAAATTAATAAAAGGGCAAGGTTTGGCCAAACTAATGACAGAAGCAAACTTCCAAGCCTTAGACATAAACCAGCTGGACAATGAACCGGAGCTGGCGACTCCAATGATCAATGTAGGTTTGAACAATCCCCTTGGTACTCTGATATATGTTATGTGTTACAAAACCTGTGTGCTCCACCAGGATTTTCCAGAACTAAGTGTAGGTTCCTAAAAATGAAAGCTTCAATATTTTGTGTCATGGATGGCAATTTTCTTTGGAAAAACCATGAGGGTATATTGTTAAACTGCCCGATTGAAAATGAAGCTAACAATATCACCAAAGAATTTCATGCAGGTGACTGTGGTGGACACTTGTATTGGAAGTCCACTGTGGATAAGATTTTGAGGGCTAGTTATTATTGGCCCACTGTTTTCTCTGATGTCAGGAAATTCACCACCTCTTGTCACAACTTTCAAGTGTTTGAGGGAAAGAGAAAGTTACTGCCACTTCCTTTAAGGCCTATTGCAATAGAGAGGCCTTTCCAACAATGGGGCTTGGATTTCATTGGGGAAATTCACCCTTCATCTTCAGGCCAACATAGATGGATTCTAACAGCTACAGACTACTTTACTAAATGGATTGAAGCTGTTCCATGCAGACAAGCAAATGATTCCACTATCATTCAGTTCCTTGAGACCAATATTCTTTCTAGATTTGGTTGTCCTGATAAAATAATAACAGACAATGTTGTTGCCTTCAGATCTAAGAAGATGGTGAATTTCTGCCACAAATTTCACATTACCTTGGGCCATTCTACTGCATATTATCCCCAAGGAAATGGCCTTGCTGAATCATCAAACAAAAGCCTTGTGAACATCATAAAGAAGGTACTGGAAGAAAATAAGAAGAATTGGCATAAGAAGCTGGTCAATGCCTTATGGGCAGATAGACTAACAACTAAGAGATCAATTGGGGTCAGCCCATATGAGTTGGTTTATGGATTAGAAGCCAAATTTCCTTCATCACTAGGGGTTCCGGTTATGAAACTGCTTCAAGAAAGTCAAGCTGAGCCCAATGATATGCAAAGAAGGATCAATCAAATAATATGTTTACAGCAAACTAGAGACCAAGTTTTCAGCAGAGTTCAAGTTTTACAAGAAAAATTAAAGAAAGCTTTTGATAGAAGGACCAAGGCAGAAGATTTCAACATTGGTGACAAAGTCCTCAAGTGGGATTCAAGAAGGGAAGATAAAGGAAAACATGGAAAATTGGATTCCCTTTGGAGAGGACCATTTGCTGTTCAAGCAGTACAAGGAAACAATACTTATTTCCTTAAAAGTCTTAATGAAACTGATTTGGATGAAGGTCCTGTAAATGGCAGGATGTTGAAGCACTATTTTGACTACTATCCATAAGTGCAGTTGTGTTTCCCTTGTACATATCCAGGTGTATATATTGCTTTCTTTGAAATATGTAAAAATGCAGTTTCTCAAGTTTTATAAGGTATCAGCAAAAGGCAAATAAGTTCAGAGATTTACCAATATGGGAAGAGCACAATTTTGGCATTTCAAAGCAGCATACTTCAAGTTTTGGTAAAAGCAGTCAAGGGCCAAGGCATTCTGACCTGTTGTTCTTGGTCTTTCAAATGGAAAAACCATCCCCATGTGGAGCCACTGTTAGCTACCTATACCAATAGGTTTCATATTTCATGATTGGCAAAGAAAGTTCCAAATATGCTCTGCTTTGATGATGCAAAGATCCCATATTTCCATAAGAAAACAATGTGTGTATATAGCTTTATGATTGATTCAATTTTGATGGATGGTCCAACAGCCTAATCTGGATGATGCCATGTTTTAATTTTCTGTTGTAGAATAGAGAAAGAAGTCTGTCCAAACTGTTTAATCTTGGCAGACCAGTAGCTTAGGTAGAGAATTAAGGTTCCCAACTGCTTAATCTGGGACCTTGGAAGCGATAAGGGTAATTCTAGATAGAAAATCAAAAGAAAAAGCCAAGAGAAAATAAAAGGCAAATAAGGGTCTGCAAGTCTAAGTGCACCCTCCAAGAAGAAACAAAAAATGCTAGGCAAGTAGATGGGTAGGCAGATGGGGTTGCAGAAATGTCATTCCTTACAATTGAATGTGTGCTAACCTATTCACAAAGGACAATCAATGGATTGAGAAGGTCTTCTTCTCCATCAGATTGCAGCAAAGCAAAGGAGCATGTCTAATTTCCCATTTTCCCCTTTCCCATTCATTACTAACATCCCTTCATCAGTTGAGGTTCATGAAAGAATTTGAGGTTTTATGCTGGTTCTTATTCCTTTAAAAGCCACATTTCTTGTCTAAAAATCTTTTCATTTTGATCTACTCCCTAAACTAAGTTATCTTCACATAAACTTAGTGATTTCACTCCTCATTCACCTTTTCCATCCATATTAACCCCTAACTTCTATTATCTAAATCCCCTATGTTACCCTTTCCCTACTATTATAACACTATGGTGTATAAACCCCAAGCATTGTATAAATATCCCTCCCCTTGGCATTATAGCCACATGTTCACTGTTAGGGATTAAATTGACATCTGGTCAATTTGAGAACCCTAAGCCTTACCCCTCTTTTCCCTTCAGAAGTCATTTAACCCATTGAACCCTTCATTTGCTAAAAAACCTTGTAAAAAACCCCTTTTTACCCATAACCCGCTTCATTTGCGAAAAACATACAAAAACCCACTTTTTCCCATTTACCCAAAGTCTTAGCGCTATGCGCACTTTTGTAAATAACATTGAAAAAACCATATGAATCGCCAAATTCCGAAAGGTCCCGCCAGGCGCAAATTTCAAAGGAAATATTATTTTAATCCCGCCCGCATCCGTATCATCCGGCCAGCTCAACGATCCGTCCACCGTCGGATTGGGCCCTTTTCATCCGACGGCCCTCGTGCATATCGGATTGGCCCCGACGTCCGAAAGATACCTTCCGATATCTGTCAGAGGGTGACCTCAGGCCTCTGCCACGCGTCACCCCCACATCGTATCAGAGGTACCTCTGACAATTCCGCTTCCGTATGGAAGGCGGTGCGATATGAAACCGCTAACCACTTCCGGTTTCGGTTAATCCGCCCTGCCTACGTCACTGCCAGGATCACTGCTACGTCAGCGCTGCGTCGGTACGCCCCGTCCGCCATTGCTCCACCTGTCTGCCACCTCACCATCCCCGTGGACCTCTCTTATGCCGCCACGTCACCCGATGACGTCATGCTGACGTCATCCGACCTTGACCCCACCTGATGACGTCATGCTGACGTCATCCAAAAAAGGCGCCAATGTTCCAAAAAATCCATATTTTGGCCAAAATTTCGCATTTTTTGCACTTTTTGCCAAAAACGCTGTTGTTTTCTCTGCATGGTTTTTACGTCCAACCGTGCACCAACCTGCTGAACTCGACCTGGAGACCGCTGGCGCACCATTTCCACCTGCATTCGTGTCCATTGTTCTCTGTATACCAGGTATTTATCCTTGTGAATCCCTCCTGCACCTGGTTTCGTCTGTAAATTGCCAAGAAAGCTTAAAACACTGAGAAACTTATAATTCACCGGCAAATCCCCTGTGCCTGGTCCCCATTTACACTCTAAGGTCGAAATTCACCGGTTGAGCCTTGTTTGCCCGAGTTTTTTACCAATAACTGCATTCTGTTCGTGCAATCGCGAAATGGTAACCCAAACTGTACCAATTTGCTGAGAAAAAGAGTTTAAGACCAGACATTTGTCTTATCCATACTTTAAGCAGTATTTCAATTGCTGCACTTGACCATTTATCCTCTGTTCATCAGTAATTCACCTATCTTTTTGAAGAAAAACTCTTTGGTGTCGCTCTGCACAGTAACACCTGTTTTTTAAACAGCAGAAATCCTAAAGGTGACTATGGATCCTCCAGTAGCACCTGTAGCCTTGAATGTTGCCCCTTTAAATGTCCCTCAGAGAGAATTGGAATGGCAACCTCTAGCAGACCTGGATTATCAAATATCAGAGGAAATGCTGATGAAGACCAAGTTCCACATCCACCTGCTAAATGAATTGAAGGCTAAACATGAGAATGGAACAGATGTATTGGGCATATGGGACTCTTTTCTCCCTATCTTCAAGCTCCCTCAGGTCAACCAGTTTCCTAATTTAATCCTCCTATGTGCCGAATGCTATGACCCTACTCAGAGGGCTATGCTTGACCCTTCAGGCTCAGTTGTTTTCTTTATCACCCCTGAAGCTATCAAAGAGATGTTGAACTTCAAGACTGAGAAGAAGTTAGTTCCTTTATCACTAATAGATTTGATAAATCAAGGAGCTAGATTGACAGATGCTCAAGTCACCAAACTCAACCAGCTGTTCATTGGCTCTGACTCTGTGAAGTATCCTCCTATTAACCAAGTATACCTCAACCAATTGGGCAGAGATCTTGCAGACATGATTAGTCCCATTTTGGGCTATAATTCAATTGAATTTGTTGATGAAACTGTGCTGGTGATCATGCTCATGTTCGCTCCTGGCAAGTCTCCAATCTGCTATGACTATGCCACCTACATCTCTGATAAGATACATGAGCAGTTGATGAACCTGGCAAGAGAAAAGGTGTTCAGATACACCTCTTACATCTATCACTTAATCCTATATTATCAACATGAAAAGTTTTCTTTTGCTATGAAAAGAGTGGATGCCCAAGGCAATCCAAGGTCAGTGGTCTATTGGTCCTCTGTCTTCCACTGCAGACCTGACTCCCCATATACCTACTGTGAGTTCATAGATCTCTTCATCCACCCAGCCATGTCTCTGATGATGAGCTCACCTCCTCCAAGACTAACTCATGAGATGCAAAGGGTACTTCAGTTGTCAAAATCTTACAGCATTGGGGACTAGTACTTCTACCAGAACCAAACAGTTATAAGGATATATGGGTGTGAGTTGCCCCCATACAGATTGCCCAAATATGTGCCCATGAGATTGTTTGCCCTGGAATACTTCAGGCAATTTGGGAATGCTGATGTGCTGCACTTTTCAGGCAGAGGCAAGAAAGCACAACTCAAGGTCAGAAACCAATTAGGCCACTTCATCTACAACAAAAGGGAGGAAGGTTGGCGAGAGGCGGATAGCATGTTACAATCCCTTGGCCTGCAAACCAGTTTCCTTTGGAAACCTTATGACCCCAATCACTTCATAACTTTAAGAAGGGTCAAGTATAGGCTGTCTGGTTATGACCATGTAAGGTTGCCTCACATAGAAAAATATGCAAATCAAGTAAAGTGGAGGAGGGGAACCTTAGAGGAGCCTATCACACAAGAAGAGTTAAATCAAAGAGAACTAAGAAATTTGAAAAAGGTGGCTGACCTAGAGCTTTGTTCACAGGTGTGCACTCTTCCAAGCACTCGAGTGGGAACAGCTGCATCTTCCTCCAGAGCAAATCAGCAAGCAGCTAAAGCAACTGAGCCAACTTCTACAAAAGGCAAGGAAAAGGAAATGGAACCAGAACAGCCACCTCATGAGGAGGTACAACAGCAACATGTACAACAGCCACAAGAGGGGCAGCAAGAGAAAGAGCAGCCACTGCAGCAAGAAAAGGCAGCTGAGCCCCCAATTTTAACTGAGCAGCAGCCACCACAAATTGTGCCTCCTAGGCAGGAAACAACAGCTAAAGCCTCAATCCTCCAAACCCCACAAAAGGAGGACATAAGTAGAAAGAGGGACAGAGAGACTCCCCTCACAACAACAACTCAAGGGGGGAAAGACACAGAATGAATCCCCTTTCAAGAGAGGAAATTCCTTTGGGGCAATCTTTGGGCATGGGTCCACCAAGTCTGGAGGCCTCAGCAAGTTCCTTCCAGCAGGAACAAGAGAGGATAGTGGGAGGAGAAGTCAGCTCCTCAAGCCAGCAGAGAGAAGGTGAACTGAGCATCAAACAGCAGTTCATTGACATAAAAAGGAGGAATGAGCCAATAAAAATACAGCTATATAATCATTTGCTGAAAATGGCTCCCACTAACCAACAAAGACTGATGTCTGCATACGATGTTAATGAAGGCAAAATGATCATGAGTCACTTCATGCCAACTGCATTGCAACCACAGTCCCCTTCAGACTACTTGAGGACCAATCTTGAGGTCCTTGCCAAGGACATCCACCCAATGGACAAAATTGAATTGCATAAGCAAACGTGTGAGATGGTGTATGCCTCCTTGGCAGATAAGACATTGGATAACTACAGGCTAGAAAATAGCCTAAATAATACAGCTGCCCAACTTGAGTTGGAGAGAGCATCCTCTCAAGCAAAGGACAACAGGATCAGGGCCTTAGAAGATATAATCATAGAGATTGGGCATGACCCCAAGGACATCAAGGGCATACAAGAAATATTGAAATTGAGGGATGCAGACATGGCAGCTTTGAGGAAAAAGATCAAAATCCCAGCAACTATTCACCCTCAAATGGATGAAGTTGCCCAGCTAAGACATGATCAAGATGCTGCAGCTTTTCTGGTGTCTTTATACAAATAGCTAATCCAGACTCAAGAAAAGTTGGGAGAATCAGAGGCTGCACAGGCAGCATTGCAAGCATCATTACAGCAAAAGGAAGGAGGTCAAACATCTCAGCCTCCTCCTGAAATAATTAACCTTGAGGAAGCTCCTCCAACTACTGCTCCCCTCACTCAACAAACAGAACAGGCAGCACCTTCTACCTCAGCACCACCACCAACAATAGAGCAGGCCCCAAGCCTGGACATGCAAAAGCTGAGAAATGAGATTCAGGCCCTGGAAGCCCAAATGACAGAATTAAATGAGGCCAGGGAGAATTTAGCCAAGGCAAATGAAAGATATGATAAATCCAAGCAGAATGTGGCAGAAAAGGGCAGGGAAATAAAGGCCCTCAAAGACAGGATAAAGGAGCTAGAGAAGGAGCTCAAACTGGATAAAGTAGTGGCTGAGCTCAAGACAGTGCTATGGGCCAATATTGGCCAATCCATCACTGATCAATGGCAGTATATTGAAACAATTCATGAACAATTGGAGCTCATTGCAAAAGCATAGAGGGAAATTCAGAGATCAAGGGCCCCGCTCTAGGCAATATGCCTGAAGTTGCCAACAGGATGATCAATGTGCTTAACAATAGAACAAGTGCTCAGTTAGCAACTATGGGAATTTCCAACAGGACTGAGACTATTTTGTTAGTAAAGAGGGTCCAGACACTAAGAAACCTGGTGCAGACATTAGAAAGAAGGACCCAGGACATGCAGACAGAGGTCAACAGATTCATGGAAAAATTTGTGGCATTGCAAAACAGAGGTCTCCCTGGCTTACTGAACAGCGCAGGAAGACTACTTACACATGAGCAGTATGCCAAGAGGGTCAACACAGTCGCCACAAATCAGATCACTGAAAGGCCCAGCACCTCAGAAGAAACAGGGCCAGCAACAGGACAAAGTCTCTACAACAGGGTAGAGAATTTATTCTTTATAATGAATGAAATCAAACATCTGTTTGAAGTGCCTCCCAATTTCTATAAATACATAGAAGTAGATGAGGCTTTGGATGCAATTCTTAGACATCAATTGCCCACACAGGAATGATGGACTAAGGCAATACAGATGATCTTGTAGACAAGAAGCCATTCACTAGGTTTTTTCATCAAAAAATACAAGTTGGCATGCACAGGAAAACTTAGTAAAATCAGCAAACATGAAAAGGGAAGGGCTGAGCCAACTCAGCAAAGCTATTTCGGCCACCAAAGCAGCAATGACAGCGACAGGTGACAGGGCCAAAGAACTACAGCACGACAGCCATAAAGGCACATTTTTCCAGAGTTAAAGCAGAACGGTCAGACCGACTCAGTGGCCTCCAAAGGTCAAAATATCTCCTGACAGATATAAAGAGCATTTATTTTGTATTCAATGATGTAATAACCTCTTATCTGCTTTCTGTACAAGTTGGTGAATGTATTTATTTCTCAGATGACTCAACGCCTCAGATATTTTGTATGACCGCTTGTATATATCCCCCCCTCGCATAATCTTGCAGGGGTTGTTGTTGATCTCTCTTCAAGAGTTTCTTATGCTGTAAAATTTCCAGACTATTAATACAAAGGCTGATGGAATTTCCAAAGCTCTGTGTTATCTGAGTCATTGTGGTGTTTTGCTGAATGTTACAGGATTCCTGCGTGTTTCATGAATCAATAAGTTTTCTTCAAACTCTTAGTTATGTGTTTTGTCATCTTCTCATAGCTCATCCATGTTATGTGTTTTACAGTTAATAGCAAAGAAAAAGAATAGTTCTAGGATTTAATCACACATTACCCTAGACTCAATCTATGCTATTATTAATGTTTTCTTCAGTTACAGTTATAAAGGTGTAATTCTTAATTGCTGCACTTTCAAACTGTATGCTTTCATAGTGACTGTTGTTTCAGGAATTCAAGTTTGCTCCTGTGCAACATATCTCTTTCTCACACCCAGCTTAGTGGAAAACTCTTAATTGCCTTTCACTGGTTAATACACACTTCACCATCACAATTTCAAATTTGTTTCATGAAGTATTTAAATGGCCCTGTAATTTCAGTAACTCAACTCAATATTCAGTCAACCTGTAGCCGCAGACTCCATTGCCCAATGGACTAATACTGCCTGAAAACCTACACCTTAGGGACAGAAGACATCCCTCAACCAAAACATAAAACAAAACCCTGAACATCATAGCTAGCCTAAAATACTATCAAAACAGAGACAAATCATAAAGAGAGAGCCCTCTCTGATTACAGTTTGACTAGGAGCTGTAATCCAAAGATTGGTTAGTGGTTACCCCGGCCGTATTCCCTTGGGAGTCAAAGGGAACAACCTGGGTGTTAACAGGTGTGACTGCCACAAAGTTTCTATTTGAGCATGTACTGACGCGATTTAGTTGTCCAAAGATATTGATGAGTGCTTGTGGTATGGATTTTTTGAATGAGATGATCAGTGCACTAACATAGGAATTTTAGGTGTACCATCAAAAGAGCACACCTTATCACCCACAGGCTAACAGGACAATGGAAGCATTCAACAAAGTACTGGAGACCATGCTGACCAAGGTATGCAATGCTCAGCGAAGTGATTGGGACCTGCGCATACCTACAGTATTATGGGCTTATCGGACAACGTGTAAGAAGTTAACATGACAGAAACCCTTTAGGCTAGTCTACGGGGTTGAAGCTGTAATGCCTATGGAATATATCGTGCCTAGTCTGTGCATAGCAGTGCTCACAGATATGATGGATCGCGGAGCCCTAGAAGAGAGGCTCGCGCAATTGGATGAGCTCGACGAAGAAATATTTTTGGATGGATTTCACTAGCAAGTCCAAAAGCAAAGCGAAAAAGCATGGCATGATTGGCATATTAAGTTGTGCACCTTTAAGGTGAATGACTTGGTGCTATTATATGATAGTAAGCTTGATAAATTTCCAGGGAAACTCAGAATGCATTGGCTGGGGCCATATGTTATTAAGGAGATTACCGATGGTGGCGCGGTACAGTTGGCTAAGTTAAATGGAGATCCCTTCCTAGGAAAAGTGAATGGCAGTCATTTGAAGCAATACACAAGTGGCTCGACCATCTGACTAGCCGATCGAAGCACATTCTTAGCGCTCTAGGTAGTTGAAAGGATGCATGGGACTATAAACTACATGGCCGGGGAGCTGCACAATTTCAGGACTGTGTGAAGCAGTGAAGTGTCACAAGGTCCACGACAACGTGAAGACAGCTACGCTCATGTGTAGGTTTGTCGGAAAGTGACCATTACAATCACTATTCATGATTTGATGGTTTGTTTGAGGCCAAATAGAGTGGGAGGCAGGCATTTAAGGCGAACCTTATGGGATAGATTCTTGAAAATCTGTTGCCAATCTAGCATTAATGGACCGAATGTGGGGGGAACGGTCGAATTCAAATTCAAAAGGCCCTATAAATTACAAGTGGCTGTCTAGCGAAAAACACTTGGCATTTTGAGAACTGAGCTGTTGTGCTATCAAGTGTGTATGGACCTTTCAAACTTTGAGGCTTTGAGAGCAAGTTAAGTGTTTGAAACATTGCCAAAGGAGACGTAGGACCTTCTAACTAGAATGTCGACACCCACGGAAGCCACATAGGAAATTGCGGAAGTGGAAGCCCTAGAGAGCACCAGAATAATCATTAAGGTCCCTAAATCACTGCGAACACCGAGACCCAAGAAGGATAAGTAGGCCATGATCCCGGTGCGCGTCTCGCCCAAAAATCCACTGAGGACCAAGCTCACATTGCAGGAAAAGGGGAAGGCCATTAATCTGGAGGCTGATGAGCAGGAGTCTGAAGAAATCTTGGTGGAGGAAGAGGATGTAGAGATGGACATTGAAACCTAGGGTGCAGATCCTATCACTAGGCTACTTGAATATGTGCCTCAACTCAAGGGTAAAGCCAAGGTGCCGAAGGATATAGATGAGAGCAGGAGCTCTCTACAAACTCTGCTGCTCCCAGACGATATTTCTTTTGAGGGACTGCACTTGGGGCGGGTTCCCGTGTTGAAATTTGAAGATTGGGACCTTGCAAACCATGAGAAGTTCCCACATTTAGCGAGCACGAAGCTAATGTGCCAGAGGATTGACTAGACAACTGGAACAATTCAATTGGAGTCATGCACATGGCTCAGAGGTGTAGAGAAAGCTGAGTTGCTTAACCTGCTCTGGGTGCCACATTACCACCGCACCCCAATGACCGTCTTCGTCATCAGGCAGCTGCTTTGCCTGGTGCATGATGGGTGCTTGTGGTTGGAGGAGCCCATTCCCATGATAGACCATTTGATTCACCAAATTACACGACTGCCTTACTCTCGGGAGGATCCAACAAATATTTCTGAAGGAAAAGGTGGTGAGTTGGCCCTCGCAGAAGCAATGGAGAATATGTTCAAGTTGGAGAAGAAAAAGCGAGGATACTCCATCTCTAGCATCAACAAACTTTCCTTCAAGGTCGTGACACAAATCCTAGCAGGGAAGGTGATGCAGAAGTGCTGCACAGATGAGGTTCCCACGCCTGTAATTGCACTAGCAGCCCAATGTACGAAAGGAGTCCAGTTCAACTAGGCGAACTATCTATGCGGTGAGTTCCTTGTGAACTGTATCAAGGCACGGGAGCAGGGAAAAACATTTCATTGTGCATGGCTACTGTTTTCGATAATACTGGTGGCATGGGAGCTGCCCGGAGACAGTCAGTTCCCTTCGGTCACGTCGGACCGTCTAGAGGCAGCAAAGTACGCTTCACTGTGGGCGACCGGGGACATGCAGAGGATAAAGGAGAGCAAGATATTTTGGATATTAATGGAGATGAATATCCGTATGGGGATCAATCGCAAGCCACTATTGTCGCCCATAGTATACAACAGTTTATAGAGCTTTGCAGAGTTCAAAGTAGATTTCTACCATGTCTTCATCAAGGCGTAGAAGTACCCTACGAAGACGTAGCATGATTTACTATACTTGGTGACCGACGATGTGATATCCGTAGTTCTTAAGTCTTGGTGGCTGGAGTGGCGCTCTCCAGCTGGATCCATGGTGGAAATGGACAAGTCTGCTACACAACGCAAGAAGGAAGAGACAAAGCTTTGAATGGTGCAGCTGGTAGAGAAGCATAGGAAAGAGGAAGCAGAGGCTAAGGCTCAGGCAGCATGCAACGCTGCGAAGTTGGCGGAACAACAGAAAATAGGAGAAGAGCACGAGGGATAGAAGTCACCTTCACTCAAACCAGAGACAGACACAGAACAAGGTGGCATAGATCCACAGATGACGTCCACCCAACTCAAGCATCTGTGGCCGCGAGAGATGACAGTGCCACGGAAGAAAACTAAGGCATCCAAAACATCTTTTGACCCAATCACCCTCATTGAGGGGAATTTGCATGAAATCGGTGAAACAGTGAGGGATGTCACCGCGAAGTCCCTCCAACAATTTGAAGAACAACAGTAGCTGGTATTGTGGTTTCTCAAGAAAGAGTTGCAGGATGCACTCCACAGGCTGGCATAATGTCCACCAGCCTCACGATTGGCACTTCGGTTGTCAAGGAAACTTTGCGCACAAAGGTGACCAACATGATAGTGCTAACAGATGGGGCACTTACCAAAAGAAAAGGAGGCCAACAGGGCCACGGTCAGCAGTTTTAAAGGGGTTGGATTAAATATGGTCTTGCTCCCTCGAGAGACGCTCTATCTCGTATAGGATGGAGTCATCGCGGAACTTCGAGCTAGGGAGAGGCACACACAATAGGTGATGAGTGAGCAGCACATCAACATTGAGCAGTTGGGCCTGCAGTGCAATGAGGCAGTGGAGCAGAACAGGAAGATAATGTAGGTTGTAGAGGAAGCCTACCGGATGGTCTCAGAGTTGGACATTCAGGTAGAAGAACTGGTGGAGGCATGTGTCCGCAAATTGGCCACACAGGTGTGCAACGCTAGAGTAGAGATGGTCAGGGTTCAGCTAGAGTTGAACCTGCAGATCGCAGAACTGTAGTTGAAGGCTTAGCCTTCAACTCCACCAGAAATCAGGAAATAGCAAACCACTGTTGTTACAATAGAAACAATGACAGTCACCAAACAGTGCTGCGTCGATAAATTTTAGTAGGCAACCACTTAGTGCGCTGCTGAAGTTGCAGCGATCCAAACAGATATGGGAGGTCTTCGTGCTAAGATCTCTGCACCTACAAAGTGACTTGAGGGTGAGTCACATTGTTTGTGTTCGGCGTAGGATCCCCCAAGAGCAGTTTTGGGGCTTAAAGCCCATATTTTGGTACAATTTTGTAATCGTAATGTAAAGACTCCACATTTTGTGGTCGCAGAGCGCGTAGTTGTTAAAGAGTCATAGGGTTGTCCACCATTATTTTGATAATGTAATGTCAGTTGTAAAAGATCTACCCATGGTCTGCGGATCATGGGATTGTATAAATAGAGCGAAGCTCTAAGTAGGTAAGGCATCAACTAATCAATGACAAAGAATTGAGTCATATCTTTGGAGTATAAGTCTAAGTTTGAGTCGTAGTGTAGGTAGAGGTTCTGCAACTGAGTGTGCGGACCCCTACAGCTGAGTGCACAGGGCGAGTCGAGTCTTTAATCATCTAGAATTATCAATAAAGAGAAATATTCTATCATTTTTGCATCTTTATTTCCCGTTCATGCATCTGTTATATTGGGTATGAATTTCACTTCTGATGTTTATATTATGCACGAATGTGTATAAATGTATTGGTTAAATGAACACAAGTAAGAACATATGTTTATGCGAAGATACTTACCGTAGTTTTGGAAATATCATATTTCGCTACCCTAGCAGTGCAAAAGCAGATCAACCCCTGGTTAGGGTTGCACGAAAGCCGATTGTAACAGTTCGCGAAGACACTGAAGGGTATAACAGAGGGATAAGAAACCCGCATGAAGGTAGGTATAGTTGGAATAAGCTGAGATCACATTTATCTCAAGGGTGTGGAAACTTGGTTCCAGCATCCCCCCATACTGCTTTGGGTGAGACTTCATTCTGCGCACCACGGGCTGATGCGGAAAGGGCCAGTAGTGTAGGGATTTGTTTGGCTAACTAACATTGAAACTAGGTTAGCCCCCCATAAGCCAACATGGATTTTGTTTTGGGATACCCTTGGAATGAATCTGTTGGTACTATCAATATTACTGTGTAGAAGAAATTCTTGAAGCTCTGGTATAGAAAGAAGAAAATTACATTAAAGGATATTTCCATCAATAAACAGGTAGAGTCCAAGGAGGCTGAAGCAGAATATGTTCTAGGGTCTGATACATCAGATGAGGAATTTGTGGTTGAAGAAATCCTGGAAGATAAGAAACAAGAGTAGGCGCCACAACATGTGCCAGATACCAATCAAGCTCAATTAGGTGGCGAATTAAAGAAAGATACACCATTGGTTAAAACTTCAACATATCACCACCCACATCACCCAGAAAGAAAACAACCTACAAGATGGCCACGAATCAGAAATAAGGACAACAACCCCCACATGACAGATAGAGAGGGGCGATGATCCACCCACAACACATCAACATAGAAGAGCCATTAGGGTCAACTACCATCTCAAGTGAGCGAGGCACCAACTAGATTGAGGGTTCACCTTTCTCTTAGATGGCTAGATGCACGTGCATGGTACCAATGGACTACACTTTTGAGTAGATCTTATTATTTTTGTTCTTCTTATGTTTTGGGGATGGAAAATGTTTAAAGGGGGTGGAATGTAGTATACCTAGGGGGATAGTATGGGGTACAGAGGGAGGTACCCAAGGGAATAATGTAATAGTGGGATGGGCCATAGTTATAAGGTAAGCCCATGGTATTAGATATATGGTATTGAGAGAACCATGGTAATGACCCATGGTATTGTATGTATGAATAATATATAGAGGCTAGAGACTCCCCATTGAGAGATGTCAAGGAATATTATATGAACAAGCATATCGCTTATGGAGTGTTCTCCTTCCTTAAGGAGTGATTGTATGGTGTTGCCCTACCTCAAGGGTTCGATATTAATAAAGAAACATTTCTATATTTTGTGTTTGTTTACAGTTATTGGGTATATTGGCATTATTTCATATATTGCAGGTCAGATCTATTACATCCTTGTACCTCTCTTTTCTCCCATCAATGAAACTCCATGTAGCCGAAGAGCAAGGATATTGTGTGGTGAACTAGATTATTAAGTTTGACAAGGATATTCCCCCGAATTCTTCTTCTGAATCGAAACTACAAAATCCTTGAGATCAATGAACCCATTTAGTGGCACATCACCTATGTCTTGGGTGCGCTCAACATTTTGTCAATGTGACTTTATGTGCAATTGTAGACAAAGATCATGAAGCCTTTATTTGTAATGTTAAGGGCTAGGTTTTGGTCGATCACTACTATACCCACTAGCTCGATAAAATAAAATAACGTGGAGAGAGAAAAATTTACCCCCAATAGAAAAGAGTGGGAGTCACATGGTTTTTTTTAGACAAAAAAAAACCAACATTTTTCATTAAAATGAAAATTGTTTACATAACTTGTGAAAATAAACCAGATAATAGGGCATGTAGGCCCATGAATGACATCTAACTCATGCAATACCACTGATCTAATCACTAAAATAACTTCTAAACTATAGAAAGAAAATGAAAAACATGACAACTAACACTAATTTGTTTCCAAGAAATCATAAACACAATCTCTTTTGATTGTGGTTGTGAATCCTTCGACTCATTCTCTAGCAAGAGAGGTGATGTAGAGGCTGGAACCACAATATTTTATAGGTTAATTTGTACTGAAATGTAAGAAAATATGAAATTATTGGAATCAAGAAGAAACATAAGTACAAGAAGAGGGACCAAAGCCTCTGGGTTTGGCCCAAGCCCAAGGGTCTCATCCCTATGAAACTAACCCATATGCAACTTAAAATTTAACTCATCATTATCAAAAAGTGTGGGTCTAATACATCACATAAAAGTTGAAAATAACAATGTCAAGCTTGGATCTTAATAGCTACACCTATCTGAAAATAAAACTTTGAATCCTAATGAGATCTTATTCTAGTTTATTTATACAAAATGGAAGCTCAAGAAGCTCCCTTGAAAGTAGGAATGGTTCGCTCCTTCAACTTGAAAATGGTGGATCTTGTCCTTCTTGACCTTTACTTAGACTAGGAGTCACTCTGATGCCAATGAACGCAAACTTGTGAGAGAGGATATGGTGATCCCAAGTCGAGTTTAGGGAGTTAAGGAGGTGGAAAAACCCCCTAGATTCTCTCATAGTTGTCTCCATTAAGCCCCTTCATAGTAATAGACTAAAAAATGCTTCATTTTCCTGCAATTAAACCACATTAGGCCACATACTATGAAAAACACCTTTTACTCCTCTCTCTGAACATAATATAACAAAAAATGTGAATTAATGCAAGAGAATGATAGTTTTAAGGTTGGAGGGTGGCATATTAATCTTCAAAATGTACCTATTGATGGGACTCATCAACAACTACAAGTAAATGTGGTTGTATCTTGTCTAAGGTTGGGTGGAGAGTTGATGTCTCAATCTCAATTTCCAAATCACACTTCATGAGATAAGTGTTTATTTAAGCCTCCACATTTTGAATATCATGCATATGTTTAATATGTTGGTTTATTGCTCATGTTAATATTGAGGAGTGTTAATTCAGGTGTAAATGAATATTGTTACATTTTGGGAAATATATGAGGAATGGTGACCTAAAAGGTATGAATATGGAATATGGGAACATCTTTGTTAATTAAATGATGGCCTGACTGAAAGGATTTAGTTATTATGCCTTAAATTCTAAGTTATAAGCTCAAGCGAGATACATTTGTAAATACACAAATATGTGCTTATATGTGTGTGTGTGTTTATATATGGCAATGATAGGCTAATATTCACTCAGAAGCTCAAGAGGGATAGCTATGTGTCTTAATTTCCTATTACATGCTGAGTTGGCCTTATTTTATTATAAATATTAGAAGAGATAGCGTAGTATATATATATATATATATAGGTTTAATGGCCATGGCTAAGTCTTAGAAAGATAAGGAGGGATAACTCCAAAGGAGTTGCACAACTATATATATACATATCCATATGTGTGAGGGAGGGAGGAAACCCTAGATGAAATGGCTTAAACCCTGTTAAACCCTATGATAAAGCACCATCACTAAGTGCTTAAGTAGGAGGAATCTGAGTGGTTAAGGGTTGAGCATTGTATAATTGTTGATGACCCAAGAGGTTTCTCCCTGCGAGTTTCAAATAGAGCATGAGGGGGGAAAGTCTTGGGATTCAATACCCAGTACGAGGTGGCATTATGGGGTCGGGTGACCTCTCGACTCGATCTAGGTTGTTGGTGCTGTAAACATTTTCTCATTGTTGGATGGACTTTGAAGGTTTGGCATCCCGATGGCTTCGAAGGGAGCCCAAGGTAGAACTCAAGGGATTTGAAATCCATGAATGATGTGGTAGTGGGGCCGATGTCAATGCTTGGTGAAAGACTATGGAAAATGCCACATTTACCATATGATGAAAATTATGCAATTTGCAAGGGGCCTAGAGCCTTAAGTGGAACAAATAATTATGTGGCACTTGTTGTGGGTAGGGTGAGACAAAGGATGATGTCACCATGACATTTTGGGACTAGTGATGTCACCCTAGACCCTGTACCCTAGGTATTTTAGAAGGAGGGCATGGTAGAAAGTCCCAAGATTTTAGTCCCGGGGTGACATGGCGCTCATGGGGCTTGTTCAGTGGGGTGAGGAGTTGTGTGATGTGAATAACCCTATGCATAAGCAACGGGGAAGGCCTATCCTTTATGTTGAGTATATGATTGAATGTTGAGATTGTCACGTAACCTCGACAGGTTCAGCGTGAGGCACCCCAGAATTTTTCGAAGAGAAACTCAAGGAAAAACCCTCAAGATTTTATTTCCAGGGTGAGGTGGCATTGCGGGCCTAGTACCTATGTAACAGACATCGTGGCATTGTAATGCAACAATATATGCATTGGGTCTCGTAAGTAATGGGAAGTCATAAACGAGTTGATAACAGGGGGCGAAGCTGCCATGTGGTGATGAGATGACTATGTCTTTGGTAGCCACATGAGAGTCACATGGGTGCCACGTGGCAGGTCAGGATGATGTGACCAGACCTAATAGCCCAAAGTTTAATCGACCATAATTTTTGGTTCCAGAACCCGAATGAGGAAAAATTATTTCACTGGAAAGGTCTTGACGAGACAGATGCAAGCAGTTGCTTTGAATTTTGGAAGAGGGGAAAAAAGTGAAAAAATTGATCCCATTTCCATAATGGTACCTTGGAAGTGGGATCATCTCCTCACATCCTTGGTGGGATCCATGGGAGGTGAGAGAGTGTGAGTAAAAAAGACATATGTCATATGATTTGTGTATACTAATATGAATATTCTAAAATATTCCATGGAGGTTAAATCCCTACCATCCACCTAATAATTATTGATAATTAAATTAATAATGTCAACATCTATTACGTCATTCGCATGAATTGAACTTCAATAAAAATGATTCCATTCCTTCCTCCAATCATCCAAGACAACCCCAATTGACAATAACATCATTAATATTTATTAACACTATATCAATAATTTAATATCAACATTATAAATAATTTAATAATTCATTTTTTATTAGTTTATTTCATTAAAACAACCCATAAATAACAACGATTATTCATGTCGATTTTTTATGAATTAAGTAGCAACGGCCCTTTCATCTGCGATAAGCAGTAAATGAATAACACTGAGATGCAAACTTGGATACCCGTGATTGCTTATTTGCCTATTGGCTAATCATTTAATTTATGTTGGCCTGGGTAGAAATATGATAGGGTAAGCCTTCTCGGCTTGGAGAATCTAGTCCACCGATTTACGTTCCTGGGCTAAAATGTTAATAAACGGGTTTTCCTAGGGTTGCAGCACACTTCTATGTATTCCTGCACGGGCATGTTTCAAAGTTATGTTTCAAATTTACTTCTTATTAGTTTTAATACGGACTTACTAATAAGTGGTATAGTGAATTCATAAAATATATAAATATGAAATTTTAAACCAGGTAATTTATAATATATAAATGTGAAATTTTAGACGAGGTTTAAATATAGTTTTAGAGAAAGAAAATTATTATTAAAAATAAATGACGAAAATATGCGAATATCTTTAATTCTTAATTATATCATTGATATTTGTAATAAAAAGGACTAATTTTTAGTAAAATAAATACGATGATTAAAATACAACAACAGTCAAGTGGTAGCAATGTTATTGCTTTTTTTTGTACAGTGATGTTGTCACCACTTAACAAAGTGTATATATTATTTTAATTACTGAATTTTGTTATAATTAATTATTATGTTTTAGTTTTTTTTTTTATAAAAATGGGATCAAATACATTTTGGTGAGATCACAATTTTTTTGTTTAAAATTTGTAAAAATGAATTTAATGCATAAATCTCTAAGACAATAAGATTATATAGAATTTACAAATAAAACTAACGATTCTTGTCAAATTCTTGGGAAATTTAACTAGAAAATATATCCAAGAGACAACACAAAATTCTACTTTATTATTTCCGAATTTCAATTAAAAACAAAGAGTTGTCTTACTTTTTAGAGATTTTTATGTTGGAATTCCCTGGAAAAAATTGTGGAGAAACCTTGATTTGTATTATGTAAACTAGTTTTTTGTCAATATATGGACTAAGTACCCTGAAAAATCTCTACGACACTTCTATTGTAGAGGGTTACCCATCAAGCTAGTGATTTCACTGAATTTCTGTTGAATTTTAGAGAAATCAGACTAAAAAAATCCAAAAATTTCCAAAAAATCACACTAAAAGCAATTCGTAAAAACAATAAATATTTATTAATCTTTTCCATCGAAATCACTAATTAATATTTAATATATATTTGATTAATAACATTATTATCTACTAAAATTCTATTTTAGGAAATAAGCTTCCCATTAATTTTTTTATCAAATCACATTAAAATAATTATTTTAATATTTTAAATTATTTACGTTGAATTTTTCAAAATACATTTACAATTTTTTTAATTAATTAAAATTAATAAAATTTTAATTTTAATCCATTATTAAAATTATAAATAAACAATTTTATACCAAATTTAAATTATTATTTTAAAAATATTAAAATTAGAGACCAATAAAATTTTCTTTTAACAAATTCAATAAAATTATTAAAATTACTATTTAAAAAATATGCAAAATATCCAAATCTTAGATAAATAATTTTATAATAAGTTTAAATTATTATTTTTATAAATTTAATGTTAGAATTTTTTAAAATCAATTCATAAATTTCCTAATTAATATAAAGCTAGTAAAAGTATTAGAAATATTATTTTAAAAATATTAAAACTATAGATAAATACTTTTGTGAGAAATTTAAATTAATTTTTTTATAAATTTAATATTAAAAGTTTTGAAATTTTTTCTAATTAATAAAACTATTATTTTAAAAATATCAAAATTATAGATAAATATTTTTATAATAAATGAATTTTTGAATTTTTGAAAATTAATTCATAATTTTTTTTATATTTTAATCATAACGTTATTATATCTTTTGATACATATATATCTTCTGAACTCGGTGTAGTATATATATCTTCTTAATCCGGCCTGGTTCATTGAATAATCTGCAATCTAGGTGGGTTGTTGAATATACTTTGGCTCGTCAAATAGGTGTGAAATATGAACAGACCCAAGCTTCTATAGTAGATTCAACTCCTATACCAGGTCTGAACTTCAGAAATTAAACGCGGCACCTGTAGATGATTTTGATGGGACAAAATCAAATTTGTTGACGTGGATCGAAGTTGGGATAATACACGGATCCTGAGCAGTGCAGTTTTTACATAGAATTTAAGGACTTTGTAGTATATGGAACTTTAGGTTATATTGTATTCGTAGATCTCTGCAGTGAACCCTAATCTCTACGGCACATAAATTTTGAAGTGTTATATAATCTGCGGTTGCGATGGTGTATTCATAGAACTTTACACAATTTCTTGGTGGTTCGTCAAATACTATACAGTCTCAGTGGTTCGTTGAATAATTTGCGGTCTAGAAGCACCAGGCGCAGAGGAATTTTATAATGAGCCATTTGCTGTGACTAGAAACTCATGGGTTTTTACCTTTGGATTTCCGATCAATCCAATTCGGGGCAAGTGTGATCTGCACTCAGGTTTGCTGATATCAGGTGCACACATTCCTTATCTTTTTCTAATACATATTTGCTCATATATTTTCAAGTATGAATATTTCACCACAGCTGCCAAAGATTACCAAAGGCAGACCTAGCACAGTTACTCTACAAGGCCTCTATAAGTATATAGAGTCTTTAAAGAAATGTATAGAAGAAAGAGAAGTCAAACTACAAAAAGAGTTAGAAGCCATGCTCGAAAATAAATCTGCATCTCTTGAAGACACGATCCAAAAGAAAATAGAAAATAAAATAGAATTATTGGAGAATAAAATGGTAGCAATGGAGACTAGGTTGTAGGTTATAGAAAAACAAAACCAAGATACTAACCAAACATCTCAGCAAGGAGATGCTGATACTTTAGAGAGTCTTAAAATGAAGGACATGATTAGAGAACTAGAAGAAAAAGTTAATAGCTGCCTCACCCTAAATAATGTGGTAGATAAATTAGATATCAAACTAATTAAAGATGAAATGAAAAAATTAATAGAATTAGACCATGAGCGTAACAAAAGGGCCTTGAACCTTATAATCTTCGATTTAAAAGACGAGGTAGATGAGGATACTTTAGCCATAGCACAGACAAAATTACATAAAAGATTACAAGTTGAAACAACGTGTCTTACAGAAGCAACAAGGTTGGGGAAATTAACTGAGAATAAAGGAAGACTGATCTGAATAAAGGTGAGCTCTACTGATCATAAGTATGACATACTTAGTAAAATCTCAAGTCTAAAAGGAACGGGAATATTCATAAATGAAGATCTCATTCTGGAAGATCAAGAAGAATTGGGAAAGGAGGTTCAAAAGGTAAAAAAAGATAGGAAGGAAGGAAAATGGGCAATAATCAGAAATAGAAAAGCTTTTATTCGAGATAGAAACCAAAAATATAGTAATAAATAGCAATTCAACATGCTCTGGATTCTTTCTTGGAACTGTCAGGGTTTTCCATGGAATAAAGGCCCCAAGCTAAGTTGGATCTCAAATGATGTTGATATTATTTTGCTTGTTGAAATTTGGGAGCACGAAGAACCTAAGGTCCCTAACATAGATGGCTTTACGCTATGGGCTACCTGGAACAAGTGATCCTCCCATAGAGGCATTGGGGGAATAACTTGTTACATTAAGAAGAACATCTCCCCCCACGCTAGGATTTATAAAAACGACCCCAACAACCAATATAGCTGGATAGAGATCACTGACATTAATAATCAAAAGACCTACATAGCAATATGTTATTTTTTCCCCATCAATTCTAACTTCTATAAGAAGAAGAATCTAGATAAAAATTGTCCTTACAATGGTTTAAGAATGATATTTCTAGCGTAAGGAATGAAGGTAATATCCTTTTAATAGGTGACTTTAATGCTCTAACTTCAAGCAACCAAGCTATTATTCTAAGCAATCATTCCAACCCTAATCCTCTTTGGTTAGACAAAGACCCTACTCTGGCTAGTAGGTACAAAAGGAGCTCTGAAGACCTCGGGGAGAATTTGTTTGGGTTCGAGCTAGTCAAGCTCTGTAGTGCTTGAGATCTCATAAGTTGCAACAGTCTAAAGAAGTGGGCCAACTCTAGCCAGATGACCTGCATCCATGGGCTTGGTAGCAGCATGGTAGACTATGTTATTTCCGATCTCCCTTTATACAACGAAATAATAAATTTTGACATCTTAAACTACCACGAGGCTGACTCTGATCATAGGCCTTTACTTATAACTCTCAATTTTGTCATGCATCAAGATACCATATAAAATAATCCTTATAGCCAAAAGAACTTAATATTTGAAAGAAATAAAAACGATCTCTTTCTAAATGAATTAAAAACTAATTTGCTTCCTTTATCTAGTATAGACAACATAGAAGACCTCTATCATAATTTTACTACAACCCTCTCATATTATATTAACAAGTTCTCAATTGAAGTTTCAAATAATAAAAGAAATAGCAAAACCAACCCATGGTATGACAGATATTGTGAAAGTGCGAGAAGAGAAATTAAGGAAGTTGTTAATGGATATCTTAAAATGGGCAAGATAAAAATATACAAAGCCCTAAAGAAAAGGTAAAAGAGGCAGTACATTCGTAAAAGACAAGAGAATCTCTTACACCTCTCTAAGGTAGCTCCTAAGAAATTTTTGAGGCAGATTCTGAATAGGAAAACTAAAGATAATAATAAAGTTGCTTTACACGATTGTAATCCCTATCTTAAAAAGCTTTATGAATCTCCAAATTTCATGGATAACTTTGAAACCCAGCTCACAACGAAAGAAGTTTTCTCATTAGAAGACATTGATTTTGGGGTTAATTGCATGGCAAATGGGAAAGCTAAAAACATTGAAGGTTACCATGTAGAAATTTTAAAAATTGGAGGTCCTGTCGTCATCCCCCACATCCACAATCTTTTCAATCAAGCAGTGAAGCAAGGGTTCCCTAAACCATGGACTGAGAGCCTCATTATCCCTATTTTTAAAAGTGGGGATACAAATAAACCCTCTAATTATTGAAAAATTATGATCAACCCTCTCTTAGCCAAGTTATATGGAATTATTTTGGAAAAGAAGTCGAGCATATGGCTTGAAAGTGAAGGTAAGCAGGCTAAAGGCCAAACGGATTTTAGAAGGCATCACTCAACAACAGACCACCTTGTTACGCTTAGGATCATTGTGGATGAATGTCGTAATGATAAATCCAATCTCTTTTGTTGCTATGTGGACTTTAGAAGGGCTTTCGCTACGGTTCCTAGAAACAACCTTTGGAATATATTAGAAGAGCTAGAGGAAGTGTATTCTTACAAGTACCTAGGAATTGATATTCATCACAACCTCAACTAGAACTATAGCATTGAGAAAAGGATTAATGGGGGGTGGAAAGCTTATTTTGGTATTGAAAATAATTTTAAAATGACAAACCTCGTAATGTGGGATAAAAATAAGTTCCTCTTTGAAACTTTAGTCACTCTTGTTATCTTATATGGATGTGAGGTCTGGGGTTGCAGCATCTCTAGGGAATCCTGGAGAAAGATTGAGCAAATCCAGAAGCATTTTATAACGTATAACCTGAAAAATAAAAGCAATACACACTATCCTATTCTCCTTATAGAAGTAGGTCTTTCCCCTATCGAGAGCCTAGCTATGGCTAGGCTTCTAGTGTACAAGCACAATCTCAATAACATAGGAGACCATAGACTTCCTAAGCTAGCTTTAAATTCCAGCCAAAACCACCTAAGGCTCAAGCGGGGTTGGTATAAAGACACAAGGGCCTGGGTAAACTATTAGGGGATCAACAGGAATGATGCATTGAGAAACATTAATAACATGAAAAATATTGTTACTTCTAAGTTCATAGAAGAAATGTGGTGTGAGAAAGATTTAGCAGCTAAAAGAAAATTAAGTTATTATAAGAAGGCCATAAACCCCACCCTAGAAGATCAAAAGTATCTCTCTGTTTTAACTAGCTCAAAGAAGAAAATTAATATAGCGAAGATTAGAACGAACTCTCATGAGATCCATAGTGAAACAAGTCGTTGGGCAGTTCCTAAAACACCATGTTTGGAGAGGATCTGCGATCTCTATGAGAATAGGAACATTGAGGATGAAAACCACTTCCTCTTAGAGTTCCCCGTGTACAACAACATTAGATCTCAGTTTCATAATCTCTATCGCAATACTGACTTTCCTAGCCTTTTACAATGTCAAAATTATAGTGAGCTCAAGAGGCTTCTCTCCAAGCTTTTTGAGCATAGGAATAAAATCTTAAATCAAACTAAATAATTTGTTTCTTTAGGACCGATAGACCAAAGTTTGGTCTCAGTGGACGTCAACCATCATCATCATCATCATCAATAAATGAATGTTAAATTTTCTTAAAATTAATCCATAAATTTCCTAATTAATGTAGAGATAGAAAAACTTAACCTTTAGTTAATTACAATATATCTTCTTAGTAATCTAATAACATTGAAATATTAAAAAAGTAAAGATGAAACATGTTTAATAATTTTTTAATATAAAGATAAAAAATTATTATATAAAAGATGCATGGATTAGGAAGCAAGAACTTATACCATAAGCACACAGTCTAGTTTTGTCATCATCACCAAGGAAAAAAGTCACATTATTTAACTCAAATGTGTGATACCAATCTAAGGATGTATAATCACAGCCAAAGATTGTTTGTGATTTTACAGCTATGGCATTGCTGATGCTCCAAATATTTTTTCTATTATGGTAACATGAAACATCATTTACGATAGTTGTTCTCTCCTTAATCCCTAGGGTTACAAAACCCTTAATACCATAACTATAAACTAGCAACACCTACCTAGTTCCGAGTCCTGGAAATGGTTCAATACGCTTTTAGTAAACAATACTAAATCCTAGCCCACCCATTTCCACATTCTTGCATCCAACTTTTTGTTAGAAAATTTTATAGGCTTAGAAATTGCAAAACTCCAGTTGTGGCAAGAACATCGCAACTATAGAGAGGCTAGAAATTTAACACACAACAAAATAGACTAAAATCAAAATTGTTGCGGTAGATTTACTCATGAAGACTTAAGGCCACATGGAAACAAACCAAACTTTGGATTATAATATAAAGCATATGTAAATATATTCTCATGACAAATTGGAGGGTGTTGCTCTAAGTAAAAGACAAAAAAACTTATTGTGATTTAAGCTTCACCGGGGTTGCACAGTAATTGTCTCTAAAACTCCTTAAAACTTGTTTTCAGTAGCCCACCAATATTTCCTCCATGATTTTCTCGTCACTACCTCTCAGACTTACAACTTGATTCCTTTGTACTTTCTCAAACTTGCAAACATACAACTTTTACTCATTAATTCATGACAGAGAAAACATTAATACATAGCATGGGCGATTTTACATAATAAATAGGTTTCTGAACTTCCAAGTGTTGTGGAGTGTGGGTAATAGTCGCAGAGTGAAAGGTTGCCCATATGTATTTACCAAAATTCATTAAGTGCCTTAAACTCTCCACTGTGTTGAGGAATGGTCAGCGACGTACTTATGCTCAGACTTTAGTTCTTCCTCCTACAAGAAAAATTGCAACCCTGCAGTTGTTGACTCAGAAAGCATGGTGTTTGTCAGTGTGTTTAAGGCAATGGTTGGGATTAATATTTCCAACACTCCCCATGAATCACAACTATCTCCATTAACGATTCCCAAACAGTCTATGAGATAAACAAAACTTTCACGTGCCAATGGCTTTGTGAAAATATTAGCAAATTGTTCCCCTGACTTGCAATGTTGCAACACAATTTCATCATTGTTAATAAACTCTCTAATAAAATGATATTTAGCATCAATGTGCTTGGTCCTCTTGTGAAAAACAAAATTCTTTGACAATGCAATTGCGGAAGTGTTGTCACAAAGAATAGTTGTCATTCCCACTTGGTCATGGCAGAGATCCCTCAACATCCTTCTCATCCAAACTGCTTGACATGTTGCTGCTGTTGCGGCGACATATTCAACTTCTGGTGTTGATAGTGACACTATTAGCTGCTTCTTGGAGGCCCATGAAATGGCTCGAGAACCCAAATGAAAAACATATCCTGGCGTGCTCTTTTTTTCATCAACACTTCCTACCCAATCACTGTTAGTGTAAGCAACCAGCTCGAAATAAGCTATTGCGGCGTACAAAATACCATAATGTTTTGTCCCATTAACATACCTTAGAATCCTTTTCGCTGCTTTCCAATGTGTTTCCTTGGATGTCTCCATGAACCTCGACACCAAACTAAACGCATACATTATATCTAGTCTAGTGGCGGTCAAATACATCAAGCTGTCTATCATACTTTGTATAATGTCAGATTGACATTGCTGCTGCAATATTGTTTGCTCAACTTCAACCCCATGATAGTTGGAGTTGGTGCGGGCTTGTTGTTCTACATATTAAACCTTTCCAAAATGTCTGCTACATACTTTGCTTGAGAGATAAAAATGCCATTTTCTGTTTGCTTCACTTCTATGCCCAAAAAATACCTTAACAACCCCAAGTAAGTCATTTCAAATTCACTCTTCATGACTTCTTTGAAATCAACGATGAGGAAATCATCACTGCCTATATAAAATAAAATCATCTACATATAAGATAACAATAAGAATCTTACCATCACTCTCTTTGATGTAGAGAGTCAACTCACTATCACATTTGTCAAAGCCATTGTCCAACAAGTAAGTATCTATGCTACTATACCATACATGCAGTGCTTGCTTCAGCCCATAAAGATCTTTCCTCAACCTGTACACCTTGTATTCTTTGCCTTCAACCTCATAACCAGGTGGTTGCACAACATAAACTTCCTCTTTTAACACTCCATTCAAGAACATTGATTTTATGTCCATTTGATACACTTTCCATTTATGTTGCGCGGAAATCGCCACAACTATATGCACTATCTCCATCCTCGTGGCTGGTACAAACGTCTCCGCATAATCTCTTGCATACCTCTACTTGTATCCTTTGAGAACTAGCCTCGCCTTATTCCTTTCAATCTTACCATTGACATTACTCTTGGTATTATAGACCCACTTCACTCCAATGAATTCTTTTCCTTGTAGAAGTTTCACTAACTCTCATATGTCATTCTTTTCTATTGCTTCTATTTCTTCCTCCATTGTCACAAACCATTTTTATTCTTTGACTGCATCTTCAAAATGGATTGGGTCATCTACATGATAAAACAATGCAAATAAGGAATCCAGACCAGCGCTACTATCAACTTCATCTTGCTCATAGATTTCATTTAAATTTCTGAATTTTGGTCTTCTTGTGCTTGCTGAAGATGGTCTTGACAGGTCACTTGGCGTTGTGCTTTGCGGCGTACTTGGAGATGAAATTGCTTGACTGCGCAACACTGTCCTATTATTTGTTAATGGTGTTGCTTTCTTCCTGCTTTGTTGCGCTTGAATAGGAATAGATGGAGTCACTGTTGAGGAGTTTCTTGCTGCTGTAAATTCCTCTTTGTCCTCATGTGGTTTACATGCTTTCACATTGACGATCTTCTCTAAACTTCCATCCCATGCTTCCTCTTCTATGAACTGCACATCTCTGTTGATTATTACCTTCTTGGTTGATGGATTGTACATCTTGTATGCCTTGGATTCACCAATGTATCCAACAAATATACATTTCTCCCCTTGTTGTCCAACTTCTTCTTCAACTCATCTGGGACATATGCATATGCCACACAACTAAAGACTCTCATGTGAGTGACACTATGCTTTCTTCCACTCCATGCCTCTTCAGGAACTACGTTCTGGACACTTTTGGTTGGACATCTATTCAAGATATATTCTGCACAAGCAACAAATTCAACCAATAATCATTTGGAAAATTCTTTGCCTTCAACATACTCATTTCCATTTCCATAATGGTCTTATTCTTCCTTTCCACCAAAACCATTTTGCTAAGGTGTATACCTTGTTGTAAATTGCTTGTGAATTCCATGCTCCTCAAAAAATTAAAGTCATTTGAGATGTAGTTTCCACCTCTATCAGTCCTAAGGACTTTGATGTAGTGTCCACTTTGCTTCTCAACAAAAGCCTTGTATTGGCGAAAGCGCTCAAACACTTCACTTTTCTATTTTAGGAGATAGACCCATGTCTTCCTTATGTAGTCATCTACGAAGGTCAATAAACAATGGCTGCCACCAATTGGTGGTGTCTGCATTGGTCCACATAAATCTGAATGGACAATATCCAAAGGTGCCTTTGCCTTATTGAATTTCCTACTGGAAATGTCTCTCTATGTTGTTTTCCCAAGATGCATCCTTCACATAAGTTGTCCGGTTTTTCTATGAGGGGTAGTCCCTTCACCATGCCTTTTCTATGCAGCAAATTCAAACCTCCAAAGTTGAGATGTCCAAATCTCAAATGCCATAACCAATATTTTTCATCTTTGACCTCTGCTTGATAGTTCACTTGTGTAACAACTGCATATTTTCTTCCATCCCCTTGTGAGTTCGTTGATAGTTGTTCTTGTGCACCTTCCTCTTTCAAATTTGATCTTATCTTTAGGAGAAAAATTCTATTGTTTGTCATTTGAACCTTTGCAACCAATTGTCTACTTGGAGGCCTATCCAAAATTGTGCACTCATCATTTTTGAAAAACACATTGTATCCCTTTTGCATGAGTTGTCTAATGCTTATAAGGTTATGCTTCAGACTAGGGACAACGTAAACATCTGGGATGTAATTCTTCTCTCCCTTATTTGTTAGGATATTAATTCTTCCTTTTTCCATGGCAGAGACTTTGCTATCAGTCCCTAATGTCACTTCATATTTCACACTTCATCTATATTGGGAAACATTTTTATGTTCCCTGACATTTGGTTGCTACACGTGAATCTAGATACCATATATCACTTTGTTTTTTTTGCGCTACATTACAAGCTAAAAACATGCTATCATGGTTTCGATTTTCTTTTGTGAAATTTACACTTGGTTTGTTACTAATGATATATTGCTTCTTTCTACATTCATTTTCATTATGACCACACTTCTTACAGTAATTACATTGGACATGAGATTTATCATGCCTTTGACCTTGTGCTTGATTTTCGCTTGGGCCTTGACTTGAATTTTTATTGCTGCCCCTTCCATTTGAGCTTGAAGGGTTGCTTCTTCCTCTTCCTCTAGAATATGATCATCCTCTGCCTCGACCTTGACCAAATGAAATTTGTGTCTTGAAGGCATGCTCCAATGAGGAGCTTGTTGCTCTATTCAGTCTATGTTCATGAGAAATCAGTGATGCATGAGGCTCATCCACTGAAAATAGTGAGAGATACTTTGTCTCTTCTATGGCCACAATAATGGCATCAAACCTTGCTCGCAGACTTCTCAAAACCTTCTCAACTATTATCCTTTCCTCAAGTGTCTCACCATGAGACCTGATTTGAGTAACTATCCCAATTACATGTGTAAAAAATGAGTCTACATTCTCAAACTCTTTCATACAGAGTGTCTCAAAGTCTCTTCTCAACATTTGCAGTTTTGTTGTCTTGACTTTTCCTATGCCTTGGTAGGTTGTTTGGAGGGTGTCCCATGCTTGCTTGGACTTCATTGCTATTGCAACCCTTGGGAAAATACTTTCATGAACTTCTTGAAAATTGTAGAAGAGGGATTTTGCATCATTCTTTCTGTTGTCCCTCAACAAATCCCTTTCTTCTTGAGACAAGGCATTGTATGTTGTTGCATCTGCTGGTTCTTGAAAACCATTCTCCACCAAATCCCAAATGTCTTGATAAGAAAACAATCTCTTCATCGTAATAGCCCAATAATCGTAATTTTTTCCATTAAAATGAGGTATTTGAGGACTAGTCAAGCTTGTGCTTGATGTTTCCATTTCTGAGTGAGAAAAAAACTTTCTAGTAAACATTCTAAAAAACAATCTGCCCTCAAAACAATTTTAACTGATAGCAAAAACACTTGTTTTTACAGTAACAAAGTTTAACTTGCTCTGGTACCATGTTAGAAAATTTTACAGGGGAAGAGGAGAGAAGTCTGGCTCAGAAAGCAGTTGCGGCAAGTCAAAACTGTAGTTGTGGCAAGAACATCACAACTACACAGAGGGTTAATTAAAAAGGAAATTTAAGGCATGAAAAATTGGACGTTGCTGCTCCAAGTAAAACACAAAAAACTTGCTTCATGCTTCACGGGGGTTGTCTATAAAACTCCGTAAAACTTGTTTTCACTTGCGCACCAATATTTCCTCCACAATGTTCTCCTCGCTACCTCTCATACTTACACACTCCACTCCTCTCTACTTGCTGAAACTTGCAAGTGACTTTTACATTCATATTTAACCAAACATTCAACTTTTACTCATTAATTCATGATAGAGAAAACATTAACACACATGGGGAATTTTACATAATAAATGGTTTTCTGAACTTGCAGGTGTTGTGGAGTGTGGGTAACAATGGCAGAAGTGAATGCTTTCCCATACGTATTTACCAAAATTCGTTAAGTGCCTTAAACTCTCTGGTATGTTGTGGAATGGTTAGCAATGTACTTCTGCTCACACTTTAGTCCTTCTGCCTATAAGAAAAATCACAACCATGGAGTAGTTGACTGGGCAAGCATGGTGTTTGTTACTGTGTTTAAGGCAGTAGTTGGCATTAATACTTCCAACAACTTCCCCAACATTACTAAGCATTACCCGGTCCGCTTATGTCCTCTTTCAGTTCAATATTCAACTTACACTTATTCTTCCGGGAGGGAGTTCCAACTGAACCATACCCATGCTGGGTACATTGTTGATGCCATGCATCAGGGTCCTAAGCATTGGACGTCACCACCAGGAAACTCCAAAATTTAAATTGAAACTATGTAAAAACTGAATTAAAAAAAAAAAAAAAAAAAAATTGGTGTAGGGTGCAAATTAATAAAAAGAAACATCACTATAATTCACTGCTACCACACTGACATAAAAAAAACAAACAAACCACACTAAAAAAAACAAATACATTAATCTTAGCATGTCCCATAGATATCTCTACAGATTCTTGTTCATGATTGAGGTGTTCATCTTCTGCTTGTAAGTCACCAATGCTAATTTTCACATCGAATCTCCATCCTACATTGTACTAAGATCTACAATACATTGATGATGGCTGAGAATATTGGACTTTAGAAGACGACACACACTATACTTAAATCATCATGTCGCTAATGCTATTATATATCATGGATTCATACTTGTTTCAAGGATTGGGTGGCAGGTCCCGAGCTGTTTACAATAAGATAAGTAATCGATAAGGATTTGGTGATGGTGGATACAGATATATCTCACGAAATATCCAAATCAAATCACATCATAGACGTGTAGCTTGTAATGAGATCTACAATACATTGACTACAGTAAGATCTTTCGAGGACTGGACCACCGGCCCCGATCTGTTTACAATAAGATAAGTAATCGACAAGGATTTGGTAATGGTGGATACAAATATATCTCATGCAAAATCCAATTCAAATCACATCATAGACGTGTCGATAGCCCATGGAATATTTTAGGGTTGGAATTACAATCTGACGTTCACATACTCAATTAAATACTCAAAGTAGCAATCGATGCCTAAACATAAACACACACACACACACACACACAGATATATATATATATTGGTATAAAATTATTATTAAAATATATGATAGAGGTATTTCAATATTTAAAAGTCAAATTTGATAATTTTTATCCATATAAAATTTTATGTGATAAAATTTTTGTAGTTGTGAATTTTTTGTTAATGGAAATAAGCACTAATTTGTATTTTAGTTTTTATTGTTCAATTAAGAATTAACTCACATCAACAACGGTGCGAAAAAAGTCAATAGAAAAGACGTAAAGAAGCTTGGGAAGAATGGGTGTGTACTTTTTTCATTTCTGGTGTAGTAGAATCGGAAAAAAAAATTCATTTTGGAATGTGATGCTTTCAGACATTAGACACAGTTACAACACTATGTTAACATCAGTTTTTTAGGATTGTCTTTTAGTGAGGAAACTATTAGAAAATTAGATCATCTCATCATTAATTTAAATAATAAAAATATTGATTTGAAAAAAACAAAAACAAGAAAGATAATGATCACATAAATTATATCTAATTATGTGGATCTTCGAATTTCATTTCATTTCAATGAAACCAATTTTTTATACAAAACGTCAAACTCAAGAATGCTCAAACTTTTTCACGCCCTGGTCAAATCCACTGGAAGCCCTCGAGTGCACTGAAATGGTAGCAATAGGTCTTATTAGAAGGTTAGAATTCCAAAATTATAAAGTCAGTGTTTTTCCAATTAAAAAAAATATATATTAATTGTTTTAAGAAATTGTTGATTGTTGTCCATTTTCCATTCGATCCCTTACCCAAACCCAAAAAACAATGTAAAGAGAGATTGAATCAACCCACGTAAAAAATTTACAAAAAACAAAGTCAGTGAAATTTTGTCTCACGACTCGCTTTTCTTTTAATATATGATTTCATTGCTCTAAAAAGCAATCACGAATAGTGGAAAGAACACTGCATAAGGTGAACATGGTTTTGTAATAATTCTAGTTATGTGAGTTTGGAGAGTTAGTAGTTATTATTTAAGAGTTCATTTTTAACATTGTAAAGAGCTCATTTTTTTGTTTAGATACAAACAAATAGGTTAACAATCCAAACTGAGAATTTCCAATTTTTTCCTTCCATGCCACTCAAAATTTATTCATATTAGGATTTCTATCCATACTATACAAGAGACTATGCAAGGTATCTCTTGTATACATAAATGAGGAAATGATTGAAGTTGCTAAATTTCATCTCCTTCGCCCATGCAAATGCAAATATTTTGTAATCATGTTGTCTCAAAAGAAGAAAAAAATAAAAGTTGGGTAATATGAGTTTCCAAACTGCTTGTGGTAAGTCCATGGTACATGGGCCATTTAAATAAATTTAATGAAAGGGTGTGTTGTATTCCTCTTCATATGCATGAGAAATTCTACTGTAACTCATGGAGATGGATCTACTTAAATTCTTGTATTCCAACGTTGCTTCTGCCTTTGCCTCTACTGCTTTCCCACGAGGGCTGAATGATTTCTGAGGAGGGCAACAATAATGGATCGGTGGTGGATCAATCATACAGATGCGGTAAGGCAAAGGAGTGAGTATTTGTGGAAGGATATTAGCAGTGAAGGAAATCTATGGGAGTTGAAAAAATTGTAATGACAAGGAGAGTTGGCCGCCAATCGAAAAGGTAGAAATCTATGCATGGATTTGTCATGCATGAAGGTCTCGCTTTCCACATGGAGAATACTCTCTTCATTTTTTCGATTATTCCATGCAAGGAATTGTTAACAATGTGAGAGATATCATGTTGACTCATGGACTCTTTCAATGATATAACATGAAGCCAACCAAGAGAGCATGAAACCAATATGAGTAGAGGGGTTGGTTTTTTTTCTTCCTGGACAAATCTTCTCTCTATTCAATGCAACCTCAATAGGGGATTCTCTCCTTAGCACTTAACATCCTCAATCTCCATTCAACCATTTTTTTTGGACACTTACATTCACTTCTTCATATATTAACAAATTCTCAAATAGAGAAAACTCACAACAATTTCTCTCATCTTTACAGGTCTGACAAACAAACAATTCACACACTATGGAAAAACCAACACAGTACTACAAAACATATAGCAAAAAAATACAATTTACAATTATCTATAAATTTTTTTTATTATTATTTTTTTTTAGAGAGAAAAACCAACCTTTTTCATTAAAATGAAAATTAATTACATAATTTGTGAAAATAAACTAGATAATAGGGCACAAAGGCCTGCAACAAAACTGTGTAGCGAGCATAAGTTTTAGTCCAAACAATGCGCGACCAATCATTAGAATGTGGGTCAACAAACCCTAACAAAAATATAAAAGAATAAGAAAAAGCACAAGGCCCATCCATAGACCCAAATGGGTCATAGACATTTCGGCGCCAAAACCCTCAAGACACCCAAGTAGCTCTAGAAGATACTCTACGCAACAAAAAAAAATGTTGGAAATATTCAGACTGGTAAGTAAAGCCTAGAGATGCTCTGACATGCCTCACCAAAACCCTAAGCCACCCTAGCAGATCCGGAAGATTCTCTAACCAATAATAAAACAATGCTCGAAGATACTCTGATCGAGAAGTGAGCACGTGGAGATGCTATGACGGGTCTTATCACATGAGCATGTGCATAAAAATCCACCGCAACTAACCCTTGAACCAACACCATCTATGACACCAACAAAGTGCAGTGGAACAACAACCACACAAGGGAAGTCACAAACGAGGGGTAAGGTCGGCTAGGGTTCGATTTTCCCCCCTTCTTCTTCTTTTGTGTTTTCTTCAGATATTGCAACATAATTGTTCTTCTCCTTCTTCTTAGCCACCTATCATGCCCTTCGATACATGTTCTTGTACCACTGTTTTCTCCCATCAATGAAATAATCACCCAACTCCATGTAGTTGGAGAGCAAGGAGATAGTGTGGTGCAATGGATTCCTAAATTTGACAAGGATATTCCCCTGACTTCTTCTTCTTAATCAAAATCATGAAATCCTTAAGATCAATGAACCCATTGAGTGGGATGTCACCTTTGTCTCAAGTGCGCTCCAATGTTTCATCAATGTGACTTTATGTGCAATTGTAGAGAGAGATCATGAAGCATTTATTTGTAATGTTAAGGGCTAGGTTTTTGTCAATCACTACTAGACCCACAAACTTTATGAAAATAAATAAAGTGGAGAGATAAAAAGTGACCCCCAATAGAAAAGAGTGGGCGTCACATGGTTTTTTTTAGAGAGAAAAAACCAACATTTTTCATTAAAATGAAAATTGTTTACATAAGTTGTGAAAATAAACCAGATAACAGGGCACATAGTCCCATCAAAGGACCCTATAAGTAGCATCATTTTTAGCCCAAACAACTGGAAGCCAATCATTATAATGTAGATCAACAAACCCCAACAAAAATATAAAACAAGAAAAAAAGGTGCAAGGCGCACACATAGACCTAAATGAGTTGCAACCATTTCAAGGTTGAAACCCTAAAGACACCCAAGTAGCTCTAAAAGATGCTCTGATTGGAAAGAAAATCCTCGATATGCTCCGACAGGACTCAATAAAATCCTAAGACACCCTGGAAACTACAAAAGAAGCTCTAACCAGTAAGAAAATAATGCCAGAAGATACTGTTACTGATAAGTAAGTGCTTGAAGATGCTCTGATAGGACTCATCACATGCATAGACACATATAAATCCATGGATACCAACCCTCGAATTAGCACCATCTCTAACACTAGTGAAGTGTGGCACCATAACAACTGTGTGAAGGAAGTCACAAACTAGGGGAAGGGTCGGCTAGGGTTCCAATCACACCCCCTTCTTCATTTTTGTTGGATTTAGATGTTGTAGAGTAACTCTTCTTCTCCTTCTCATCAGCCACATGTTGTTAGGATATTTCGACACATAGGAAATAGTTAAGTATAATGTGGTCCAGTGCAGAGTTAGGTAATTTAAGAAGCCATCTAGGAGATGAGCCACTCCTTTATGTACTTCAGATTTCGCCGGGTGCTCCTTGGCCAGAATGGACTAAAGTGAATTCTCAATCCACTGACTATGGCCCTCACCTCAATCAATATTATCCCAGTTTAGCAACCTAGTATATGGAATGGTTACCCTTGCACTGCAAGCTTGTGAACAGGGGAGCCTACCCCCCCACAATTCCTCTCCTTCAGACGGTAACAATACGGAAACGGTTCATGGTGATATTTCCCTCCCGGCATGGATAACAAGTAGCCAGGAAGGAAGCCAGCAAGGTACAGTACAGAGGCACGGACCCTTACTGTGCAGGCTGAGGGAACGTGACTGAAAGAAGGTAGGTAAGCCAACCTCAGTGAATGGCTGAGCCGACTTCAATCACTTTATGGCCAAGGCAACCTGAGGGAATGGGTAAGCCAGGGTTGCTGAATGTCTGAGGACCCTTGGCTGGATTAGGCGGGTGATCCAAAGGTGATATTCAATCAATCAATGAATAGGGTAAGGTCTGTAACAATTGATTCATTGAGAAACAGCTCGCTGCTAGTTCCTATCGTCAACTCGGCATTCGTATTACGTATGTAATAACAATCAATCTTATTGCCGATGCGACCGAAGAAATGCAGAATAAAGGGAGAGAGCACTCGGCCCAACACACCCAGCTTATCAAATATTTGAATGGGAAAAATCAAAAATGCCTTATTGACTTATTGGGTGGGGGGCATTTATATTGAACAACTTAGGTTCCCGACTTTGAAATTCCCAATCCAAAGGCCAAGGAAACTCTTAGTTGGGTTGCCCGGTCCTGTCATCCCGAAGAAGAAGTCAAGGCCAAGGTCCCGGAGGGGCTTGCGCTTCCTAGTGCAAGGACCCGACAGGGGGCTCGACTGATAAGGAGAGGAAATTATGTCAGGTCTTGCTTGAAAGAAAGGAGAGAAGAATCTACTTTATATCCCACCCAATAAGTAGGCGGCGAGGGGGGAAATTAGGTTCAGCAACGTAAACAGGGTATCGGAAGGTTTCGGTGCTTGTGTCCCGCCCGGGGTTCAGTTCGACTTCATGATCTATAGTCAGTCGATAGACTCGGTTCAGTCGACGCAGGTGATAGGGACGTTTCGTTGAGAGAGGGGGAGTAGGCCATAGTAGTGTTGGTTTGGCTCTGACTTCACTTAGAGAGCAGCCTTAGCCTCGAACCAGTGCAGTGGACATCGGTAAGAATAATGAGACTACTAGATAAGATAGGCGGTCGAAGCTTTGTTCCATCTTTTTGCACAGCAGCACGAGCCTCTGCCTGCCTATCATAGCGGCTCACTCAAACGATCGATTAGGTGTAGGTGTGAATGGAGGAATGAATCTCCTTATCTATCCTATAGATATAGACAAGCAGGTTTCAGAATCTTGGTGGTAGGGGAAAGGGGGGAATAACCTGATAATAACATCGATGCTTTGAGCTCCAGCAAAGACCAATTAGTTACAACAAATGGGTGCGTTTCCTTACTATGTACTTTGTATCTTACAATCTGACGGTCACGATATGTTCTAGACATGAAGTGATCCGAACATTCATTCTCTC